>CM064548.1:5142319-5414370 GCA_032716605.1 Paralithodes platypus | reverse complement strand
TGATTCGTTGTAAGTAGGCATAATGTATGCAATTATAATTTCCCAACACAATTTGTAATAATTAGTAAGGCGAAAGCGTGGAACTTAATAACATAACAATAGGACCACCTTTCAAACCCAACCGATACACCACATTAGGTCCCACCCTCTCTCCCTCCCCCTCTCTCTCTCTCTCTCTCTCTCTCTCTCTCTCTCTCTCTCTCTCTCTCTCAAGAGTCTATGAGGTAAGTGGCCTGTGAGATAAGAAGTTAATCTTACTCGATAATTAAATTGAACAATAATTCTTAAAACCATTCTAACCCAAAGTGCGTAACATGAGAGGCACCATTCGTTCCACACCACTATTGCTATATACAAGTTCACTGTTTACACTTTCGTCAACACTTTCACTATCTCTATTCAAATTACCAAACCTCCCCTTATCGCCAGCTAATGTAAATATCAACAAAAGCTCTTCTACCGTTAGTACAACCATAAACAAACTAGCCCTAACACAAATTAAACACTCATATCACCACATCACACCCCTATCATCGACTCCCTTCATGATTATCTCTCTCCACCACAATTACCAACACTCGCCTCTCCCTCCTGGACCCTCCACCACCACCAACACATAATCCACCATACCCTCTCTTTTCCCCACCATATCCCGGTCTTTACCAACTTTACCAATACCATCTAACCTTCTCCATCCCCATCATTACCATTCACCCTTCTCCGCCACCAAAACTTCCTCCATCACCCCCATACTTATCCACCCCACCATCACTACCACCATACCTTGTTCAAAAATATCCCCATAAGCCACCATCACCTATAACACAATTTTTAGTCATTCACAACATTCCGGTATATTCAATATTATATCTAATCTAACATTTCTCCATATCACCCACATTATCTAAAGCACTACCCAAATCACTACCATCACCAAACCCCTAGTACCACACTCATTCAACCTCTCTCGCTCTCGCTCTCAACCCACACACCCACTCAATACAATGAAATAACAACCCCAATTCCCCTTACACTGAGAGGCCATATTCGCTTCCAACTAATAGAGAAACGCTGGCAGGAAGGAAGTGGAGTCAGGAGAAGAATGGGGGAAAGTAGGGAAGTGGAGAGAGAGAGGGAAAGTTGGGGAGTAATAGACAGGGAAAGTATTTACATATATTTACATTGATAGACCTAGTAATATATCGGTAGCCTACGGTACAATTAAAACACAGACCATACGATTCAAGTAAAATCATCAGGACTATGTAAAAAAATAGTACCGGAGAGAGAGAGAGAGAGAGAGAGAGAGAGAGAGAGAGAGAGAGAGAGAGAGAGAGAGAGAGAGAGAGAGAGAGAGAGAGAGAGAGAGAGAGAGAGAGAGAGAGAGAGAGAGAGAGAGAGAGAGAGAGAGAGAGAGAGAGAGGATGTGAATATTAGACATGGAATAGATAAGTAGAGTAACTAAAAGACTAAAGGAGTACGGTACGTACCGGTATTTTATGAAATTATAGCGGCATGCAAAAAGATACTGCTAGCACAATATCAAATATATATATATGTATATGTATATGTGTGTATATATATATATATATATATATATATATATATATATATATAATAATTTTGGCTCTAACGTCCCTTGATTTTGGCCCTGTCACTCTTTCAACTATGGGGGAGGCACTCGTTATAGGCAGTTCTGCATTTTGCCTCCCTCAATCACATAGAAAACAAACTAATAATATATACAGGTATACACACCATTAACATAAACACCATTATAAGTGGACAAGCGAGAAATATAAACAGACCAATAGCCAGCCAACAGTCGCCATAGCTACTAAAGGTCCATAGGACAGTTATTCTAGACCATACCCGAGTAGCATAACCCCCACCCTATAGCTCCATTGTGTAACCTATATATCCCCACCCATATTTAGATAGATAGATAGATAGACAGACAGATATATAGATATTTTACTGACCACATACAGTACATGATACATCCCTACACTACCGTACCTACTAATACTATTTTCACTAGCCTTCTTTGCCTTTTTATGATAGTATGATAATAGTTTAGTTTACTAATTATGGTACATAAACATCACAAGTACCATACTTACTAATTTACATGTGTTATGGGATATGTCATTTACACATGCCTCATTTGTATATTAGGAAATAGAGAATATTGATTGATTGATTAGCCCACCCAACCAACAAGTCATAAAGCATATTGATTTCGTAAGCCCTCTACAGAATGTTATAAAATTTATCTGTTGACCTCACACACACACACACACACACACACACACACACACACACACACACACACACACACACACACACACACACACACACACACACACACACACACACACACACACACACACACATCCTATATTCTATATTCTATATTCTTTCTCTCTCTCTCTCACACACACAATTTTTACACTTACAAAATAAACAAACGGTGTGGGTTTGAGAGGGATTATTGGCAGTGTACTTAATCATAGCACTTCAATTTCTTTCCGAAGCTGAATTAAATCTGTAAGTTTCACCTCTCATTATTTCGTCATCCAAGGTTCCCCTATGATTCACCCTCCTGTTGTGTAATAAGTCATTCTTCGCTGTGCTGTACTTTAACCCCACTAATGTCATAAATAATCTCTACCTGTTAACGTACTCATATCGTCTTCTCGGAAGCTTGAACACACACACACACACACACACACACACACACACACACACACACACACACACACACACACACACACACACTTAACCCTGACACCCAACCCTCCACATGAATAATTGTGGATTTAACAAAAAATATTTGGCTATTTTACATATTTACAAATTCTCAATAGTATATATATATATATATATATATATATATATATATATATATATATATATATATTATATATACCGGTATATATTATATCCCCGGACTGCCACATGTGTCTGTTAATTTCATTAATCGATTTTAGGAGTAGAGTTGGTTGGTGGAGATAACATAAATATATATAAATATAAATATATATATATATATATATATATATATATATATATATATATATATATATATATATATTATAAATATATATATGATAACTTTTAATACTACCATCATCCCTTTGAGTACCGGTACCAGCGACGTTACATTTTGCTCTAGCTTTAAGTAGACGATATTATGCAGCTTAGGAAGGATTTCTGTTAGTTATAAGGGTTGGTTGAGATAGCTTGAATTCATAATATTGCTAAAGGTCCTTCCTAAGTATAATATAATCGTCTAATAGTTGCCAGGATATGATTAAAAGGACGTCCCCGGTACTGTATGGGTGAAATATTGCAAATGTCCACTATCATTCTTGTTATAGGCTATACAAAATAGTGGATCCTTAATAATCTCCATGACTTCAGATACCGGTATTATATCTTGGCATTCAAGACTCATAAGGGGCCACCACATAAACGCTTTTATATAATCAATTGTCGATGGTCAACATTTCTAGGATCTTTTGCACTAGTAACGGAAACTAGACTTAACATTTATTAATTTTGGTGACGGAAATATTTTTAAAGTTTACTTAATAAGCTGTCAGGGCAGTGTTGACGATAACAGTTGAGAGGAAAAGCGCTGGTGTGATACCGACTTAGCCTATGTACGGTATGGTACCGGCATCCCCTTCTTGGGTATCCCTGTCAACCTTCAACTCACTCCCCCCCCCCCCCCTCCCCCAGGTCCCTACCCTCCCACACCCAAGATATCAGCTCATTACCCCGCTACCTCCCCTCCCTAGCCCTGTACTATTCTTTAATTTGCAGATAAATACAAACCGGTCATATCAGACAACTCGCTCTCATTATCTCTCTTACAATCAATCACATCCATATCAGGCATTATGAATGTCTTGACATCAAATATTATTATATGCTATACTGTACACATAGCTATATGTCTTCGTGAGCCCAAATTATTGATACTATAATTATATATTATTAAATATCCTCAAAAGATAAATGCCAGTATACATAGTTTAATAATATTTGCTATATTAAAATCGCTATTACTATGAAAATTACGTGTAGGCCTATACGGCAAAATTATTAACAAAATACTACAGCACATGACCTGCAACACGTTAGCCTTCTATGTGCTTTAATCAACAGAACCTTGTAGTACCGTCAAAAACATGATTTGTTTATTACTAAACTAATATTACGTCATTCGTAACAACTTTTATTGCAGACATGAAAGATAAATCGTTCATCTTATGCATCATCATTTAGCCGAAACTTATTATTTATGGATCACTTCACTTAAGTGAAAGTGTACATGATGAACGTGTGTACAGTGTGTATGTATGTATGTATGTATGTAGACTATGTAACTCTGTATGTAGATCACTCTATCTTTAAAGTGTTCAATATATGCTGTAGCTGTATGTATTAGTTATGATGATAGTGTATAGTACCGAATGTATAGGCTATACCGGTAAACATCCTTGACATGCTACCCAAATATGTCTGCAACTGTCAATCACCGTGTTTAAATCCCCCTGCCTCCTGGATCGCTGGCCAAGAGATAAGCTATCGTGACATTAGGAGGAGGCAGCTGATACGGAGATAACACATGGTATTTTATGAAGCCAGGGACCTCACCGACACTGTCAGGTTATCATGACGAATAATTCTTAACGCTTCACTAATTACAATATTATAGCATGGCGCTTTCACTTCCGAGGAACTGTCTTTATTTCGCTAATGAGTAAACTTGTCAGTCAAGAATGATGTCAGTAGGCCTATATTCCCTGAGGATAAAATGTTCAAATATTGTTGTCAGTAGTTTCATTATTGGCAGTGATATTGATTAGAATACTTGGAACAAAATAAGACTAAGCTAATATCTAAACATAATTATACTATATATATATATATATATATATATATATATATATATATATATATATATATATATGAGAGAGAGAGAGAGAGATCAACAAATGTCAAAATACCCAAGGCAAGGAATACCAAACTGAAGCAACTATTAACAAAAACACATACAACAATAACGACTTTCTATAAATTGTTCAACAAATGTACACATTAAAAAAAAAAAAAAAAAAAAAAATCAAACCATAAAAATAATCCAAAATTGCGATTCTTCAAATAGTTCATGGACTGTACCTTCGAAACTGCGAGTGATCTTACGACGGAAGAAAACACACTAGCCTACCGGTATATATTTATGATATTTACTGGATAATTTGACATTTAGTGCAGCTAAGCCATCTATTGTAGTCACTCGATACAAATTAAAATTCCTGGCATTTATAAACAGGTTCCGACATTTTAGTATTTGTTTAATCCTTACTGGTACGAATAGGCCTACTGATAAGTAATAATCAGTGTTCCTCAGAGCTATCCCAGTGCATACCACCTCCTTTACGTAGGGCACGTGGTACCCGTCTTGCAACTCAATCCCACCCCTACTCTGTGCAACTCTCCAACCCAAGAGTGAAACGGTTCTTCTACTCAACAGCTGAGCTCTGGAACTCTCTCCCAGAATCAGTTTTTCCAGCTTCCTATGACTTAAATTGCTTCAAACTCTGTGTGTCCAGGCATTTTGGCTAGAACGTCCCTTGATTTTGGCCCTGTCACTCTTTCAACTATGGGGGAGGCACTCGCTATAGGCAGTTATGCCTTTTGCCTCCCTCAATCACATAGAAAAAAAAAATAGACAGACGAGTCACTACACTATTGTTCTTTTCTCCTTGACGAAAGATAGAGTAGGCTAGAGAAAGTACTGGTATAGGCTAGGCTATAACAAAATAATGTATATAATTTTCATAAGCAATGAAGCCAACATCAATATGAACGTACCGGTAGTTCAACGTACATTCCGAAATACGGTATCAGTTATTAAATAATGTAGTCTTGTAAATTACTACCGGTACCTATTATATAAATAATAATGGTAGATTATATAATAACTGGGATTTGTTTAAATGTTAAAACTATACACATGCTAACGCAAACTGTGTATAGGACTATAGGCTTACAACAAGTAGTTACTTAGTATAGCATAGCCTATATATATATATATATATATATATATATATATATATATATATATATATATATATATATATATATATATATATATATATATAAAATTGTATTTGATAATGTACAAATGTATATTTAAGGTACTAATACTACAAGTCTGAAGAGTGAAGATATAAATGAAAACATAGGCCTAATATACCGGTAGTTCTGTAGCCCAATAATTAACGAAGGAAATATTTATTGATTCATTATGAAAAACTAGGCAGATTCCCGGTATATCATTTATAGAGGGCTTCTCCACAACACTGAATATCCTATGCCGGTACCTGCCGTAACAAATAACACTAATCAACCTTATATTTACTTAAATTTTTACTACTGAAATTAATTTTGTTTCGATAAATAATAAATAATTAGCTCCACCAATTGCAATGGATAAATTTGAATAAATTAGGCCTAGGCCTAGGCTATAAGGTTAATTATTTTTTCTGCAGTCACAGTAGCCTCAATATTTTTAGAATAAATTTTAAACATACACTACAGTCTACAATAGGCTATTGGCTATGCTTACACGATATTCTAGATATCTGGCAAGTGGGAACGCAAGTATAGGGCCTACTATTAATATCTACGATTGATGATAGCCAAGCCTATCGATATTCTTTACGTGTGAAATTTGACTCATTCTCTTAATGAAAATACGATCGGCATCAAGCATTCGTAAACGCTTCCAAACTGAAACATTTCGTCTTATGGATTAGGTGTATTGACAAATCAAATGGTATATCGTTTAGCCTAGGCTAATACTGGACGATATCAAGTTCCCTATCGTAAATGAACACTTAGTAATTTAGCATTTATTCGACGTGAACATGGGCTAGACATATTTCTTCACCACTGTTAAGAACACAGACGTAAGCCCACCCCAATCCTTGGTCCTGTTCTGTAGCAGGGGAAATATACCGCTAGACGTAGACTACAGACGCATACTCCACCCCCCAGTCTAGGCTATCCTGTTTACTCCACCTATACTCCACCTATCTTAATAAATCCACGGTCATTCATCCACACAATCCACATACCGAGTCCACACATCACAATAAAAAACACCACATAAGCCTAGCTAACCATCGAGACACTGGGAAATTGCTAGGGATGGAGGACATAGTGAGGAAGGGATAATTGTTGACAACTCTGTGAGACTGTCAGACGGAGCGGGTCATAGGATCCCTTTTCGGCGACATTTTTTTTATGTCTATCCCTTGCCAGTGGTCCTGTGGCGTAAGAATGGAATTTCCTGGCCTCCCGTGTTAGGGCCGTACGGGGATGCTTCATCCCCACGTCACCGGCTCTGTTATCTTGTCCTTATCACACCTGGCCGAATTCAAATGGTAAAGCCTCGCCCATGGAACATCCCCCCACGCTCGAATTTTCATGTTCTTTGTGATTTTACGCTGACAATATGATCGGTTCAGCCTGAACTTCACTCTATTTCCACTGAGTACACATTCACGGTGCCAAAACGACGCTCCAAAGCACTTACCGTATTGAACGTTTCGCACAAGTCCTCCAATTGTTCCTCCGTGAAGGCGGTCGTACTCTCCCTCGAAGCCATTTTGTTAGACTGGCTGATCTGGCGGCGTTCTAGCAACTCCCGGTACACGTTATCTCCCTTCTTGAACTTCATATTTCACCCTTTATCCACACACTTTAATCAACAAAAAAATACTCGGAAAAATAAGGATTTTATTCTGATAAGTAAGATTTGCTTGGTAATGCGATAAGGGGTGGATTTGTGCGACTTTAATGTAAAGTGGCTCTGCGCATGCGCTAGAGGCGAGAAGCGGGGGTGGCGGGAGGGAAGAAAATGTTACTGAGGTGTTGGCGGTGTGGCTGCCTTGGTGAAACTCTACCTCATCTCCACCTCCCACCTGTATTATAAGCCCGTCCAGGGGAGCCAAACCCCCTTCCTTGGCTTGTGGTTCCGGTCCTACACTCACGAACGTACGCACACTTTTACCGAAGGAGCCGGATGAATGGGCGGCTTTCTCGGTGCCTCTGTATCTCACTATCTAGCTTACCTGTCTGGAGCTAATCCATTCATGTCAAAAATGTATTCTATTAACCCTTCCAATTATATGATGGCGTCATTTTCATTTAATCAAGGCTAACATTAGACGATTTTAATGTAGTGAGTTTTGTTCCACCTGATTGTAAATTGCGAAGATTATATAGCAAACTATGTTGTTAATTATGAAGACTTGGCATTAACATGATACAGAGACAAACTAGTTTCATATTTTCAATTAGTTATCGATAAATCCCCTGTTAAAGATTGAATTTGCCTTCAGCTGAGCTAAAAAAACAAATAAACTTTGGCATACCTGTCTCGAGCGAATCTCTGCATGACAAAAACATGTTCTATTAAGTGCTTATTTGTGAAAGGGCTAATCAAACCCCTTTCACTAACAAGATGACGTCCTTTATGTATTTCATCCAAGCTAACATTAGACGATATTGCTAAGCTTCGGAAGGGTTCCATGTCATCTCAACCAGTAGACCATTTCAACCAGTAGCTCTCAACCAGTGCCAAATTAACCCAAACCAACCAAATCAGTGCCAAAATATGGTACTAACCTAACCTAACCGTATTGGTTGATTTGGTACTGGTTGATATGGGCTACTGGTTGAGTTGACCAGTCACCCTTAGGAAGGATCTCTGGAAATGAACCGTGACTGCCATAGGTCCTTCCTAAATTAAATTAAACGGTCCACTAATAGCCAAAATAAAATTAAGAAAACTATCATTAGTATTAAATTAGTATACACATTATTAACATGGAATTGATATTTAGTATTTCTGACAAAAAACAATTATTATCAACTATATAAATATACTATACGGTATAAACATTTTGTTATTTGGTATATTAGAAACCTTCCTTATTTCATCAACTTACTATCTATATTTTAACTCATTTAACTGCATGTACTTTTCAACGCAACAAATAGGGAATATATATTTTAATAATGCATATGAATAACATGAAATAAAGACAATTGAATTGCATATATTACTTCAATATGTTCAGTAGGCTATATGCAACATGTCAACAGCAGTGTGTTTTATTCTACTACTGGTAAATATAATTTCATAATCTAAAGGAATTTCTAATCTAATGATAAGTTTTGTTCCTGTAATAAAACCTGGGTGTGACGAAAACACACCTGTCATGCATTGTCAGTGTCAATAACGATAATCGCCAAAATAAACTATAATAAACTTTTCACGAACAACTCTGACACACTGATAACATATTTTGAAACATTCCCTTTGAACACAAGCCCGAGTCAGTGTGCTTCCTCATCGAATGTTCACCGTTTCAAGTTTATCATAATTATAGTAGTGTTCCAACCACTTATTTCCTTCAGACACAAATTACACTCGCAAATCTCTAGACTTAGGCAACTCATTAAAAGATTAAATTGATCATTCTACAATTTCTTTTGACTCTAATGCACTATCTTTAGATAGCAAATAAGGCATATGTGGCAAAAATAGCAGATATACTGCAGTTAAAGGTATTAAACCCTAACATGAATTTTAGTCTTATAATCTGTGTGGGATCTTTAGAGGCAGATTTAATCGTGAGTATAAG
The DNA here is from genome assembly GCA_032716605.1 of Paralithodes platypus. Classification (NCBI taxonomy): domain Eukaryota; kingdom Metazoa; phylum Arthropoda; class Malacostraca; order Decapoda; family Lithodidae; genus Paralithodes; species Paralithodes platypus. The sequence goes on along the minus strand of CM064548.1, from coordinate 5,404,636 downwards.
TGAATGAAGTATTATATTACCAAACATTTTAGATGTAATTTACAATACATAGGCCCACATAGCAATTTGGTCCTCAATCTAAAATATACACATTATTATCGTGTGTAAAATTACATAGGCTACATAATATATACTTCCATATATACATGAATGTTATACATAGGCTACATACATACATATTCGTAACGGATGTGAGGATACGTGCATATACAGTATACATTTACATACTGTACATACATACATATATATTGATACACACATACGTGTCTAACAACTTTGATTCCAACATTCTCCCTGAGCATCCCCTACTAATGATTGTGTATTTACGGTCCTACTATAATAACTTAATATGTACAAATATTCGCGTTTGCAATCAAGGCCTACGCATGGCAGCAGCAAAACCGCCAAATAAGGAAATACAAAAGAACACATTTTTAAACGTACTTTTCGTCCTCGTTATTACAAAGCGTTTTGGAATGTCAAGTACTTTCTTCTCTTTGACAGTCACTGATATTTAATCCACACAAATTTAAGGGAGAGTTTTTTTCTGGACCCCCTTCTCCCTCATGTTTAGCCCCATTAGTTTGGCGATGTTATGACCTTCGCCCCTTTTCTTTGTTAATTTTAAGAAGTTTGATGCCATTTAGGTGTCGATTTTCTTTCATAGCGAGCGATAGCGAGCCTGTATTTTAAAAGGAACCAGCCCTCGGAAGACATTTTTATTGCGAAAAAATTTACCAATGTATCTCAAGGGGAGGTGTTTTATAAGCTTGATGGAAGTCTACTCTATGAGGCAAACTTTAAAAAAAAAATCTTCCCTTAATGTCAAGTCTGTCTTCTCTTTGACAGTCACTTATACTTTATCCACACATCATTAACCCGTTGGTTACTGCTATGACGCTGTATTATTATTATAATTATTATTATTATTATAAATATCAGTATTATTATTATTTTTATTATTATTATTATTATTACTATTATTAGGCCTATTATGGCTACCTATGACCATTTTATTCAGCTAAGGAAGGAAAACCGTAGGAATTAAAGGGGCAAAATACGGTACCGTATATCTGAATTATTGTTTTGTATACAAATTATCTCTTTTTAAAGCTTGCTCCCTAAACCTCCACCAAGCATTTTAAAACAACACAGCCAAGACCCCCCCCCCCCCCCCTTCGAGATATAGTTGTACATTTGTTGATAGAAAAATGTCCCGGCCGCTCCAAAACTACAGGCTTGCTATCGCTCGCCAGGAAAAAGTCGACACCTAAATGGCACGAAAGATCTTAAAATTGATAAGAAAATGGGGCAAAAGATCTTAGAATTGCGAAACTAACGTGAACGTATTAAAATTTCAAAACTAATGGGAGCATAAGGGAGAAGGGAGGCCAAAAAAAAAATAAAAAAAAATCCTCAGACTACAACACATTCTAAATTGAATAAAATCGTCTAAAGGTAGCCAAGACACTGATAACTGAAGTTAAATTATATAGTCCCCCCCCCCCTTAAAGTGTGGCCTATGATAATTTATGAGCACGACTGTACATCCCAGGTGGCCCAAAGGTAAGTTATTATAGTCTCTCCTGGGCTGTGTACGTCGAGGTGGGAGGTAAAAATGTATATTTGGAGTTAAAGGTCTTGTCTTCCGCAATCCTAAATTTAAAAGGCATCGACGTTTCCTGAGATCTGGCATTTTGTTCCTGCAACTTCTTAATTCGAGTTTGTAAACACTCTAGGCCTATTTTAACCTCTTCGATCAGATGATAATAATTGTAACCATAATTTTAATTTTATTCTAGCTACTTGCAGATGGTTTTACTCAACTTTTAAATTAATTTTAGGATTCAGATAGATGGTAGAGACATAATTGATACCTTTAAAACCTAGAGGTCCTACTTAGGCTACATAAAATCGTCTATAGGTAGTTAGACTAACCTGCAATAAGTTATACTATTTAAAAACCAAGGTTATACAAAAGGTATATCAAATGATTGGGTATATTGATGGTGATTTACTTTTGTATCCTTATTTAGAAGGGTATAATTAGTACTGCCAAAATACTTCTGTAAAAATATATTATTGGAACCCTTTAATTACCCTTTTGATAACAAAATTCATATTTTGAGTGTAGGCTTGTTACAATATTAAATGTACTAGTCATGTCAACGTGTTACAATAACACAAACATCTTGATAAACTATTACACATACCGCGGTATCGGGACTAAAATCCGGTTAAATACTTATTAGGGTTTCCTCCACTATGTATTATGGAAATTAATAAATAGAGTATTGTTCTTCGTCAGGGCTGTATGCTGATTATACGGAAATGTAAAGTATGTGTGGCATGGAATGGGATTACGAAACATTTACTCACATACGTACACACACACACACACACACACACACAAGTGGAATCAGTTGGAAGAGGAAGTGGTGTGTGCCAAAAACATTCATATTTTTAAGGCAAAGTTAGATAATTGTAACTCAGGAAGCGGGACAATACGAGCCTAAAAAGCTCAACTCCTGTATACTACAAATAGGTAAATACAAATAGGTAAATACATTATAGGCACATACACATTCACTAGCACATAAGAGACATAAAAACTCGCACAAACACACACGAGGACGCACACACATACACGAGTACAACATAATTTAGCACATGGATACGTATAACACACTCACACTTAAGGGGAGATTTCCACCTGGAGGATTTTTTTCTGAACCTCTTTCTCCCTCATGTTTAGCCCCATTGCTTGTGAGATTTGAAGACGCTTGCCCCATTAGTTTGGCGATTTTAAGAACCCTCGCCCCATTTCTGTCAATTTTAAGACCATTCGTGCCATTTAAGTGTCGATTTTTTTCTGACGAGCGATAGCGAGCCTGTAACTTAAGGGGCACCGGCCTTCGGCCGGGAAATTTTTCTACTGAAAAATGTACAACTTTATCTTGAAAGGGGGTCAAGGGGGAGTAATTTTGAGCTTGGTGGAAGTATAGGGAATCAACCAAAAACCTCCCGTTAAACACACGCCGCAGTATAGCACACATACACAAACTCACGCACATGCAAGCCAATGAATGAACACACACACACACCTCATATTCTCTCTCTCTCTCTCTCTGGATCTCAGCGGGAGAGGTGTTGCCAGTATTTTGAGCCAGAACACCACCTTTCACTTCCTACCAAGGGCGGGCGCAAATAAAACACATTCCGGAATACTGTAACGCGTTCATTATAATTATGTGTTTTGTTATCAGCCGTTATTATGCAACTTATACTATCTGATCCGACGTCTTGTGAGTAATTATGATATTTTGTTTAATTATTATTGAGGATTTTGCTTGTTTTTTGTATGCATTGTTGTTTGTCCTCTATGCTAACATAAAACGCCTTCCCAGATAATCCTTCAAACTAAAAAATTAAATTATAAATAATTAAATAATACCCACCCAGATCATTCTTCAAGCTAAAATTGTATTTTTTCCCATAGAAAAATGTTCCGGCCGAAGGCCCATTTTTGTCTAAGTTCTACCGCTATTACAAAAATCAATGTTCTTCAGTGTTCTCAGTCTCCCTTGCGGAAAATGGGTGGCACCCGCCTCGCAACACATTCCCAACCCAAATTTTACCAACTCTCTAACCCAATAGTGAACCGATTATCCAAGTCTTTCTTCCACTCCAAAAGTTAACACTGGAACTCTCTTCCTCCATCTATCTTTCCCTCATCCTATGACTTAGGCTGCTTCAAGCTCCGTGTGTACTATACAGACATTTAGACTCTAAAGCACCTTGAATTTGGCTCTATATCATTCTTTCAACTTTGAAGGGGAGGGGGGGGGGGGCACTTGGTACAGGCAGCTCTTACTTTTTTCTCCTTCATACACATAGGAAACAAAAACAAACTACGACGCCTCATTTCCCTCTGGTCGTTGTATTCTAAATACTAAAAATATAATTTTAACATTGTTACTACTAAAAATAAGTCATAACTGGCTATTATAAATTGAGATAGTCTACTGTAGTTTTCCTAGGTAGGCTATGAGGAAGTTACGAATCTGTGAATTCATTGATTGGTTATGCCTCTCACCTCGCCGTTACTCAAGGCATCTTCCAATACCCTTAGCCTGGTCTGTATAAGCTTCTGAAGTCAAACGTTATTAAATTTCAAGCACCTATAGTGATTCAACGACAGTAAAATTGCCGACACCGATGGATAAACGTAACAAAAAAGAGCTTCAACATTGAACCGGAAACAAAGGCGCCGGACAATACCCTGGTGTGACCAGAACATAGGAAGTCCGGCGATGGTGTTAGTAAGTGGTAGCTTGGGAGAGTACACTTTATTATAATTTTGTTTAGTTACTACTTCCGGTTAGTGTTCTTGGTTTGTCTTCTTGGATGTATAACGTTTGTTTTTAATATTTCCGCTCTAGATAGAAATTACGGAGACACACAATAACATACCACACTCACACATATATATATATATATATATATATATATATATATATATATATATATGTGTGTGTGTGTGTGTGTGTGTGTGTGTGCGTGTGTGTGTGTATATGTGTGGGTGGGTGGGTGTATTTGGTCCGGTTACACAAATGACACAGAGAAGATAAACATTGGGAAAGCCTGAAAGGAGTGAGGCAAGTTGACACAATCACAGCTGGTTTGGAAGGGATCATTATAAACTGTCATGGGAATCAAAGGGAATTAATGTAGACGAGGAATACCTTAACCATATCAGGTTTGTAGATGACATTGTCTAAATTTCAGATAAAGCAGAAAAGTTTCAGGAAATGTTCAATGGTCTCAATAAAGAAAGTATCAATGTAGGTCTAGATCTCAAAATGAACAGGAGTAAAACCAAAGTGTGTCCTATGATAAGGCGCATTATAGAATAGTGAGGATAAATAACGAAATTCTAGAGGAAGTAGAAAAATACAATTATCTTGGCCAAGTATTGAAACAAACAAAAGACAATGAACATGAAATAAAAAGGGGAATCACTCTAGGATGGAAAGCATTCGGCAGACGGATGAACATCAAGAAAATACACTGCCAATTTGCCTTAAGCGTAAAATTGATACCCAATGTGTTACAAACCATGATCTATGGATCTGCATTTTGTAACAAACAATAACAATGGAGAATAAGTTTAGGAGTGCACAGAGAGCAATGGAAAGATCAATGCTAGGAATAACTCATAGAGATAGGAAGAGATTATCGTGGGTAAGAAAACAAACAAAAGTTAAGGATATTCTATAAATTATAAAAGAACATAGGTGGAGATGGGCAGGATAAGACTAGTAGCGTGAACAGAGGACAATAGGTGGAGTAAAAGACTAGAGAGTGAGAGTGAGAGTAGAGAGAGAGAGGAACAAGCTAGAATATTAAAACAACCATAATACCAAAACTCCACACAGGTGCCTATCCCCCCCCCCCCCCCTAGCCTTCTGTCCGTGACCAAAATACACCTGCTCGCCCCCCACCTGCCCCCCTACACTACACTACACACACCTGCCGACATACGCGCGCGCACACACACACACACACACAACCTACAAACACACACACGCGTACACATACACACACACTAAACCTACACACACACACACACACACACACAACCTACACACACACACAAAACCTTCACACACACAAACACACACTGGTTCTGTTCTACTCACCTTAACCCTTTCAAGCTTTCGAAGACACATTCTTCACTGTATTCGGACTATCAGTAGACGAATTTACTTAGCTTCGGAAATCCCTCAATGAATCCTGAGAACAATACACTCCAACTAACCATTAACCCTTACAGTACCGGTGACGTTTTTTTTTTTTGTATTATATTCTGGCCACTATTAGACGATTTTATTCAGCCTAAAAAGTACCTCCAGCCATTAAGGGGAGGTATTTAGTTTTTTCCCTAGACCTCCATCAAGCTTAAAATTATACCCCCTTGAGTCCCTTTCAAGATAAATTTGTACATTTTTCGGTAGAAAAATGTCCCGCCCGAAGGCCGGTTCCTCTTAAATTACAGGCTCGCTATCGCTCGCCAGGATAAAATCGACACCTGAATTGCACGAAAGGTCTTAATATGGGGTGAAAGTTCTTAAAATCGCTAAACTAATGGGACAAACATTTTATAATATCAAAAGCAATGGGGCTAAACATGAGGGAGAAAGGGGTCAAGAAAAAATCCCTCAAGTGGAGATCTCCCCATTAACAGGCTTCGAACTATCTTACTCAACCTTTTTTTACCACGACATGTCCTTCTTCAACTACACAAAAATCGTCTAAGTAAAGCTAGAATATAATTAAAAGGACGTCGCCGGTACAGAGGGGTTAACGTTATCTTCGGTAATTATAACGTAGATTTGTCGGAAGGTTAATCGCCCGCTTTAGGGGAGATTTCCACTTGAGGGATTTTTTTTCTTGACTCCTTTCTCCCTCATGTTTAGCACCATTGCTTTTCTAATGTTAAGACGTTCGCCCCATTATTTTGACGATTTTAAGAACCTTCGACCCATTTCTGTCAATTTTTAGACCCTTCGTGCCATTTAGGTGTCGATTTTATCCTGGCGAGCGATAGCGAGCCTGTAATTTAAGAGGAACCGGCTTTCAGCCGGGACATTTTTCTACCGAAAAATATACAAATTTATCTTGAAAGGGGGTCAAGGGGGTGTAATCTTAAGCTTGATGGATATCCAGAGACCAAACTAAAACCTCCCCTTAAAGTTGTCAGTACCCCCCCCCCCCCATACCCCTTTTCAGAAAAAAATACAATAACATGACAAAATAAATTATATATAAATTATATATAAATTATATATACCGTATATACATATACAGGTATATATATATATATATATTATATATATATATATATACCCGGTATATATATATATATATATATATATATATATAATATATATATATATATATATATATATATATTGTAAAAGTTCCAGGCTAGTTTGCATTGCTAACAGCAGCTATGCTCGAGCAAATAGTTCAGAATTAGTCAGAGTTGAAAATAATAATAATTATAATAATACAAATGTCAATATTTATAATAATGTTAATAATAAAATCAATCTCGGTATCATGAATGTCTCTCCCAACACCTGCACTATTAACCCCTTCTGTACCGGAGGAGTCTTTTTCAGTTTATTCTCGCTATATTTAGACGATTTTATGCAGTTTAAGAAGGATCTGTGGTAGTATAAAGGGTTAAGTGAGATCGTTCGAAGCCTGTTAATTGCTGGAAGTCCTTTTTAAACTGAATAATATCATCTAATAATAGCCAGAATAAAGTTAATAATAGCCAGAATAAAGTTAATAATAGCCAGAATAAAGTTAAAAGGACGTGACCGGTACAGAAGGGGTTAACCCGTCCTTTTCATCATATTCTGGCAGCCATTATGCGATTATATTCAGCTTAGGAAGGACCTCTAGCAATTATAAGGCTTCAAACTATCTCAACCTACCCTTTTAACTACCGCAGATCCTTCCTAAGCTGCATAATATCGTTTAAATATAGCTAGATTAAAACCTAACAACACGTCGCTGGTACTCAAAGGGTTAATGCAAATCTATAGACTCCCCTTGCTAATTCACACCTGCAGGCAAAGGAAGGTTTTTAGAGATAGCGGATCGATTAGATAAGGAACTCTACCTCTGACGCATCACAGGTAAGATTACTGATAGAAGATATAGAAAGGTAGACTAGCGATCCTTTAATTAAGGGGAGAGGCAGAGGGGTTTTCTCGACCCCTTTCTCCCTCGTGTTAAGCCCCATTTGTGTTGAGATTATAAGACGTTCGGCCCATTAGTTTGGCGATTTTAAGACCTTTCGCCCCATTTCGTTGTCAATTTTAAGACCTTTCGTGCCATTTAGGTGTCGATTTTCCTGGCGAGCGATAGCGAGCCTGAAATTTTAAGAGGAACCGGCCTTCGGCCAGGAATTTTTTTTACCGAAAAATGTACAAATCAATCTTGAAGGGGGGTCTAGGTTTTTTTTTTCGAAGCTTGATGGAGGTCTAGCGAGGAAAAAAAAACAAAAACAAAAAAACGGTCTGTCTCCCCCGTAACAGATATCGGCCAACCTCCGCCATCTTGGTGACACTGATGTTTTGTTTTGGTTTTCTTCTTTGTCATTCTAAATATATCGACACTCATTATAAACATTCGGGAATACTGGTGCAGGATATTATAATTTGGTCTCTATATAAACATTCCACACAATCAAAGAATAAAATCAAATCCCGTAGACTGATTATTGAGGCACCAAAATGGCTCCCAAAGACATAATATGGCCACTTTCTCTTACTACAGGATATCTAGGGTAAACTAGCCAATTCGCACGCAGTAAACCAATTAGTACGCGATATTGATAAAAACACCCATACTAAAATGAGAAAAGTTATAGAAGTAATAGAAGACTAAATACATTTAATAAAAAGAAAAACAGGTCTGATATTAAAATTATTGTTAATAATTTATATTCATTATATCGAAATTTCGGAATTAAAAAATTAAAAGATTCATTGAAAGGCCTACAAAAGAAAAGTGTTGCTCCTTTTATAGAAAATATTCTAAACAATAAACATAATTTCACAAATAAATTTAAGAATATAGTCTTTGCTTTTATGGGATATATTAGAGCTAATTCTAAGAAATACAAAGATAACCGTATTAAAGATAAAGTCATGTCCACTTTAAATTATTCCTCTAAAATTGTAGACAAAATTAATGTTAACAGTCTTATTAATTCAAAGAAAGTTAAGTCCATGTTACCAGATGGTTGTAAAGATTTCAAACCATTAATAGTGTATTCATATGAACGACCTGTTGGGTCTATTATTTGTAATTATAATAAAGTTTTAGGAAATCTTTCAGATAATGATATTTTCAATAATAATAAATGCGTGTGTGAAAGAGTCATGGATATGCCAGCTAGCAGACGTGATGCACTAGCAAAGTTCATTTATAGTCCGATATGTCACATATTAACAGGTGATGTAGAACTAGTTAAACATTTTGCAAACGACAAATTAGCGGAGCTATGTCGTAAAGGGTTTAAATTTAGAATAGGGAGTAATAAAGTAACATGGGACATAATTTTAAAAGATATTGTTTTTTCAGTCAATAAATTAAAAGATAAATTGTTAAAAATTGCGTGTTGCGATGCGAGAGAACTAGAAGCATGGTCTAAATTATTAATTAAGTTAATTAGAAATAACATTTTCTCGCTTAAAAATGAATTTAATCTTTCAGATTTTATAGACTATAATTATAATAAGCTTAAAGCTGATTTAATAAATTTACATAAACATTTTGTAATCACTACAGTAGATAAAGCCAGCAATAATTATAGCTTCACATGTAAGAAATTTTATCTTGAAAACATGAAAAAATAATTAGGTATTAAGGGTAACATATTACGTAAAAATATTTGCGGTAATTCTGTTTATGAAATTCAAAATAATCTGAATATTAATAACTTAATCGATGAACATACCAAGAAAAATATAACATTTGATATTAAACTTTCTGATAAGAACAAGTGCATTGCAAAATTATACATGTTACCTAAATTTCATAAAAGACCTTATAAATATCGCTTTATTGCCGGAACAAAATTTGTTACCACTAAAACTCTATCAGAACAAGTCGTAAATTTCTTAAAATATATTAAAAGTACTCATAAAAGATATTGTAATACCATCATGAGAAGAACTGGCATTAACTATTATTGGAGTGTTGACAATTCGTTAGAAGTGATTGATAAAATAAATACCATGGCGAAAGTTACCTCGGTACATAGCTTCGACTTTTCAACTTTGTATACCAATTTGCCTTTAGATTTAGTATATTCAGAGCTTTGCTTTATTATAGATTTGCACTTTGACAGGTTCGTTAGGAATGGTAATTATTTCATAAATGTTTATACATATTTTAATAATGCATCACTTAGCTCTACTCCCACTAGTTCTGTATATTTTGATAGAACTAAACTTAAAGATGCCCTTAAATTCCTCCTTTTCAATACTTATGTTAGATTCGGGCCTTACATTTTCAAACAAATATTAGGAATTCCTATGGGTGGAAATGCTAGCCCTTTAATTGCAGACTTATTCTTGCTTGCTTTAGAATTTAAATATATAAAAGACTTAGTTGACAGTAGCAAGAAAAATAAAATCCCAGAAAAATTAGCACTTGCTAAATTGTTAAGTAATAATAGTAGATATATTGATGATATTCTCGTTTGCAATTTGTTAAATTTTAATCAAGTTGCTAAACTTATTTACCCTAATCCAATTCCCCTCACACAATGTAACGTAAATTATAAAGTTGAACATTTTCTTGATATAAATATAGAGATTGTTAATGAACAGTGCATACTTAAAGTATATCACAAAGTTGATGATTTTAATTTTAACATAATAAACTTTCCTTTCCGTAGTAGTAATATCGATAGTAAAATCACTTATAATTGTTTTTATTCCCAATTAATAAGATTTTGTAAAATCTGCACTAAAGTAGATGACTTTTGGGCTAGAGCTAGGTTACTATACAGACTCTTAGTGGACAGAGGTTTTGAGGCAAGTAAATTGTTCCATAAATTTAATCTTTTTAGGGTCAATTATTGTGACTATTCTAAATTTTGACATCAATAATTTTAATCAAGCATTTTTAACTTGAAGTTTCTTGTATAACCTCTGCTTACTTTTTGTCTGTATTTATTGTTTTTTGTCTTTTTTTTTTTTTTTTTTTTTTTTTTTTTTTTAATATTGATGATTTTTTAAATTTATTGTTCTTGTTAAAAGAGTACTCTTTGTTTAAATCTGTTGTTACTTCATATTTTGCAATTATTTGTCTTTATATTACATGTATTCATTGTCGATAGTATCAATTGCTTACTTTTGCGATTTCCTTAGTTTATTTGTGCTATAAATGTAGGTTAGTTGTAGGGTAGTTATTGATAGGGGTCACTTGAGGCATGCTATGCTTACAGGTACCTACCCGATAGCACTATCGTTAGTGAGTGCTGTACTGTATTTTATATATTATTTTGTAATAGTATAGATATCTTATCAATATTTGTATTTTGTACTATTGTTAATGTCTTGTCATGTTGCAAATTTGATTTTAAATAATATTTCGACATTTAACATGTAGTTTCTTTATTCATGCAGAGTTTAGTAAAAATTTGCCAGAACGTCCCGGACTTCCCAAACTTGACTACTTCCTTTAACGTGACGATAGTGCGTTGTTATATGTGCGATTAGTTTGCTTGGGAAACAGATTAACTTGCTCATGTAGTAATGTACACCCTATGTGGTGGATTGTGTTCTTTTATTTAATAATTTTCATTTTAGTAAGCGTTGTTTCCACATAGCGATTTTGATAATTTAATTTGACTTTATATTGTCCTTGTCCCAATTTTGGTTTGTTTAGTTTGCAAGTTTTACATTTTAACTAGGGGAGGAAATGCACAATATTATTATTATTTCGAAGGGGGGTTTGGTGGTATTATTTAAAGTTTGATGGAGGTCTAGGGAGGAAACTAAGAAAATATATACAGTAGATAAATAAATGTATACAGTAGATAAATAAATAAATACAGTAGATAAATAAATATATACAGTAGATAAATAAATATATACAGTAGATAAATAAATATATACAGTAGATAAATAAATATATACAGTAGATAAATAAATATATACAGTAGATAAATAAATATATACAGTAGATAAATAAATAAATACAGTAGATAAATAAATAAATACAGTAGATAAATAAATATATACAGTAGATAAATAAATAAATACAGTAGATAAATAAATATATACAGTAGATAAATAAATAAATACAGTAGATAAATAAATATATACAGTAGATAAATAAATATATACAGTAGATAATAAATATATACAGTAGATAAATAAATATATACAGTAGATAAATAAATATATACAGTAGATAAATAAATAAATACAGTAGATAAATAAATAAATACAGTAGATAAATAAATATATACAGTAGATAAATAAATAAATACAGTAGATAAATAAATATATACAGTAGATAAATAAATATATACAGTAGATAAATAAATATATACAGTAGATAAATAAATATATACAGTAGATAAATAAATATATACAGTAGATAAATAAAATAATAACAATAATACAAATAATAATACTAATAATAATACTAATACAAAAATGCTAACAATTGTACACCCTTGGCTACTAAAAGGTGGATTAAGGGGGGGATGGGCCGGTTGTCTGGACCATTTACTCCCTCATGTTTAGCCCCATTAGTCTTCAGATGTTAAGATGTTTGCCCCATTAGTTAGTCAATTTTAAGACCTTTCGCCCCATTTCTTCGTGAATATTTAGACCTTTCGTGCTATTTAGGTGTCGAATTTTTCCCTGGCGAACGTTAGTGAGCCTGTAATGTTGGAAGAACCGGCTTTCGGCCGGAATTTTTTTTTACCGAAAAATTTACAAATTAATCTAGAAGAGGGATCTAATGGATGTTTTTTTTGTTTTTTAATTTGATGGAGGTCTAGGGAGGAAACTAGAAAAATAACGAATACATGCAAAAATCGCCCAAAAAGTGAACCATCGGCGAGGTGAGAGCCATAATAGAACAAGGAATGATCACTGTTCTGTGCTTACGGTGATATAATTTACTCTTACTCTTTAACCCTATTAGGTCCAATAGGGTCTTTGTTTGGCCTTCCCTGTTGCCTTCGAATAGTTTGGAGACTTTAATACGTTTCACCTCATTAGTTTGGCGAAAATAACACGCTTTTTCTGGGCGAGCAATAGCGAGCTTGTAATAATTAAAAAAAACAAAATCGGCTGAGACATTTATCTATCGAAAAATGTATAGCTTGAAGAAGGTCTGGGTGGGCATTTTGTATCTTAAAGAAGTCTGGGAAGGCGAATTTGTTAGCTTAGGGGGCAAACTGAAATACATTGCTCGAAAACGGCAAAAGCAAGTTAAATCCCCAATACAATAAATAACTAAAATATAATAATAAGCCCCCAAGACGTCGGATCAGATAGTGTTAGTACTAGACTATCCTAAGTTATAATACCCAGCTATGACTTGTACGCTAGAATTACGACGTTGGTGTTTATGATGGGACGGTCAGGGGGAGGCTAGTAGGTGTCGTAAAGTTTTTTTTTGAGTATCCGGCGCCAGATTAGTTATATAATAGATTAGCCGAGTCATATAGTGGTGTGTGTGTGTGTATATCAGAGAGAGAGAGAGAGAGAGAGAGAGAGAGAGAGAGAGAGAGAGAGAGAGAGAGAGAGAGAGAGAGAGAGAGATAGGTGTGTGTGTGTGTGTGAGAAAGGGTGTGTGAGAGGTTCTGTGTGTGTGTGTGTGTGTGTGTGTGTGTGAGAAAGGGTGTGTGAGAGGTTCTGTGTGTGTGTGTGTGTGAGAAAGGGTGTGTGAGAGGTTCTGTGTGTGTGTGTGTGTGTGTGTGTGTGTGTGTGTGTGTGTGTGTGTGTGTGTGTGTGTGTGTGTGTGTGTGTGCGCAAAGAAAAATAAACCGAAAACTTCAAAGCTACAGTCATAATATATTATACAGTTGAAAATGGAAATTGCTCAATACAGAACACTCTCCAAATTCCCAAACACTGAACGTTGTAGGAGTGATAGGATGTCCTGTGTACCCTCCACTGATAATAGGACCAACAGCTGTCAAACGTTAAGGGGAGATCTCCACTTGAGGGATTTTGTTCTTGACTCCTTTCTCCCTCATGTTTAGCCCCATTGCTTTTCTAATTTTAAGACGTTCGCCCCATTATTTTGACGATTTTAAGAACTTTCGACCCATTTATGTCAATTTTAAGACCTTTCGTGCCGTTTAGGTGTCGATTTTATCCTGGCGAGCGATAGCGAGCCTGTTATTTAAGAGGAATCGGCTTTCAGCCGGGGCATTCTTCTACCGAAAAATGTACAAATTTATCTAGAAAGGGGCTCAAGGGGGTGTAATCATAAGCTTGATGGATATCTAGAGACCAAACTAAAAACCTCCCCTTAACGCTAAGCTGGTCCGATCGCTTGGGTGTTATTAGGATATTTTGTTTAATTATTACATGGTATTGAGGATTTGGCTTGCTGCCGCCATTGTCGAGCAATGTATTTAAAGTGTGTTCCCTAGGCTAACAAAAACGCCTTCCCAGACTTCCTTCAAACTAAAATATGTCCACCCAGACCCCTTCAAGCAAAATTTATTCATTTTTCGAACAACAAAAATCATGGCTTCTTCCTAGATAAATGCTCACTATCGCTTGCATGAATGGTGTGAAGAGTCATATTATCGTCTAACTAAGGGGTGAAACATCTTAAAATCTCCAAATTAAAGGAGCGTAACAGGGGGAGACCAAAAGGACCCGCCTCCAACGAAATAGGACAAAGAGACCGGAAATCCTATAATTATGTTTTACTATGAAAATCTTAACGTTCTAGCAAAGGTCATAATATATATATATATATATATATATATATATATATATATATATATATATATATATATATATATATATCATAATATATATATACAGTATATATATATATATATATATATATATATATATATATATACTAAAGGTATATAACATCATTGGGTATAATGTTAGTTATTATACCTTTGTTCTCCTTATATTAGAGGAGTTTATTACTACCCATATACATTTATAAGGGTATATTATTATGGAGACTTTGATTACAGCTCTTCATATCCATATTGGTTTACAGAATATGAAGGTTTAAACATTATGATTGACGTACTGTACATCATTATCCCGGTTTGGATATATAAACGACTTTATTCAGTTTACGAAGGACCTTTAGGATTTAAAAGGCTACCAACTATGGTATCCCAATGAACCCTTTTAACTAGCCTACCACAAATCCTTCCTAAGTTTCATAAAATCCTCTAAATATATCTAGAATCATAGTGCCCGGGAACAACTTTTGCGGGTTCCCTTATGCACTGAAATATCCAAACCGAGTATATAACAGAGTTGTGGTAAATACTAGTACTAAATACAATATATTCTCTGCCCTTCATGTTTCAGAGAGTTTATCGTTACCATGGTATTAACAATTAGCTTACCTTTACAAGTTACACTGTTTGTATTATACTTTACACCACACTAACTGATTATATTCACGATTATATTCTGAGAAGGACCTACTGTCATGTCTGTCCGTGTTCAGCAAGTCCTGTGAAAGCCGAAATAGAAATTAAGGAACACCCCGTTCTTAACATTCATCATCCATTACAAACCCCAATGTACTGTACTTGAATAAACTAATGAAAGCATATGGTTGAACTCGGGACACCACACCCAGAACATCATAAGATAGGCCATAAGTTGTCATAGTCCATATATTTATCTATAACGTAACCATGACCTTGACCCTGCCTATTAACCTTCACACTCCTCAGTAAAGGTCATATACTGTAATTCACCATTGACCTTGACTACCTACCTTTATGTTTAACAATAAAGTAATGAGGTCACATTCACACTTCTGCAGCTTAAGAGATTTCCACTTGAGGGATTTTTTTCTGGACCCGTTTCTCCCTCATGTTTAGCCCCATTGCTTTTGAGATCTTAAGACGTTCGCCCTAGTAGTTTTGACATTTTAAGAAATTTTTGCCCCATTTATGTCAATTTGAAGACCTTTCGTGCCATTAAGGTGTCAATTTTTTCCTGGCGAGCGATAGCGAGCCTGTATTTTAAGAGCAACCGGCCTCCGGCCGGGACATTTTTCTACCGAAAAATGTACAAATTTATCTTGAAAGGGGGTCTAGGGGGTGTAATTTTAAGCTTGATGAAAACGTAGGGAACAAACTAAATACCTCCCCTTAACAATTACAGCGTAAAGGTCACTCACTCCCATTCACACTTTTCACTAGCTTGAAGGGGAGTCACTGACATAAATACATTGCACTATCAGGATCAGGATCACACACACGAACGGAGCACAACAAATGACACGGTATTAATGACACCTAACGGAACTAAACCGGATGGATTTATTTCACACGAATTAAAGGTGTCATTTATCCCGCAGTATTTTCCACGAGATTTGTTTTAGCATTTCCTTCCTCGAGCCATATCATTTTACGGCTGGGTCAATATACAGGAGGCGCTACAATATAGGTAGCAAAATTCTAATGGTAGTTTTGGGTTCCTATCATCATATGCTTCATTTCTATATACTTTTTATCCCCGGGAAAAAAACAAAAAATCTTGGGTTTTTTATGTTTTTCTTTTATTTATTTTGTATTTATTTTTATTTTTTTATTAACCTAACCAAAAAACCTAACCTAACCTAACCTAAATGTATTTGGGGGCTATTAGGTTAGGTTAGGTTAGGTTTTTTGGTTAGGTTAATGACCAAAACAAAAAATCCCAAGAAAATAAATGAAAAATCCCAAGATTTTTTTTTTTTTTTCCCGGGGATAAAAAGTATATAGAAATGAAGCATATGATGATAGGAACCCAAAACTACCATTATAATTTTGCTACCTATATTGTAGCGCCTCCTGTATATTGACCTATGGCGGTAGAATTTATAAAGCATAAGCATCGTCGTCTATGTGAAGAGATTAACACTAGTATGGTAGTATAATATTAGTATGGCATAGTAATCCCTACAAGGGTTTCTACATTTGATGGAATACGAATATCTTACCTTTGAAGCTAAAGTAGTAGTGAGGGGGGGGGGCTCAATTTATTTTGTATACCACGGCAAACGGTTATGGCCAAAGACAGCTTATTTTTCACATTGTATCCTCTTTAACCCCTTATTTTTCCTGATATTCATAGCCCCCCCCCCCCCCCCCGTCCCACCACCACCACTAGTGGGGGGCGTGTTTTTAGATTGTTGGATAATGGGTAAATATGCATTCCCTTCTATTATCACACATCAAAACACCCGCAAAACCTTTAAAATTGATAAAAAATGCAAACAATTTTTGTTTAGCAATTTAATTACATAAACTTTAGCCTGTATTGACCCATTGTATTGAACCCTGCAACAATCCATAAACAATTATTCTGATAAAATTATATCCCCGACTAAAATTGCTAGATTGACACGTGACTATACATAATACAACTTGGTAACCGGTCATTTAAAGAACACATATTCACTTTCAACGATCACAAACACTTTCGATTTGAAGTTAAGATAGTCATATATTTATAATCAATATACCTTTCACATTTCTATTGCACTGTTCACCAAAATATTTCCAATATAGTCTCACAATGACCACTCTGACATGCACAACAAACAGTCTGCAGTGAACTGAACACAATCTTTTCAGCCCATCGACTTTATTTTCAAGCCTCTCTGTTAGCAATGCATTCTCGACTTAATTATATTCGAAATCCGCAATGAATCACTACAGCCATGAAGCCTTTTTGATTACCGATTTGAAGCGGCGAAACACACGAGATATAGCGAAGTTTGTTCGATTTTGAACACCTAAATGGCAGGAAAGGACTTAACATTTACAGAAATGGAGGCGAAAGGTCTTAAAATCGGCAAACTAATGGGGCGAACGTGTAAACATATCATAACTAATGGGGCTAAACATGAGGGAGAAGGAGGTCCAAGACAAAAAATATAACTAACGCATTTCGAAAGCTTATTCTGGCTATCATTAGACGATTGTATACAGCTTTGGAAGATCTGCAAGAGTTAAAGGGCCCAATCAACCCTCTGACTTCAACATACCCTTCCTGATCTGTATAAAATCGTCAAATAATTGCCAGAATAAATGTGCAAAACGCGTCATGATCCTTAAGTGGTTAATTAACGTAGCTCTCAGTGTGTGTCCGACCAAGGTCTGGGCATGGAGGAAGCAACAGATAGAAAAGAAAAAAAAATAGAAGGTCCCATCCCTTTCCCATTCTTAAGTAAGCCATTTTAGATTTACAGAAGAGCGACCATTACTTGCATTGCTGCATGTCCACAAACAGTTCAGTAATGTAAGCATGTTTCCTTCTATTTTTCCCCTTTTTCTTTTCCTTTTATTAAAGTGACAATTACAAAGTGGTGTACTATCTCTCTTATTCTAGTTCCCTTATAGTTTATCTTATTGTACCTACATTCAACCTATAGTCTATTCGCTGTAAGTAGGCGAGAAATCATGACCTCTCTCCTATGTAACTCAAAAAGGGCTGGAGCAAATTGGCTGTAAATTTCCACATCTATTCCTTGACTGACTCCTCCCAAATGGTAGAAATATTAGCCTGATTACTCTAGTCGTTTTGGAGTTACAGAGGTTAGAGGTTATAATTTCTCGCCTACTTACAGCGAATAGACTATAGTTGTTCCCCAATTCTGCCCTCTGCCACGGCTATTTCAAAGTCCAAGTCTCTCACTCTTGTCCTCTGTAGCGGGGAGGACCTTGTACCCCTGAGACACACGGGTGCAGACCTGAGAACGAAAAAGGGTCGGGGGGGGGGGGGGGGCATTTTTCTAAGCTAGATGGAGGTCTAGGGAGGAAACTAAAAATATATTTATTAATTCATTAAAACCTCCCCATCATTCATCCATCATGTTTATCTAATGGGTAGATAATCCCCCCCCCCCCCCCCCTTATCATGTCATCAATCAACTACCAACCTGCCACACACCTTCCACATATGGCACAGGTGTTTGGCATTACAGGATTTACATTGTCCGGTTAAGGGAGCCCACCTCGCTTTTTTTCTCTTTCTCTCCTTCTCTCTTTGGCTTGTATCCATTCGGCCCCATTCGGCCTGCTGTTTTAAGACGTTTATCCCCATCCAGGTGTCAATATTTTCCTGGCGAGCGGTAGCAAGCCAGCATATATATTTCTTGTTTTACAGCAAGCTAAATTTGTACATTTTTCGATAGAAAAATTTCTCCGGCGAAGCCGGATTTCTCCATACAATGGTGGCTCGCTATCGTTCGCCAAGAAAAAATCGACACCTGGATGGGGATAAACGTCTTAAAACAGTTGGCTGAATGGGGCCAAATGGATACAAGTCAGAGAAAGAGAAAAGGAGAGAAAGATAAAAAAAAAAAAAAAAAACAGATGACCCCCCTCAACAAAATTTATGTCCATATAATTTAACCCCTGCTATGCCGGCGACGTCTTTTTATCTATATTCTGGCTACTATTAGACGATTGCATTCAGCTTAAAAAAGGCCTCTAGCCATTAACAGGCCTCGAACCATCTCACTTTACCATTATGTTTTACTTCCCCAAATCCTTCTCAAACTGCACAAAATCATCTACACTTTATTGTGGTGATTACGTTCTCGTCCTAAGGGTAGATGGGTCGTTTCTCTGGTCCCCCTTCTTCCTCATGTTTAACCCCTTTAGTTTTCAGATTTTAAGACGTTTGGCCCATTAGTTTGGCAATTTTAAGACCTTTCGCCACATTTCATTGTCAATATTAAGAGTTTTTGTGATATTTAGGTGTCGATTTTTCTTTGAGAGCGATAGCGAACCTGTAATTTAAGAGGAACCGGCCTTCGTCCGGAACAGTTTTCTATCGAAAAATGTACAAATTTATCTTGAAGGGAGCGAACGTCTTTAAAACTCAAAACTAATATGGGGCTAAACATGAGGAACCCCCCCCCCCCCCAACTACATTCATCTAATCAGGATCCGTGCGTGTAAATCTGCACTGAATATAGTGAAAAGGCTGAGTCATCATACTGAAAGGGTTAAAGAGCTGAGATATCCAATAAACGACAGAGGTAAGAGGTAAGTAGGCCTACACTCGACCAAAAAACAATCTTTACACTAACGCTCTAAACATTCTGAAATTAGGTCGAAATCTTATGATAATACCTCACAGACGTATGTTTCACCCGATTCATTCCGTTCACACTAGATTATTTACAGCTCACCAGTGGAAAGATTGTTTCTTGGTACAATCACTCTTAATAATTCTCGGACCTACCCCGTTTTTAATTATGAAATGATGTCTCTGGAAACGAATTTGTGAATATAACTTTGTATACGTCAGTTACAAAACTATATAGTATACTATTTATTGAAAAACAAGTTCCATCCAAAAATATATCTAGTTATAAGAGGTAAGTATAGTGAGAAAGGTATTTTGGGTAGAAGTATAGTGACAGTGACAATTTTTTCTGCATGTGTAGGATCTGGAGTCAAACTAATAATAACTGATGCATACCTTGTATGACTCTATCTACTCAGTAAAAAAAGAAAACAATCCACAAAATGTACAGTAGAAGACCGTAAATTACCACTATCAAAACCTTATTCAATAATACAGTTTCTTAGCTATATTGTACTTTTAGATTAAGCCACTCAGACTGGAAACTCATAGTTTTTCACCAACCAACTTTACTTCTAAACTCAATTAATGAAATCAACAAATACATGTGGCACTCCAAGGACTCGAACCTAGGATACTCACACCGAAATTCCGCGCATTTATGCATTACGCTATCAAGACAGTTAATTTAGACGGCTTGGTAAGTTTATATCAGTTGAAATTACAGTATTAGGTCAGCAATAGCGATGCCTGTCCTGTGAACATAAAATAGCCGCTTTTATAAAGCTGTAGGCCTACTGCCAGATAAAGTTATTCATGAAGAGAAGGAAATAATTACAGAAATATGCACGGCCAATATCATAACAATATCTGCAACTGCTACAACCATTGATGATAGAGATATGAATAAAAAACATCATCCGAGGAGATAACAAAGATGTTAAAAACTAGTAACTTAGATGTTGGACACATTTATCAGTACTGTATTAGTATTCAGAAGCAGGCGGTAATTTTAACTTTTAATAGAATAGTTATGACTAGATCCCAGAGGTGTGTGTGTAGAGTGGGGTTAAATTGGAATACCAGGATGGTCCCAACCTAATGAAGGAAACCTATTGAAGTTGGACTTGGCATGTTCAAAGGGAGAGGCCCTATGAAAGTCATAGCTAAAAGGGTGGACCTCTTCGTGGGACTACTTAGAAAGATACCCTAAGGGAGGCCATTAGAGAGCAACCCCTTTGGGAGGGACCCTTAAATGGACCTCCAATAGGCATTATGGACTATGTTGTTCAGATTGGTGTCCCTATTATAGAATGGATATAGACTCTATGGAGGCAATCCAACGAAGAATGACAAAAATTATCCACAATATTAAAAATGTATCATATGAGGAGAGGTTGAAAACCCTTGGCTTGCATTCATTAGAAAAACGAATATGTAGAGGATATATGATAGAGATCTTTAAGTGGATGAAAGGTATCTGTAAGAGGGGTATTAAGGTATTGAAGCAGAACTGCAAGATAACCCGTTCAAATTAGAAGAGTTCCGTTTTAGAAAAGATATAGGCAAGTATTGGTTTAGAAACAGAGTTGTAGATGTGTGGAATAGATAGCTTAGTACAGTGATCAGCTCAGGAATGGTAGAATTTGTCAAGCATAAAAAGGATAATCAGATAAGCTATGGGTTGGGTGAGGGATCTGCCTCGTGTGGGCACCCTGGAGATAGTCATAGAGAAGTATATATAAATTTGTATTATTAGTAGTAGTATTTTATATATATATATATATATATATATATATATATATATATATATATATATATATACAGTATTATAGTAGTAAAGGTAGTACAGTAAATCAGAAGAAGGACCAAGAGCTTAGAAGTTGGAGATTGGGAGGTTTGGAGGTTAGCACACAATATGCTAGAAGTGGGTAGGCCCCTACATACAATTTGGATTGGGACTAATCGTCCCGGCACATCTAGGTCTAAACCTCACTATAACTCTTGTAGCACAAAATAACACAAATTAACTTAACAGGAGAGCACTGGGGGTGAAGGAAGCACTGAGCACTGGCCGTCGTCGAGGAGGTAAGACCGTGAGAGTCCCGGCTACTCATACGCGAGCCGGCTGGAACAGCCGACGTGGACTCGTCTAACTTCCGGACTGATTCATACACAGTCCGGCTTCTTCACGAGTCCGAATCTGGGCCAAAGAGTTCCAACAGGCGCTGAGTGTTAGGGACCTTTTGCACAGGTTCTGGGGGTCTCGGGCGGCTCTTCCGGGGTCCTCGCTCTGGCTCACGGCTGGGATTCTTTTGCGGCTGGTGGCTAGAGTCCCGTCTCATCTGGTCCTCTCCAACACTCACGCTGTGGGGAAAAGGCAGCTTCTCCTCAACCACCAGATCAACCGAAGTGTTTCCGGGTGTTGGGGGTAAGCTCACCTGGGGGGTGGCTGATAAGCCGACACGCCCTAGTCGCTCATCGTCAGGGGTTGACAAGAGAGTGGCTGCTCAGGGAGCCGAGGGTGGTCTCTGTCACAGACAGTGTGTTATCAAGTGTCTCTGCACCAAGCAAGGGCAATTGCGTCACACTATTAACAACACTTGGTGCTCCGGACTCAGACTCAGTAACTGTGCTCCCCCGGCAAGCGTTATAACCGACGTGGGTTTTCACCGAGTTACGACCAAGACAGCAAGCGTTATAACTCACGTGAATTGATCCTCGGCTGGTGCCTGAGTCTAAGTTCAGTACCTCGCTTCTCCAGCAAGCCATATAACTTATGCGGTTCGGCACTGGGTTAAGATTTGGACAGTAAGCGTTATAACTTACGTGACCTCGTCCCCAGCTGGTACTGTAACAAGCCTTTCCCACCTTAGGCGTAGTGTCCTTTCTATCCTTGGGACAGTCGGTGCAGTAACCAAAAATAGGTTTTTGCAAGCCAGCAGGTTGAATGCTTGGTGATGGTTGAATCGGCTGAAGTAGTGTCTCTTCTGTCTGGGATGTCACAGTTGTGACATCTCCGGGCAAAAGGGGCACTCTGGGGGGCTGGGGTAGAGCCTCCTCTGGCTGGGATGTCACAGGGGAATCGTCTCCGGGCAGCAAGGGTATGGCTGGTTTCAGTCGATTTGGTGATGGCTCTGGTTGTATTTTCAGGGGTTGTGCAGTTGTTGCACCTGGTTGTTTTGGATGCTGGACTAGTCGTGCATGTTTTGAAATTCGGGCTAGGGGCTGGTCGTCGGGGAAATAGGATTTAATTGGAGTCGTGGTGGTGGGTGCGTCCACATGTTGTGGTGTCTCACTCTCTCGTTGGTTTTGGGCAGTAATCGAGTTGAAGTTGGAGGGTTGATGGGCGTGCGAAGGGGTTATGGGAGGTTGGACAAGATCTGAGGTGGTGATGGTATGTCGGCGTATTTCGGGCGATGGTTTAGTTTCCCCTTTTCGTCTCCGCTTCATTTCGTACTTCACTTTGTTTTCTGTCATGGCCGCAGAGGAAGAAGATAGAGATCTGGAGGGGTCACTCTAAAAGCCCCGGCGGTCAAGTGGAGAGCCCGCTCACGTGTGAATCTGCTTGACCTGAGTTTGATTCCAGCCAAGGCGGACTATTTAGTGGGTGTGGTAGTGCGTCCTAGCACGTTTCACATGCTCGCACCCAGTCAGGGGACACCTTGACGACGTATAGAGACTAATAAAAACACACACAACAAAGCCATTTCAACAGCAGTCTGAAAGTTGAGAAATGTCCAACCGCTGGAATTTCCTGTATGAGAATCTCTCTCAAATATATTCCTGTCTGAAAACCAAATTGTTTCGGTTTGACACTATGGGCCAAAAGTTTAGGGGCAGGGCAGGGGTTTAGGGGGGGGACAGATAGTTTGGGTAATGTCAACGACACTAAAGACGCCATTACAATAAAGTAGTCACTGCAAATAAATCAACGCTGCAATGAAGTTGCCGCTGCAATAAAATCACCAGTTAAAGTCACCTATACAATAGTCATTACTGCAATAGGTTGCCACTGTTGTTGTTGTTGTTGCTGTTCCCCAGGCTGCCTGGCCGAGCAGCCCCAAGGCCCCGGGCAAGGCCATAACCGAGCGCCCCCACAGAACCCTCCCTGCCTACCACAATAAAGCCTGGGTGACCGAAGCCACTCCATGGCGGGGAGCTGAGGAGGGTGCGGAAACGCCTGGGAAACCAAAGCCCCACCCAGGGCCCTGTGCCCCTCAGCAATTATGAAGAGAAAGTTGAGGGGCAAAGGAATAATTTGACACTTTGGCTTCCAATCTGCCAACCTCTAGGTTAGCAGATTGGAAGGTCAATTCACGGAAGAGACGCCGTCACTTGAGATCTAGAAAATATATAAGTTAAAATTAAAATGTAAAACTTGCAAACTAAACAAACCAAAATTGGGACAAGGACAATATAAAGTCAAATTAAATTATCAAAATCGCTATGTGGAAACAACGCTTACTAAAATGAAAATTATTAAATAAAAGAACACAATCCACCACATAGGGTGTACATCACTACATGAGCAAGTTAATCTGTAAAAGGAACAGTCAGAGTAAGCTATGGGTATGGCAGAGATCGCTCAGTTCTCACTCTGATAGACCAGCCCATCACCACATGACTAGAACTGAATCCTCTCAGCATCAGCTAGGAAAGGCCCTAGAAAGCCGCCTTTGGCGGGGGGATAGCTCCCCTATTTCAACCCCTTTCGGGGTTGGGCACCCGCCCGGTTGCCACTGTAATAGTCACCACTGCAATAATTTCAACATACGTTAAATTGTTTGTAGACCTGGAGAAGGCCTTTGATAGGGTGCCCAGGGTTGTTGTGCAGTGGACTATGAGAAAACTTGATGTGGAGGAGTGGCTGGCGCATGTGATAATGAAGATGTACGAGGACTCACAAACGGCAGTGAAGGTGAAAGGTGTTCTGAGGGAGGTGTTGACAGTTCGCGTTGGATACCACCAAGGTTCTGTGTTAAGCCCTCTCATCTTTGTTATGGTTCTGGAGGTACTGTCTGAAGAAATTAGAACTGGGCTCCCATGGGAGCTGCTCTATGCAGATGACCTAGTACTTATCACAGATAACATGCAGGATGCCGAGGCCAAGTTCAGAAATGGAGACAGGGTGTGGCAAGCAGAGGACTAAGATTTAACATAAATAAAATCAAGGTAGATTTTCACAGTAGATTGGAGACAAGTTTTGTTGCTTGGGAGATACCACATCTGCCAGTGGTGGGGCCGAGGCCGCCACTATCGTCAGAATTAGATGCGGCTGGGGAAATTTCAGAGAACTGATGCCAATTCTATCCATCAGAAGATTCCCTCTCCCCTATAAGGGAAAGGTATATGCTTCATGTATTAGAAGCGCATTGACCTATGCTTCAGAAACGTGGCCTGTCAAAGTGGATGATATCAACAGAATGGAATATAACAATATGAGAATGGCGAGATGGATGTGTGGGGCCAAACTGCAAGATACGATATCTAGTGAAGAGCTGAAGAGCCCATTAGTTATTAAGAGAATCAGTGATGAGATGCGTACAAGCAGGCTTGGATGGTTTAGGCATGTGAAGAGGTTGGATGAACTAAGCTGGGTGAGAAGATGCTAGTCTGTGATACGTGGAGGGAGTTGCACCAAGGGATAGACCACGAAAGATGTGGGATCAAACCATTCGGTCTGATCTTGAATTAATAAACTTGACAAGTGAGCCTGGAGCACAACCATTAAGACGTGAGACTGGAACCGCACATTGTGTGAAGCACTTGGTCTTTACATTTGTGAATGAATGTACAGTATGTATAACAGTAAAAGTCTCCACTGCAGTATATTTGGTACTGCAATAGTCACTATTATAATTAAAATCAGGACTGCACAAAAGTTACCACTGTACTAAAGTTGTCACTAATATTGCCAGTATGCCTTTATAAACAACACTACTCAGAGGGTGAGGGCTGGTTCTATCCAGAATGAGGGCTGGTCCTATCCAGTGAGGTTTGGCATCCTCTATCCAACCTTACCCATTTCTGTCCGTCTCTTTTCCTTCTAGGTGCTGGTGAGATCGCCCGATAGGGTGGCACTGCAAGGACGGTGGGGGTATTGACCCGAGGGTGCAAGCCTGTGGGCTGATGATTCCCTCCCCCGCTGCCTTCTCAGAGACAGATCTCATTTCACCCAGGCCCCTGCGGGGACTCGAGAATCTGGAGCGGCTTCGGTCTACCAGACTCGGGACTATTCGGCCAGACAGTCTGGGGAACTACAACAACAACAACAACAACAATACTCAGAGAATGGTGATGGGCTGGTCTATCAGAATGAGAGTTGAGCGTTCTCTGCCATACCCATAGCTTACTCTGACTGTTCCTTTTACTCATATATTTTCTAGATCTCAAGTGACGGCGTCTTTTCCGTGGATTGACCTCCCTACTGCCAACCTTGGCAGATTGGGAGCCAAAGCGTCACATTTTCCCTTTGCCCCTCAACTTTCCCTTTATAATTGCTGAGGGGCACAGGGCCTTGGGTGGGGCTTTTGTTTCCCGGGCGTTTCCGCATCCTCCTCAGCTCCCCGCCTTTGAGTGGCTTCGGTCACCTGGGCATTATTAGTGGTAAGCTGGGAGGGTTCTGTGGGGGCGCTTGGTTATGGCCTTGGCCTTGCTCGGGACCTTGGGGCTGCTCGGCCAGACAGCCTGAGGAACAGCAACAACAACAACAACAATAATAATCAGAGACCTATTAGTTGCAGGTCTCTAGTAATGAAAATAAATACATGATTGAAAATACAAAAACGAACCAGTCTGGTATACAACAATGAAACTACATACTTCTTCCAGTTCTTTATATAAAAACAGGTATAATGTACACAAAATATACAGTCACATTTCATCTATTATTCAACCAGTCAAGTTCTTTTTTACATTTCAGACTCTCACAGACACAGGATTGTTACGACGCATTTTCAAAGAGCAATATAGTCTAGTTACGCTTGGTCTGGGCTTGTGACTATAAACTAAACTAACATTTACAGTCTTTGTCTTTCTTAAACCCCAACAGTATGATGGTATCATTTCAGATTCATTCTGGCTAACAGTAGGCAATTTTATTCAGCTTAGGAAGGTCCAATCACAATCAAGGGTGAACAAATAATGCAGGTCTGTGATTGTGGAGGGAGCTGCACCAAGGGGTGGACCGAGGAAGACCTGGGATCGGACTATACGTGCCGATCTCAAATCCAAGAACTTGATAAGTGAAGCAGCCCTTAACAGGGTTGCCTGGAACGCCGCCATTAGGACAAGAGACTGAAGCTGCACTTATGTGTGGAACACTCAGTCTTAAAATTGTATGTATGTTTTATGTATGTAATTAACTTTCAGACATTCACAGGTTCACTCCAAAATTCAAAGGGCTTATCCTATTCTCATTAAAATGCCTAATGACAGCCATACAAATATAAAGAAAAGTGTCACCATACAGATAGGGTTAAGCTAAAATTGTCACAAAATCAACATTGTAGAGACTGGCACTTAAAACATCAAATAGACTCAATCTAACATGCATACCATATTTATCCCCTTCAAGCACATCACCACTTTCTATACTAAAGAAAATTGTATTGTAGCAACCACTAGACAATTTTTTTTTTTTTTGCATCACCTTATTCACATCTTATTCTGGTTATTAATAAGTAAGTGTGTGATATTTTAACCCTTTAGTTCAAATTATTCTATTTCAAGTTATATTTCAGCTTATCGTTAAGTGATTTATTCAGTTAAGTAACTATAATAATCAAATGGGTACAATCCATCTTGCATTGTTTTAATCTTTTGTCTATTTGTTAATTTTTTATAGTAATTTTCTTTACTACTTATGCACAGTGCGCGGAATTTCGTTGAGAGTATCCTGGGTTCGAGTCCTCGGAGTGCCACATGTATTTGTTGATTTCATTAATTGAGTTTAGATGTGAAGTTGGTTGGTGTAAAACAAAAACAAAACATAATAATAGTTACATTGTTTTTTGTCTTCAAAAAATCATTGCTCCTTAGTACAAAGTGCCTCTATGATACACGCGTCTGAATTTCTCCTTTGATGTATTGACGAGAGCGCTTAGGTCGGTGGTGACCATTTCTATGACTGGGATAGTAAAAGGGCTCTCCATGGAGCTATGTGCTGGCCAGGTGGTGGCCTGAGTTTTATATATACAGTATAAAAAAAAAAAATAAAAAATAAAAAAAAATAAAAAAAAATTATACAGTACTGTATTATTAAAAACATGTTTTAGAATTTATCATTATTTATTTATTTTTGTGTTTCACAAATTGTCATTGTTCATGTACAGTACAGTATTGCAATTCGATGTTGCTATAGTTTGTGTTTAGACTTTGATTAATATATTTTTTTTTGCTGTGTTCAGCATGAATTTCAGTTAAATTGTTTAGTTTCATAACTGTACTTATATTTCTCACTGAACATTTTTTTTAACTCAAAACACTTCTCTAATTATAGGAAGAATATTTTATATACCACACTTGGAATGATCTTCAAGAATCATACGGCTCAAGACTAACCATATTAACCCAATAAATAAATCACAAGATTTGCAAACACGTCTAGCGGTAACTAAACTGAAAGGAGAAAGGCGTAATCTGATTGAAAGGGATAACATAATAATCTCAAGCCAAAGTGGGGTTAGATCAGCTGACTTGATATAAGCGTAGCATGCATCAACCCTTATAATCCATATATATTTGTTCTTGTTATTTCAACTACCATCAGCAGACTATTGAGTTTAGGGAGATTTTTTTTCAAATCAAAGAATTACAAAAATATCCCAATCAAATAAATTTGATTTTAATTTTTTTTTCTTTAGTATGGTTATTATAATTTATTATATATATTTGTTCCTATTCTACAGTACAATCAGATAACTATAAACATCCTAGGGAAGTCCTCTTCTCTGGTCAAACCATAATAATGAAGAAAATGGGCGTACTCGCGCTCAGGCTGTGTAACGCATTTACTAAACTCCTCCCGGGCCCAGATACTGTACTCACAACAGTTGGACTTTGAAACGCCTTACAACCGTCCTATCTCGTCACTTATCAATATAAATATTGTGCATCATTATTCAAAAACAAATTACAACACGGGGCTGTTGTTGTTGTTGTTGTTGTTCCCTAAGCTGCCTGGCCGAACAGCCCCGAGTCCCTGAGAAAGGCCATGGCCACGATCGGGCTTTCCCACAGAGCTCTCATTGAGTGTAGATTGTGTTGTTGGCGTAAGTGGTTGTGTGAAATGCAGTCTTCTATGATGTGTTTAATGGTATGGGGTGCTGTGTTACATCCCGGGCAGGCGTCGACAACGGAGTCATCCAGTCTCTTCTGATAGCTCAGGAGAGCTGGATGGTGTCCGCATCTCAGCCTGGCCAGGTGGACTCTGTCCTCGCGAGGAAGGGAGGATTCGGAAGGATGGATTTCGGGAGGTCGTGCATGCAGCTGTGTGTTGTCTGTGAGTGAGTGGATGGATCGGTGAGAGATATGAGTATGGATGTGCTTCTGGAAGTTGGTTCGGGGTGGGCAGGGAGGGAGAGAGGACAATAATTGTGTGTGATACCGTGTGCTGGGTGTTGTTTTGATATTTCTTGGTGTCTGTGGGTGTGTTGCCATGTAGTTTAGTGGGTGGTCTTGGTTCGTGGAGGCTGCTGCCAGGAATTGAGTGCCTCTCATGTCCAGATGGTCTTTGACTTTGAGGATTTTGGTTTCTTGATGTAGGTGATCTGTGGGTACAGTAGCTGTGCAGCCTGTAATGATCTTCAGGGCTTTGTTTTGAATAGTCTGTAAGGTCTTATGATGTGTTTCAGCTAAGTTAGAAGCCCAGGCTGGGCTTGCGTATTCCATCACTGATCTTATGTATTGTTTATATACTGTGGTGGTAGTTTCTTTGTTGTGTCCAAATTTTGTGTGAGCAAGTGACCTGAGGGCGTTAAGTCTGGGTGTCAGTTTCTTTTTAATGTTTGTGGTGTGCTGTTTGAATGTCATATGAGTATCATATGTTACTCCTAGGATTTTGGGTGTGTGTGTATGTGTTAGGGGTGTGTTGTTTATGGTGAGTTGAGGGATGTATTCGTGTTCTCCTGTCCAACTTGTGAGCAGTGTTGCGGTGGATTTGGCTGGGGCTAGATTAAGTCTGTTTGTAGTGCACCAGCCATGTAGTGTGTTGAACACGGGGCTGTTTGGCCAGGCAGTTTAGAGAACGACTACTACAAATTACAACTGTATAGTACAGTACCTTATGATTGCATTATAATTCTAAGTCTGGGAATGTTTTAATGATGAAAACATTTGATAGGCAGTTTCTCATTATGTCGTAACTTCACCACTGCCTTCAAGTATCCCAGTTCAAGGCCTGAATAGTGAATACTCAAAGATACCTAAATTTAAGGCAAGGTGAGAGGTCGTAGTTGTTGCTCCCTAAGCTGGCTGGCCTAACAGCCCCGAGTCCCTTAGGAAGGCCATGGCGACGGTCGGGCTTTCCCACAGAGCTCTCAAGGAGTGTAGAGGTAAACTACAATGTCAGCACTTTGGGTATGTGTACGAGATGTACGACTAATTCCTAGAACGTGACGGTAGTGCATTGTTATGTGTGCGATTAGTTTGCTTGGGAAACAGATTAACTTGCTCATGTACTGATGTACACACTATGTGGTGGATTGTGTTCTTTTATTTCCTAATTATATTTTGCTAAAGCGTTGTTTCCACATATTGATTTTGATTAGTTCTTTTGTTTTTATATTGTCTTGTCCCAGTTTTGGCTTATTTATTTTGCAAGTTTTACATTTTAATATGATTGGAGGGAAACATGGCATTGTAAATGCTTTGAGTATCCAGGCCCAGGCATCCAAGGCCCTTATTGGCCAACACACACGCCTTGAGCAGCCTCACAACCAATTTTAGCATATGCCTTCTCAGTTACCTGTTCCTCGCTCTGTGAATGATGAGGACAAGATAAAATATTCAGCGATTGTTGTTAACGCTATTATCAATTTACTGTACAGGGTGGAGCACAATTTAGTTACCCAATTGGCTCGGCTGGTAACTGAACTCTATGACGCCTAGTATAGCGCATCAACTCTACTGTATATGCTTAATTCCTAAAACAAATTGGAATAATTAATATTTTTTTTTTTATATTTTTCCTTTGTACATTTCTGTCTAAAAATGTACAATTAACTACAGTATAATAAAATTATCCTTTTTTGTAACCCTACAATATTATGCAATAAAATATATTTATCCATTCAACAGGCTTGATTCGTTAGATTTTTTAATATTATTTCAGTATCACAATCTTTGCATCAGAGACCCTTCCAATTTAGAAATGCAATACTGTATATACTTCACTTGTCCCCGTACCGGTCCTCATTATATCTTATATAATTTAAACTTTTGAATTAACCACTTCTATCAGATAACCATTATTTATTACAGCTATCTTCAGACAATTTTAGTTAACTTGGAAAGAACCCATCAGTGTTTAAGTGTTTAATAAAATGATCTTAAACTCTAGACCTAGAAAGATGTGGGATCAGGTTTAACAATCTGATCTCATCTTAAAAACTTAACTAGTGAGAGAGTCCAGAACAGGGCTGCCTAGAATGTTGTCATTAGGGCTTGTGACTGAAATTGTACCTTTAATGGATCACTCAGCATTAAACCCTTGTGTACATACTTAAAAACCTTTGTGACTATCAGAAGAGTTGGAAACCTTTAGTTTAGTTTTTTCAACACCTGCAGTTGTCTTCGAGTGAGCTTATTGGCAGATTTTTTTTTTTTAGAGAGCTAATTATGAGATTAGGAGAACTTTATATATAAATGCTAAGTGGCATCTTAGGAGCCTGAAAGGGTTAAAGAGGAATCCCAAGGGGTTCTTCCAAAGCTGAATAAAATGATCTGGAAGTACAGTAGTATAATTAAAATAAATATATCGTTGTCTGATTAAAGTAATTAACATTGCAGAATGTTAGACACCCCACAAATGTATAGACAAACTATTCCTGACTAACAAGCATCTTACTCTAAACATACATGTTAAGTCAAACGCCATAATACTGTACATATACACCCCTTTGAGTCTGCATCGAACCCAAACGAGATAACATAATGCTATATGATGTCCCAATTGGTTTAGAGTATGAGTAGGTTCAATGATTCTGTATCAAATCCAAATGAGATAAGATCGTGCTATATATCCCAATTGCTTCTGAATTTGGTAAGGTTCGAAAATTTAAATGGGTATATACTTATTAATACTTCCAACTGTACCTCTAAATAAAATAAATCTGACTAATATTGTACTCTTTCTTGCTACATACAAATTTATATTATATTATTAACATTACAGCTGACTTTTTTTATTACATTATTTTTATACATGTTTTTTATTTTAGATGCTCCCAGACCAGAACATCACTATGCTACACAGCCAAGTGGGAAACTTGTCAAGAGTAAACGAGCTGGGTACGGAACATTTCATATCTGACAAAATGAACCAGTATACTGTATCTATTCATAAATTTCCTCACCTTTTACTCATTTTAATTTTCTTTTCAACCTTATCACTATTCTTTGTATCTATTTTTCCATCGTTATTATTATTAACTCTTATAAAAAAGAATCACAAGGTAATAGACACTGGACATTGTAAAGGTTTTCATGTCTCTTATTCTCTGAATTTGTCTCTCTACTGACGGGACATTTCATCTTGAGCATCGATCTATCTATTACCCAACGCCTTGATCCCCAGAAGGAAGTCTACTAATGAACATCATATGTCAAATTATAATTACTGTAGTGAAAGTTTTTCAGCGTGTGTAACCATACTATTAAGTAGTTCCCTCCGTTTGAATGTTTGAATGTGAATTACTAAAACATTACCGTAGTTATGAGGTATCCTGGGGCACAAATACAAGTACAATGCTCTACATTAAAATTCCTTTTACTTCCAAGTACTGTACTGTAAATAACAGCAATGGTTACTTTAATATAATATACAGTACTGTACTGTACTATTTAGATTTTTTTTTTTTTATACAAATCATCAGCTCGTTGAATCCAGACAAAGTTCCCTGTGCCCTGTGATCTATATATTTATAGATGTTACTCATTTAAGGACAGCCTAAATATCTATAATTCTCCTTCAAAGTACAGTATGCTTAATTTTTATGTTATGAAAATCATTGTACCATATTAATAACAATATAGTAGACCAGCCTTGAATGAGGACAATCTGTTAAGGATGGAGGGGAGGTGACAAGAGGTACTATCATGTGCCAACTAAATACCCCCTACCTACCCTAATGTGAAGTAACCTAAATAAAATAACTTTATTTAATCATTACCTAATCTAGCGTACCATATCATAACTAACCAAATGTAACCTATACTATAATTCACAATACGTGGTTGAAATAACCAGCCGCCAAATTGATTGACCGCAGAAAAGAAGTGCTTCACATTAATAATCTTCTCTATCCTAAGCCACCATACTTTAAACTACCCTAACCTAACTTAATCTATCCTACTGAATTGATCGACAGCATTCAAGAGGTGCTTCTTATCGACTCAACCCACATTCTAACCTACATACTTAAACCTAACTGTGACTTAATCTAACCTAACCTATCCTATAATAAATGGGGATGCATTGACCATGGGCTGAATGGATCAATGGGCCACAAACTGTCCCCAAGAAACTTGCCTGAATATGTACTGTATATACAATTGAGGATGGGAACCACTTACGTCTTTAGAACAGAAAGGCACTGGACCCCTTCCCTCACTGTTCGGCTTAATGTACAGTCAAAATCAATAATTTCTGGAAACGATGATAATTTGTCCCCGTAGAGAGTGGGACTTCAACTCGATACTTCTACGAAGTGAAACAAAAAAAAGACTAATCACGGGCTATTAAAAACAATATCAGGACTGTCAAAGAAAAAATTATCTTAACTTAAAATTATACAGATTATGAGCAAGATTTTCAGTGAACTATTGATTTTGACTCTACAGTTGGCAGGAGTTCCACCTGGTGCACCCAAAGACAAAATTTGGCATCTGATAAAACTTGGATTGACATTTTTCACAAATCTTACGGTTCACACTTCACAGAGGAAGAGGATTGATGAGGCGATATTAAGTAAAGCATTTACACATAATTTTCAAGCCTGATATTGCCACATTAGCCAAATTTCACGGCAAGGTGGACCAGGCAGAACTTTGGTAAACTGCACATTTAACTGATGGCAGCCTGCATGCTTAGGGAGGGGAGGGATGGGGCTAGAGATATGGAAGAATAGAACATGTAGTGAAAGATGTTTGTAAACAATGTGACAGGGGGAGAGGAGATGTGACATAGAGAGATAAGAGACTAACAGGTGGAAGTGAAAAAAAGGGTTAGAGAAATACATGTGGAGATAAGAACTAATAAAAAAGGAAAGGAAAGGAAAGAAAAGAAGCAAGGAGATATGAAATAGGAAAAGCAATTAAAAGGAGAGAGTATATATTCCATAGAAATTGTAATAAAGAAGCCACACAATAAAGTAGAAGACAATGGTAACTGATAGACATGCTAGATCCCTACAAGAGGAATGTCAAATATAACAACCAGAAGAAGGGAAGAGTGCAGGTAAATGCATCGGGGTATCAATCACACTTAAGCTGGTATAACACTAGCGCTTTTTCTCTCAACTTTTATCGTCAACGATAAGGATTCAATGCATGAGGTATACTTTAAAACAAATTCTGCCACCTAAATGAATCTATCTTTAGTCTAACTTCTGATACCCGTGCATAAGAAAAATGTTGACCATCAAAAATTGCCGATAAAAGCTCTCATGTTATACAGTACTTCTTTTATACTCGTTCTTACACAGCCAAAACATAAGTGGATTTCACAGGATCATACTGAAATGTAAATGTAAACAAAACAAACCATATAATTACATAACGGCATAATTCATAATATACAAACATAGCTACAATGTTATTTGAGTATACAGGTAATGGTATTACGATATACCGTATCAGATCTTTCAACATTCCTTAATACAGCTGACAAGGATGAAGAGATTATACAGTCATTTAATATTAGAAGAGAGAAAATAAGAATCACGCTATTATAAGTTTCCCAGAAAAAAATAGTCCTTTCATATTAAGAGAACAAAATTCACACTTTTATATAATTGGCTTTCACAGAATTAAAACTGAAACTTGATAAGAGAAATGCGGAAGTTTCAAGTTAAAAAGATGACAGACTAGATGAGAATATGTGTACCAAGAATCAGGATGAAAGGAGTATCATACAAGGATGGAATAAAGTAGTCCTTATACCATCCATACAAATACCATACACCAATCTAGTTTATTGCAGTATTGCTTTGTTTTTAATTTTTCCCTATTATTATTTTTTTCTTGGCCTTTTCTTTCTGTGTGCCACCTCACTCAGATGGGAAATGGCACTTAGTATATGTATGTATATATAGTATACAGGGTGTTCCAGTAATGCTTTTCATAAATTATATGGTGGACTCATCAGACAAAAATAAGAATTAATTACTCTATGAACATGAGGTTGAGTATTTATAATAACGGAGTTAGACTGACATAATTAAAGGATGCATCATTGGTTACACGTCCTTCCTAAGCTGATTGAAATATCCTAAAACTAATAATGTAATATCAGTTTCGTTATTATTCATTACATTTCCATTGCTATCACTATCTTAAACTGAGTACATGATTCAAATTCTCGAACGACTAGAACGAAACACAGCCACATGATTACCGCCTGGCTAGAGCCGGCAAAGATGGCTTCCATACTACCCCCTGGTACTGTTACCATTCTAGCGGTTTGTATCCAATCGGCGTTCTCTCTTCAGGCTAGCAAGCGATAGCGAAGGCCAAATGGATATAATCCACTAAAATGGCAACATTACCCCTTGGACTGAATGGCATTGTATCTATCGTTAACTTAAATCGTGTAATAACTCCGTTATTATAAATACTCTACTCAACCTCATGTTCATAGAGTAATGTATTCTTATTTTTGTCTGATGAGTCCACCATATAATTTATGAAAAGCATTACTGGAACACCCTGTATACAGTATATATATATATATATATATATATATATATATATATATATATATATATATACAGTACTGTACTGTACTGTACTGTACTGTATAGTATACAGGGTGTTCCAGTAATGCTTTTCATAAATGATATGGTGGACTCATCAGACAAAAATAAGAATAAATTACTCTATGAACATGAGGTTGAGTATTTATAATAACGGAGTTATTACACGATTTAAGTTAACGATAGATACAATGCCATTCAGTCCAAGAGGTAATGTTGCCATTTTAGTGGATTATATCCATTTGGCCTTCGCTATCGCTTGTATCGTTTGTATCCAATCGGCGTTCTCTCTTCAGGCTAGCGAGCTGATTTTTTCGGTAGAAAAATCAAATCCGGCGAAGCCAGACATATTTTTCTACCGAAAAGTCAGATCGCTACTGCTCACTATCTTGAGGCTAGCAAGCGATAGCGAAGGCCAAATGGATATAATCCACTAAAATGGCAACATTACCCCTTGGACTGAATGGCATTGTATCTATCGTTAACTTAAATCTTATAATAACTCTGTGGTGCGATGTATAAGGTGTTGATTTTCGGTGTGAGCATCCTGGGTTCGAATCCACGGACTGCCACATGTGTTTGTAAATTTCATTAATCGATTTTAGGAGTATGGTTGGTTGTTGGAAGGAACATAATAATTATAAATACTCAACCTCATGTTCATAGAGTAATGTATTCTTATTTTTGTCTGATGAGTCCACCATATAATTTATGAAAAGTATTATTGGAACACCCTGTATACAGTATAGTCAGGTCTCAATATACGCGCGTTTCACATACAGTACACAGATTCGTTTGGACACGGTAACCCCAAAAATTCCAAAGTTGGCCAAAACACGGAAATTTTTTGTATATACGCAGACATTTGCGGGCGACGGGGGTTCTGCTGCAACTCCGGGTCGGTGCCGGACCACCCGGGTCGTAGCAGCCGACACTAACAGAGAGTGTGGTTTGTTTACGTTGCAGGATATTGCGTGCCTGACCCGCAAATAGGTCAGTAGCAGGTCCAAAACAGTTCTTATTGATGCTGTTATTGCCTGCTTGACACGCAAATAAGTTTTTGTTGGACACGTTGAGAGAATGGATGATCAGAACTGGGTAAAGAAATGCCGGACTGTGAACGTGGAGGGAGCTGCGCGTAGGGGTAGACCTAGAATGACGTGAGATCAGGTACTCCAGTCCGATCTCAAAATAAAGAACTTGACAACAGAGGCAGTCCTTGACAGTCGCCATTTAGGACGTGAGACTGTAACCACATTCTCTGTGGACAAAACGGTCTTTAAACTTGTACGTATGTATACTGTACTGCATTAGAATTCTCCAGCTGATACAAAAGGGGCCAATGTCCAGAAATGCCAATACAGATTTTGGCAGATTTAGCCATGTCTAAAGATGTAGCCTACTTTTTAGTGAAAATAAAAGGTCAATCTCCTCCAATAGTTGCATGAATGCTACAAATGGAGGATGAATTTGGCTCTATTACCAATATGTAAACTTATATTTCGACAGGGTTTTATCAGCTTAAGTCTTCATTGGCAATTCTGGACAATTGATTCACCACCAAATAATTCTATTCAGCTTAGAAGGGGTACCTCGGTGACAATTTTTATCAGGGACTAGTTACTTACCCCTTAGTGAAAAATGCACAAGGCAGATACTGTACATAAGCCAAATTATCAGAAACTCTAGAAAGCAACAAAATTTTGCCAATAAACTCCTTTCACCTATTAACTATTCAACTTACTGTACTTACTTTAATCTATTTTATTGACTGATAATTTCAAAGCTTCTCATCATCAACTAGTCAAAATGATGCACAAGTTAATCTACTCAAACACTGCTAAAACAGACACTTCCGTACACTACATGACAACCTATATATCTTTCTTTGGGAGCACAGACTAGTGAGTGTATGATAATGTTCTGAGAGTTGATTCTGTGAATGATTGAATTCATGAGATGATACTCTTAATATTACAGTATAGTAACCCATAAATCATCATATATAAACACACTTCAAAATATAATCTTCAACAGCCTTGGAATAATCTCAGCCTTTACTTTACATAGTTATCTATATTGTAGCTAAAACACAAAAGAGCAATATCAACACTGTTAACCCATGGACTGCTAGAACCTGTGCAAAATAAAGGTCAAGTTTAGGACAGTTGGGTGGGTGGGATATAAAGGAAAGAGGGGGGGGGGGAGGAGGAGTGGAGTATGTTGTATAGAGAGATGGGCTACTACTATTTCTATGTGTTACCCAATTTTGAGAAATTTCCCAGCACTGGCACAGCATTTGAAGTTTTTTTTTACACGTTTATATACTGTGCTTCCAGAAGGACCATTGACATGTAGTCCCTGGGTTAATGCAAAGAAATAAATTTGAGAAAAAACACAGCTATTATATACTAGTTAAGCAACTATAACATATTTAGATTTTGAAAAAATAACAAATTAAAATACTCTGAAAAACTAAACAATTAAATATTTTAAGACAAAACATAGAATCCATATTTAATTTTAGAAACTTGACATCGTAACTGAAACACCTGCCAAACACCCACAAACTTCAAACACTTTCTCTCTAGGAATCACATGGAAATCTGAAATAGAATATCATTATCAAAACATTTTCCATGGCATAATAAGGAATCTGAAATACAATATGATCAGAGATAGACATTTCAACAGAGTTATTACCAGTGTTTAAGATGTAGTACAGGATTACATTACGCTAAATTATATTGTATTTTGAGCTACATGTGATGTGTTGAAGAGTTGAGGAAAGGTATCATTGGGAACTGTACAGTCACCAACACTTCCACCCATTACAGAACTAGTACTTTTCCTTCTAGGTGTCTCATCTCACCCTGGCCCATTTGGAGGCCAGAGCATCTGGAGCGGCTTAGGTCTACCGGACTCGGAACTGTTCGGCCAGATAGTCTGGGGAACTACAACAACAACAACCCTTACAATCAGATGACACAACACCTCTGCTAATGTATTCCTCGTGGTTCAGATCATGTTAAAACTGATGCAATATATGACAACTGGAGGAAGCTAGAATATTAAAAACAAAATGGCATAAATTGATAGAATGGGGTTAATAATAATGTAACTGACAATCCAACCAAAAGCCACTAAGTTTGTGGGCCAGGGTGAAAATCAGTGCTATCAGAGAGAGCTTTTAGCTACAATTATAATCTACAAAATATTTGTGTTATTTTTGTGGAAATTCAAGCTACCTGCAGATGATATTATTTAGCTTAGGAAGCGGTTAGTTGGAGGTTGAGAAATCCATTAACCCTTCAATCCTTAGAGGCCCTTCCCAAACTGTTTAAAATCCACTGGAGGTAGCAAAAATTATAGAACTTTGCATCATCTGATTGAAGAGGTTAATTATGTTATTACAGCAGAGTTTGCAAGCACATATTTTGAACTTTAATCTACACAAATACTGTAATAGAGTAAGTAAGTATTTTTTTAGATTGCCAGTTCCCTATCCCAGTATTCTAGGTTTGAGTCCTTGGAGTACCACATGTATTCATGTAGCATAGTCAGTAGAGCATTGGCTGCTAATCAAAGGGTTGGCTAATCGAGCCCTCCCTGTCTAAATGTTATTGGTACATGTCAAGCCCGGGCAACTTGACCTAACAATTCATGACAAACGCCTAATATTCATGGCCACCTCTTCTCGGGAACTACGCCGTCTGGCAAAAAAAAAAGGTTTATTTGTAAATTAATTGGTGGGTTGGTAAAAACAAATATGAATAATATACTAGCATAAAATAAAAGTAGTTCTGCAACAGGTAGAATTGTTGTCGGGTGTACACTTGTGAGCCATAATAGCTATGTACACATTTCAATCTGTATTAAACCAAAACAAGATAATATAATACAATGCTTTTATATTTCCCAAGTACAGTACTTGGTTAAAAAATGGAAACAGGTGTATACTTATTATGGTTCACAACTGTACATGTCATTGCTTAACGACTCCTGAACAGGTAGAAACTCCATTACCCAATGTACACACACTATAAAGGTTCTAAATATATATATGTACATCCCACGGCTACACACATAACAGATCTCTGGACATACACAGAAAAGGCGCTCATGAATGCTTTTCCTAACAATTTTGTATCAGTAACTCTTTTCTGGCAAGATTTAGGGACTCTTTTACAGCATATTGCTAATAGTAGTAATAGTAATATCAAAAGTAGTAGTAATATTAGTAGTGTTTGGTGGTGACAGTACTGTAGTATAGTAGTAGCAATAGCAGTAGCATTATAGTGACAACTAGCCTCATGGCTGATTATCTTAAGTCCTGAATTCTTAGAAAATGCTATTTCAGAAGCTGCCAGATCAGAATTACCGAAAGACTGACAGAAAGAGCGCTCATGATTCCGCCTTTAACTTCTGCACAAGAACAGCCTCTCACCAACTCCCTAGAACACCAGAAACTATACAACACATTGAGAGATATGGACATGCATAGACACATTCACTAACATATTCTTGTGACTTCTTCCGTTAGTAGAGAAAAGTTGTCGTCAGCTTATACTATTGCAATACAAACTTAAATAGAATGCATAGTTTGTTATTACTAAATATAAATTATTATACTAGATACTGTACTCTAGACAGTGCTGTGCTTACAAACTCGTACAACCTAAAAAGCCATCTTGAAGGAGACATACTAGAATAATGCCGACTGTAATATTCTGGTTGTGGTGAAGATGATAATGCAAGCTTGGTTAATAAGTAAAGTGGCTGGTACAGTGGCTGGACTGATATTGACTCGTTCTAGGAATTATGGTAGGAGTATTGTGTATTCCCGCCACTAGATGTCAGGGTAGTAGCTAAAAAATCATGCATCAACAAATGCAATTGATAAATGAATGGCTTCATACAAAGATATGTAAAATAGATCAATAATGAACATCACACTAACATGGTGTTCAGCCCCTTGCAACTAATATTAATCTTTATTGAGTCTTTATTTAGTCTTAATGGAGTCTATTCCCGGTACAGCCAGATATTTTTGTATTCACTAGGGGAGGAAGAACAATATTCTAATATAGTACTTTACTTTTTTTTTCATTTTTATTAAATATATAATTTTAGTTTATTTTGTAATCTACTTACCATCAGCCAAGGGGCAACTAATTAGAATGAAATATGGCAGAATTCTCCTTTCCGATGGCTTGACTACAACCAAGAAAGGGTTGGATATAACAAGGTTAAGAAATCAGGCGTAATGTTTGTGCAGACTCAGGAATTAACACGGTCAATCAGATGGACACTTTACTGTTTCATCATAGCTACCTCCAGAAGATATTATACAGGAAATACAGTGTCTGACTGCCAAAGTTTTATAGCTTGTTCTGGGTCGTACTTTTTCCAATGAATTGGAAAAGTGTGAGAAAGTGTAAATAAGTGTACAGTATGTAATTTAATACCGGTACAGTATATGTAAAGTAGGGATGTATTCAGCACAACAGTGATAGTTATAATAGTGATAGAAAACTGAGACTTAAGCAACACTGCAAAGAGTGAAAAGGGTTTCTCAAAATCATGGGGATAATTGATCAAGAAGTTTTTACAACTTTCAAGTTTTACATTATAATAACCAGAGATCAATCTCAAGTTTAACCCCTCCGCAGTGGGGTTACATTCTGGCAGGCCCCGTAATATTGCAAGCTGAATTTCCCGCACTAAAAAATCCTCCCGGGGTGACATGTGGTACTGTAGTACCACACGTTCACCAGTTACTAGATGTTACCTATCTACCCAACCCGCGTGAGCTCAGTACTCGATGAACGATGCAAGCTAGTGCATACTTGTTCAAGCACTGATGGCTCAATCCTGAAATTCCACACAAAAACACCTTTAGTTCCTCGCATCACTGTCAAACCCACAGACCAGCTGGGAATGAGATTGTGATGTGTATGTACAGGCCATAACACAAGCTTTCTTCCACACATTTTTTTTTCTCGAAACCCTTTGTTTCACAGAGCAAGTTGCAAAAAATTGTGAAAATGCCTGCTCAAGGCACACTTGAAAACCCGCAAATACACCTCTATTTCCTCACGACACTGTGAAGGCTACAGACCAGCTGGAAAGGAGATTGTGGTTTTTCTACGTACAGGCTACAACAGGATCTTTCTTCTGAACATTCTTTTTTGTGTGTAACACTTTCTTTCACAGAGTTAGAGTGAATTAGAAAAAGACAAAAATTTGCTGTAATTGCCCTCTCAGGGGGCATGGAAAATCCTACTTTAGCCGTCACGGAGGGGTTAATTAATAATATCCTCTGAAGGCACCAAGAATATACTATAATGTCATCTGATTGAAGGTCTTTGGTGGCACTGTTACTGCGTCTGTCTGAAAAAATACTTTAGAACTATTGGTTAGTATCATGATTAAAATACATGCATGATGGTTTGCATATCAACCCTTTCAACCAAACAACCACATTTCCATATTGTGTTTGCTACTGTCAGACGATTTTATGCAGATTAGAGATGCTCAGTAGATATCAGATGGTTCTAATATAATAATAAACTCTCAGACTGTGCGATATGCTTCCTATTCTGCATAAAATTGTCTGAGAGCAGTTAGAAGAAAATGCACATACAAGTAATTGTCCCTTGACTGAAGGGTTAATAATATTGTATGACAACTACCTTAACTAAAAAGTAATGAAATATATCTCCACTAAAGTGTAATGACTTGAAATATAGAAACTGATTACTTATATCTAATTATGTATGCACCAATAACCAATACAAAATGCTTTAAAAATATATACTACTGTACTAATATACAATTAAAGTCCAGAAATAGACAAAAATAAGAAAACAAATTCAATA
The DNA here is from genome assembly GCA_032716605.1 of Paralithodes platypus. NCBI lineage: Eukaryota > Metazoa > Arthropoda > Malacostraca > Decapoda > Lithodidae > Paralithodes > Paralithodes platypus. The sequence continues at coordinate 5,361,694 of CM064548.1, read as the reverse complement.
TATAGTGAGTGGCGACTTAATAAGTAGCAAATTTAAAGTCGGCATACAAAATGATTATGTCAATATAGGTCACCATCAATTGAAAGTATCCTCACATGCTTTACAAATAATTCTGCATATCACATTCCACTTATTTATACAACATAGGGTTTACAGTCTATGATCATTAATGGCGTAGTGTGGATACAAATATGACAATTACAAAACTCTTCACTAAATGGACTCTGATATGGATGTTACGTGACTGAGCGAAGTTATACAGTTTGTACAAGATCCAGTTGTACAATCAAGAGGTTCTGTACAATCAAATTCAATAGTTCGACCAAATCCTTGATTATAAGTGCAAAATCTAGAGAGAGGGATAGTAACTCGACATTTCTACAACGTGAAATAAACAATAATAGTCACAGGCAATTTGAAGCACACACGAACAGTTAACCCCTTCTGTACCGGCGCCATCTTCTTTACTTTATTCAGGCCACTATTATACGATTTTAGTAGGTTTAAAAAGGGCATCCAGCAATTAAGAGGCTTCGAACTATCTCACTCAACCCTTTTTACTACCACAGACCCTTCTAAGCTTCACAACATTTTCTAAATATAGCTAGAATACAATGAAAAAGACGTCGCCGGTAAAGAAGGGGTTAAGGGAAAGTGATAGTCCAGTAACATAAAATTACTCTGTTTATGATGAAGATTTTTGACGAACGGTTGATTTTGACTGTAAAATAAAAGTCCCACGGATTGCTAGTAAAAAGATGGCAGATTTGTACCTGGGATAAGTCTTGCTATAGCGCTGATATGATGCGTTGTTATGATGAGCAATTTTGATTGTGTGCATGGTCTAAGGGTACACGGTGGATTTACACAAGGACTTTCTCAGGCAACTTTTCATCTGCAAATTGATTCTGGCAATATTATGAGATTATTTTGCACTGGTTTCAACATCTACATATTTTTTTCTTATTTCATAAATTATATTTTAGTAAGCGTTGTTTTCACATAGCGATTTTGATTAGTTGTTTTGCCTTTATATTGTCTTTGTCCAAGTTTTGGTTTGTTTAGTTTGCAAGTTTTACATTTTAATCACTCGCCAGGAAAAAATTAACACCTAAATAGCCTGAAAGGTCTTAATATTGACAGAAATGTGGCAAAAGGTCTTAAAATTGCCAAACTAATGGGGCGAACATCTTACAACATAAAAATGAATGGAGCCAAACATAAGGGAGAAGGGGGTTCAGAACACACCCACCCCTCTCCCCCTTCAAAGTAGATTATTGTAAGTGAAAATTCTTATAAAATTCTAAGTCAGCTACCAGATCAGCACAGGGAAAGTTAAAAAGAGCCTCCAGAATTAAACAGGCTACGAACTATCTCACTTAACCCTTTTACTACATACTACACCCTATGTGGTGGATTGTGTTCTTTTATTTATAAATTATTATTTTTACTTAAGCGTTGTTTCCACGTAGCGATTTTGATTAGTTGTTTGTCTTTTTACTGTGTTCGTATAAGTTTTGGTTTGTTTATTTTGCAAGTTTTACATTATAATAACTGCACAAAACTGTCCAAATATAGCCAGAATTAAATTACTAAGACGTTGCAAATAAATGTTCCGGGTAAAAGTGCTTGTGTAAATCTGCCATTAGGTTACTTCATCAGTTCTATTTGATGACCACTTTACCAGTTTATTTCATCAACTGCCACACAATTCAGCTTAGGAAAAACCTATACAAGTCAAAAGAAAACAAAAAAATCTCGATTAACCTTTTGACTCCGAGCTTTTTTTTCCTAAAGGGGGTATCACACTGGGCCAATTCTCGTCATTCTTCAGCAAAAAATGGAGCTAGCACCAGTCTCCAGCACAAATCTCACCATTTGATGGAGCTAGGATGCTTCCCGCACTGGGTGGGAAGCTCCATTTTTTGATGGAGGTAGATTGTCAGCCTCTTTACAGCTCTCATTTAATCTCATTGATATCTCAAGTATATGATGTCGAAATATATATTTTGCTACATAATTGTGTGTTTTGATTGTGAGAAGGGCTGCGGATAGACATAAACTAAGTGAATTAATGCTAAAATAGCTACACCACTTGCAGCTAAATAACCACTTCCTATACCTACGCCACGGCGATTGGTATGAAACGAAAACATTCGGTTGTGTAGCAGGAGGAACTGTTTTTCAGATGCCTATTTACTAAGAATCATTGAACAATATATTTAACCTAGCCTAACCTAACCTAGTATATTAGTGGACTATTTATGAATGTAAAATGTAAAAATATATTGTAACATTACCAAATTATTGAGATAAATACAGGTCTACCCGCATACACAGGATTATAGCCTACCAAGCATTCTACAACCTCCGAAAAGTTCAAAATGTTTCCTCATATATGCTCCAAATATAAAACATAATCACGCAAACTTGTAGATTGAGTCATATTGAAATATAATTGTCGATATAAATCCATATTACTCTAAATTATTGGTGAAACAGCACAATATAAACGATCGTTTAGTGCCGAGGTAACGACAGGGGCTCCGTCAGGCTATAGCCTATATTTTGCGAAAAACTTCCTCATAGCTACTTATATAAGCTTCACACGCAAAACATACCAACATTAACGTATAGATTGGGTCCTATTACACAAAGTTTGTCAATATCAATCCATATTATTCTACAGTTTAAGTGAAACCACTGCCTACGCCACGGCGATTGGTATGAACAGAAAAAGTTCAAAATATAAATTTCCTCATATAAGCTTCAAATTTAAAAAAAATTACACTAACGTGTAGATTGAGTCATATTGCATTATGATTGTAGATGTAAATTCATATTGCTATACATTACAGTATAGGTGAAACGGACCAATATAGGCTAAGGTCGGACGTTGTTATTGTTGTGTCGGAGACTCACGCAGCCAGGACGCTTGGCGTGTGTGATAGAATTTGCCGGCGCTACTGACTGGAAACGGAGATTGGAGAATGACGAAAATTTGGCCCAGTGTGATGCCCGCTTAAGCCAAATACTGTACAGTATAAAAGAGTTAATAGAATAAAAGTGTCATCATATAGAATCGATAAACGTGATAGGAGTCAAGAAGCTGCCCTATAAAGACTAAAGTCTATTCACTATAATGAAGCTACAAATCCTGACCCCCCAATCTATGTGGTGGATTGTGTTCATTTATTTCATAAATATGATTTTAGTAAGCGTTGTTTCCACATAGCGATTTTGATTAGTTATTTTGCCTTTATATTGTCCGAATTTTGGTTTATTTCGTTTGCAAGTTTTAAATTTTAATTTCATAGCTCAAAGAGGACCTGATCATAAGAGGTTGGTATTCAAGATTTCTGGCCTAATTATCATGAATAGACCTTATATACACATTATTAATACTGTGAAATGGGGGGTCACCATCTTTTTTTCTCTTTCTCTCCTTTTCTCTCTTACCCTGGCTTGTATCCATTCGGCCCCATTCAGCCAACTGTTTTAACCCTTCCTGCCTGGGCAGCCTTTCTAAATGACAGCACTGAGAACCCGGGGGATATGGCCGAAAAACGTTGTAATAGGCTAGCCCTATCTTTGTTATTTTACCTGCTAGAGAATTCGCACACATCTCAAAACGTAGCCCTATTTCATATCTGTAAACTGGCATTGAGTAGAGCTCTCTAGGTTAACTGGTTCAGTTGTGATGACGATTTCTGTGGAGAGAGATTCGATGCGATGTTAGCAATATCAGACAATAACAAAGACTTGTTCTTGTTCTCCAAAACAATAACAACAAAAGTCGGACTTCTCCTTCTTGTTTTGGAAGGTGCGCGTCGCTCCGATCGGCTTGTTTACATACCGTTCGACGCATGGCTTTCAAACCACGCTTAATAGGCTTTCAAGCTTACGGATTTTAAAATGACACCCGGGCTCCTGCCCATCTGCCGCGGTGTCATTTTAAAATGACAACCGGGCAGGAGGGGTTAAAGACATTTATCCCCATCCAGGTGTCGATTTCTTCCTGGCGAGCGAAAGCGAGCCAGCATTGTATGGAGAAATCTGGCTTCGCCGGAGATATTTTTCTATCGAAAAATGTACAAATTTAGCTTGCTGTCAAAACAAAAATATATATATACTGGTTCGCTACCGCTCGCCAGGAGAATATTGACACCTGGATGGGGGTGAACGTCTTAAAACAGAAGGTTGAATGGGGCCGAATAGACACAAGCCAAAGAGAGAGGAAGAGAAAGAGAAAAAAAGCGAGGTGGGCTCCCTTAAATGACCACCACCTCAGCAGATGTGGGGCTTCCTAAGTACCCATGTAATAATAGTTATTATCTTGGGAGTATAAATGAAGTGCTCACCAATCACTAGAGTATAGGTAGCGCCAACGAACATGACAATTTTCTTGATCCCTTAACTTCTTATAACTCAAAATGAATTAGTGCAATCGGGCTGACATTTCTATCATTTGTGAAGAGTCCACCAGGAAATAGGTGTGGACATTTACAGCCAGTTTGCTCAAGGTCCTTTTGAGTTACGAAGAGGTAAGGGATAGAAATAATTGTCAAGTTCGTTGGCGCTACCTATAGTGAATCACACATACTGTAGCTCTATTCACACTACCACAAATAATAAAGAAACAATACGCACTCAATTCAAAATCTAATTATTGTAGAGACAAAGACAGTTTAATCTTCCCAAATCAGTGTCCAAATTGTCCTGCTTCTACAATAAACACTTTCAAATAAATATGTTACTGGCATTATACACTTACTGTACTTCTCAAATGGGATTCACTCGTCCTATTTCATCCAACTCATAACATCACCAGGAAAAAGGAACGCGAAAATCCTTCTTACTTGAAAATTTTCTTCTCCGAACTGCATATTAGATAATTTTCAGAGATGTTCTATGGATGGAATACCATTACCTTTCAACGCCCAAATCACCAACTCTAGCGACACCAAGGGAGACTTATACCCGTTTATTCTCAGCTTCCTAAGACAGGAGACAGGTCTACCATTGGACTATCATAGTTCTGTGATTTTAGTCCAAGTTGCATGTGGTTGGACTATTATCTCTCTGTTTATTTTTTCAAAGTTACAAGAGGTACGCTAAACTGACTGCATTCTACACAACCACTTACGCCAACAACATAAACTACACTCCTCGAGAGCCCTGTAGGAAAGCCCGATTGTGGCCATGGACTTCCTTCTGGACTCAGGGCTGTTCGGCCAGGCAGCCTAGGGAACAACAACAACAACTGAGACCCAAGAGACCATACAAACCATGCACTTCTCAAACACTGCTTGCTACTGGAGGGCGTCTTTTCCTCTTTTGATAACTCTCCTGGACTCTGTTCCGTCTTATCTTTCTCCTATAGATTATAATTGGTAGCCCATTACCTCAGACAAGGATTTCAGAGTTGGCCACTGACTAACAGACTGATTATAAGCACAATCAATATTAACCCTTTCAATCAGATAAATAGTTTTTAATTAACTCTTCAGTATACGAGGATACTATTTTTTTGCATATGCTAGTTTTATATATTTTATTTTATTCAGCTTGGAAAGGGATTGTGGGAGTCAGATAAATGTTTGAGATAGACACCACCCTTTCAATTTCTAGTAGAGAGCCTTCCGAAAGTGAGTCAAGTTGTTTAATGTTAACCAGAATATAGTACAAAAATAGCCTCTAGTACTGAAATAATTAATGTTCTTGTCAGATGATTTTAATCAGCTTATGAAGGACCAAGGAATCAAAGGACAAAAGACCATCTCAATTCACTCTTTAACACTGACAGGTCTTTAATAAGTTAAATAGAGTCAACTGGAAGGAAGATAGAATATAAGGAAAATAGGTATTATCTGACAGAAAGGAGTTAATAATAACAAAACTGACAAACCAACAACTGCCCACTTAGTCCATGGGCCAGGGTGATAATTCGTACCATAAGAGAGGGCTTTTAACTACAGTACTGTATAATCAAAATCTACAAGATATTTTTGAAACTCTTGTGGAAACGTTATTTTAATATGATAACCTTGGACATTGAGTTCCCGAATCACTTAATAGCAGTTCATTGAAAATTATGTTGCAATTTCGACCCCCTTCAATGGTACGGATTCCTGTGCTTCGGGATCTGGCCCATAAACTAACTCTGTCCAATAGGGTGGTGGCGAGAGAGGGGTGGAGTGGGCCCACAAACCAAACATAGCGAGGCCGGCATTGATTGTGCTGCTGCTGTTGCCTTCTACTGGTATAATCAGGACAGGTGGGTCAGCTTCTCATTCTGGATCTGGTAGTAACAAGCCTGATGAGAGAAAGTTTATACTTTATTATATTATGCATCTGGAAAAAGGAAGGATCACATTGTAATGTGAGTGTCAATAATATTTTCATTCCCTTTGCTTTATCTCTATCTTCCCTTTCATATAATTATATTAATTTCCTTCTTTCAAACTGTTATAATTCATTCTCACTCTTTCTCTCTTGCACACAATTTAATATCATACTCTCTCTGCATACATACCCTGAGTGTGGTAAACATGATGCCGAGCTCCCCCAGTTGTAGATGAGGATCCAGGAGGTCGTCAATAAGCTGTATCTCAGCTCCCAGGTGCTGTATTCTTGACCGAACCACCACATACTGGAACACTGGGAACAGGTCGTCCATACTCCACAGGTACTCTCGCCCAAGCTGACCCACTACCGCCTGGCGAAATAAATATTGAAACTATTTTTTTAAAGTCAGTTACGGTACTTTGAAAACAAAGGAATACAAAGGAAGACGAGCAACAACTCGGACTTAATGGTCCTTACTAGGCTGTTTGGTAAAAGAGAGAGAGAGATTACCATAGCAAGCACTTGGAGGGCTTCAGCTCCAATAAAAACTGTGGACCAAAAGCAAAATATATATACAGTATTATGAATGATATTAATACGGTCAAACTGCTCGGGCACAAACGCAGTCAGTCGGGGATTCATGGCAAGATATTTATCAATGCGATATTTAAATGCTTGGCCTGTGTGGAACTATACAACATTTCTAGGCAATATATTCCATAAGACTGACCCTGGATATGGGCAAATCTAAACTTTGTCTAGTGAGATCTTGAAGTACTGTATACTTCAACTCGAAAATCATGTTACAGTATAAAGATCATATCAACCATGTCATCAGAAGTTGTGATCTGCATATTAGAAACTTGTTGTTGTTGTTGTTGTTGTTGTTGTTGTTGTTCCCCAAGCTGCCTGGCCGAACAGCCCCAAGGCCCCGAGCAAGGCCAAGGCCACAACCGTGTGCCCCCACAGAACCCTCACTGCCGACCACAATAAAGCCTGGGTGACCGAAGCCACTCCATGGCGGGGAGCTGAGGAGGGTGCGGAAACGCCCAGGAAACCAAAGCCCCACCCAGGGCCCTGTGCCCCTCAGCAATTATAAAGAGAAAGTTGAGGGGCAAAGGAAAAAAGTGATGCTTTGGCTTCCAATCTAGGTAGACTGGGAGGTCAATCCACGGAAGAGATGCCGTCACTTAAGATCTAGAAAATATAAAAGTAAAAGGAACAGTCAGAGTAAGCTATGGGTATGGCAGAGATCGCTCAGTTCTCACTCTGATAGACCAGCCCATCACCAGAGAAACTTGTAATCCGAGACAGTTTCTAACATTGGTTCATTCAATCATCCTATCTTTGCCTTACTACTCTCAGAGTTGCACTGGCTGCCGGTTAAAACTAGGATAGAATTTAAACTGTGCCTCATGACCTTTAAGGCTCTTAAGTTTGGTGAACCTAAGTACCTTGCTGAACTTTTAAAACATTCAGGTGCGATCCTGGGAAGCAATGATAATCAAACACAGATAATACATCTAGAAAAAAATAATCACTACCTGAGGATGGCTATAAAATGTAAAACTTGCAAAATAAACAAGCCAAAATGGGGACGATACAAGATAAATGCAAAAGAACTAATCAAAATTGCTATGTGGAAATAACGCTTAATAAAATAAAATGTTGAAATAAAAGAACACAATCTACCACATAGGGTGTACACAACTACATGAGCAAGTCAATTTTGTTCCCAAGCAAACTGATCGCACATACAACAATGCACCATCGTCATGTTCAAGGAATTAGTCAATTTGGGGAGTCAAAAGAATAAAAAGATCTTTATTAACACTTTGGCGTGCCGATAATGTTATTTTCGTCATCCGATTCCCGACCGTAGACGTGCCGATGACGTTATTTTCGTCATCCACTTCCCAACGGTAGCCGTTCCGATGATGCCAGATTTTAATAGTCACCTCCAGTATATCCAAAAAAAAACATGAGTCTTCTGATTTGTTTAGTTTGCAAGTTTTGAATTATAATTTTGTATGTGAATTTTAAGGATATACGGCAAGATTTTCCTAGAATTCTCAAATAGCCCTAATGAAGTCAGTAAATGTTATTAATAATGTGTTTTAGTTCCCAATATATGTAAATATACAAGAGAAAGGCTGAACTCACCATTGATGATTGAAGTAACCATTATAGACATTATGTAAATAAACATTACGTCGAGGCTGAGGTCATATGGCACGAAGCGGGCGGTCAGCTGTCCGTAAGAGTCATCATCAGCTCCGGAATTGTACCAGTACAGTACCTCTTTATTCCTTTTCAACTTTTATCATTTAAGTTATTACATAACTAAATTCAACCTATAACCTAACCAAGCTCAACTAACTTACTATAATTGACCTAACCTTTAATATCTTCCTCAGTAAACACTGATGCGAAAAAGGTATTGAGAGGATTGCTCAATTAAATTACGTCATCAATTTGTTCCCCTCTTTTGTCTTTCGTCAACTAGCGGGTCAATTGACGAGGTAACTACTTTTCACATCTGATACAGCTTATAACATACCTTATTTTGAATGGCTTAAGTTTGAGGACATAACAATCGACAGTCCATGCTTATCAGGATTTCTTAACCAACTGTCCCAACATCACCTACGGATGATACAGTCGTGGGCAGGAATTTATGGACAATTTTAAGAGTAGCAATTATGATACAATGGTGAACTATTTTGACAAACTGCTTGATCACAAAGATTAAATTTTAAGGGATTAGTTAACCCTTGTCTGGCGGGGGTGGACTTAAGTCGGGCTAGAGAACACATGCCCAAAGAGCGGGGACCGACTTAAGTCCGTGTGCAATTTTTGAGCAATAATGGCTCTGAGAGAGAGACGAGCGACGGGAGGAGCGTAGGTCGGCTCATGACCGCTCGGCACGGGTCCCGCGCGACTACTGACATCTACTCCACACACATCCACACCCACTGTCTCGCTACACAGGGAATTATGTAAGGAAATTACCGTATTTTAGGGATTTTGCACTCGTCTTGCACGATCGTTGCAAGAGAACGCGTGGTCGTAGAAGGATGGTTCTGGTGTCATTGGAGAGCTCAATTATCGCCCTTTCAGGGATACATAATTGTATTACGCTCTGGCTGTTGTTTATGCATGAAAAAGAGCACGGAAACAAGGTCGTTTAGGGTAAAACCCCCCACTTGGCAGGTAGTAGAAGTTACTGACGGGCCCGCTCGTAAGGCGTTAATGCTCACTGTCTTCTTTTCATCAATAGGTGTTCAAGTATTCACGTCCACGACTGTACAGGGACACTCGGCTAACTCTTTTAGTTCAATCAAAATAATATCTAGGAACAGTCCAAAAGACTGAAGCATAACCTGAAAAGACAGGTGTTTCACGCTACTGGAATTTTTTTCCGCTTCTGAACAGCGTTTTCCCCCTCCTGAAAGAGGGGCAATGCAGTAGGCACCACGGACCCCAGGCACTGGCCCTGACGCACCTTACTGACGAGCTGGAAGGTGCGGTGAATGAGAGCCAACTTGTCCCGTGGGCTGAAGGAGGTAGAGAGCATCTGTAGCGTCTCTATGGCCTCAGTGAAGTGTTGGTCCTTAGCCCCTGTAGCCAGCCCACCGCTACCTCTATTACCACTCCCTCCTGTCATGTTGTTTGACCCAGCTGACTGCCAGAATTTCCTGTAGCAAAACAATAATAAAAAATGTTACTTACTGAGCTCCAGAAAGCCATTTTGAAATTAAACACTTAAAGAAAATACTAGCTCGATGAATCCTTACAATTGGGGCGGGTGCCCAACGCCAAAAGGGGTTGAAATAGGGGACCTATTGCCCCGCTAAAAGCGGCTTTCTAGGGCCTTTCCCGAGAGGATTGGGTTCTAGTCATGTGGTGATGGGCTGGTCTATCAGAGTGAGAGTTGAGCGTTCTCTGCCATACCCATAGCTTACTCTGACTGTTCCTTTTACTTATATATTTTCTAGATCTCAAGTGGTGGCATCTCTTCCGTGGATTGACCTCTCTACTGCCAACCTAGAGGTTGGCAGACTGGGAGTCAAAGCGTCATATTTTTCCTTTGCCCCTCAACTTTCCCTTCATAATTGTTAAGGGGCACAGGGCCTTGGGTGGGGCTTCCGCACTCTCCTCAGCTCCTCGCCTGGAATCGGCTTCGGTCACCTGGGCCTTCTTAGTGGTAAAACAGGGAGGGTTCTGTGGGAGCGCTTGATTATGGCCTTGGCCTTGCTCGGGACCTTGGGGCTGTTCGGTCAGACAGCCTGGGTAATAACAACAACAACCCTTACAATCGAATGATAAATTTTGCTTTACTCTACCAAACTCTGGCGTAGGGATGCGGCGACCCCACCACCTGCCACTTTGGTGGTGCAATCAGCCTCTGGAGCAGTGGACCACTGGTTACTATTTCCAGAAAATTCCTGTGCTTGGTATGCTTCCAGCCAGGGCCCCACTGGGGTAAATAAAATAGCAAAGCAGTGGTGGAACTGCCATCCGGGTGAGGGACTGCTCTGGGTCTTCTCCTTCAGTGTTCATGGTTATAATCCACTTAGTGGAAATGGCACTGTGGAGTGGGTCAGTCGGGGCATGTCTGGGAGCCTGGAGGCAGTTTCTGCCATGGCCATCCCTTTTGGGGTGCTTCCTCTGGAAGCAAGGCGTCAGATTTGATGATGAATGATGACTCTACCAAACATTAAGCCTATGGAAGAACAGTTGGGTACCTCTTGTAGGCAAGTAAATCAATACACTTATCAAGTCACTCGTAGAAGTAACATGAGTGCTACCAGTATATTATGTTCCCTACCCAAGTTAGATATGCCCTCCTGGCTTCAAGGGGTGATATCTCTTGTCATATGTAATGAAGACTAACTATATCATAGCTCTTTTTATATATTAAATGCCACTTTTTGCCTGGGCAAAGTGGCATACACACAGAGAAAATGACCACTGGGAAAATGAAAAACAAAACAAAAAGGAAATGACTACTTAATTATTTTGTTCAGTGTATGCTAGACTGACCCATCAACTCCAAGGAAAGTCATGAGCGCCACATCGGGCTGCTTGTTCCACTTTAGCAGTCGTCGCCAGTAATCCTCGTCCCGATGTTGGTGGTACAGCACATACAGGGTGGACAGTGGGGAGTACACGTGGGGCAGCAGGAATGGCTGGATCACGTAGGCTGGCGTCACTACTCTGAAGAGTTAAGAAATTTGTTTTTGTCATGCTATATTAATAATTTTATTATATAACTACTGAAGTTATAATAGAATACTTTAACTTGACATGTAGTTTCTTTATACATACATTATGGCGAGGAGGGTGGAGAGGGTGCAGGAGGAGGAGATCAGGGACGAGTTCAAGAGGGTGGTCAGCATGGAAGTAAAGAAGTCCTTGCATGACAGTGTGGTAATCCCGACAATAACTTAAGGGAGCGAAGCAAGAAAAGAAAGAAACAAACAAAGAACAACATGAGAGAGATGCTTACATGTCTTCTTCGTCATTTTCAGCTTGAGGTTCTAGTAAGACTTCTTCTCCCTCTGGTGGAAGGTCTGGGAACAATACCCGAGCCAGTGCGTAAAGCCGCCAGGTGTATGACCGGACCTGTAAAACATATCACCATAATCACAATAATATTTTGATGATACATACTACATTAATTTGACTTGGGGGGGGGGGGGGGAAATGGCATATTGAATCAATGTCAAAATAAAGTAATGAATACAGTACACAGTCATGAGGATAAAACTATAATATCATGATACGAAACTAGAGTAAAATAACAATTTTGGCAAAGTATATTAAAGAAAAGTTACACAAAATTAATAAAAACGGTATGGTACATGAATGAAAGACCAATTGTTCTAGCCTACAGTCTAAAAGGCCAGGGTCCTCAATGGACTGGAAACACATAAAAATAGAGAGGATGGTTAAAATAAAGGCACAATAACTAAATGGGAAAAAGTGAATACCCGGTAAGCAACATACAAAACCATACCCATAGCAAGAAAACCTAACAATCAAATGATGATGTGCAGTATTTAAGGGGAGGTTTTTAATTCGCTCCCTAGAATTCCATCAATCTTAAAATTACACCCCCTAGACCCCCTTTCAAGATAAATTTGTACATTTTTCGGTAGATAAATGTCCCGGTTGAAAGCCGGTTCCTCTTAAATTACAGGCTCGCTATCGCTCGCCAGGATAAAATCGACACCTGAATTGCACGAAAGGTCTTAATATGGGGTGAAAGTTCTTAAAATCGCTAAACTAATGGGGCAAACGTTTTATAATATCAAAAGCAATGGGGCTAAACATGAGGGAGAAAGGGGTCAAGAAAAAACCCCCTCAAGTGGAGATCTCCCCTTAACGCTGTACACTCCCTTGGTTGACAGGACTAGGGCGTGCCCTTGTTACAGGGACTTTGGATATTTGCCACAAATTGATAGACCTCAGTGTCCAAACTCTTGACGTCTACCAATGGCACGGGGTGGAATCGAACTGCTGACCCTTTGATCAGCAGTCAGACGTGCTACCAACCATGCCACGGCCTGCGACATAAATCAAAATCTAGGCAAAAACATAAGTATAATGTAAAAAGACAAATAATGCAGTAAGGTCAAACGTGGGGGGGGGGGGGGATTCAGATAAAACAGTAGCTAAGGAAGCATCCATAAAGAAGTGATGGTACAGTCATAATAATGGAAAAACATAGTGTAATAAATTGTAAAGTGTGAATACTAACTTCCTGCACAGCATAGGGGAGGAGTCTAGGATTGGACACCACACCCCCATAGGTGGCTCTGAAGGCATCCACCAGACCCTGCAGAAGCTGACCCAGGGGGTGCAGACGGCAACCAAACGCCTGTCGAGGAATAACAGTTAAATAAGCTCATTTACACGTAGAATTTACCTTCATATCTAATATCACCTGCAACATGACATGATAACATTTAAATTGATAAACCTGATTTCTCAACCTCTGCACCCACAAAAAGAATTGCAACAGTGGTGGTGATACCAGGTGAGAATAGACAAGCTGGCGATCAACAGTCTCTTCAATGCCAGCCGCCGACACCAAAGAGCCCGTATCTTCTGCCTATTTGTCCTGATCTGCTACGGCTCCTGCCACAAGCACCGCCCAGACTCTGTCCCCTAGCTTCCCTGGGAACCATATCCCGTTCCTAGCTGCTCTTCGGCCAATCATATCACCTGTATCTGCCACTCCAGATTGACAAGGGCATAGAAGACACCAAAACAACAGATACCAGGAATACCTTTTTGCCCAAGACCACCAGATCAGCAGGAAAAAAGAAAAGTGGATACATACTGAGCCAAACACCAGTCGACAGCTCACCCAGCTCATCACACTCAAGTTGTATTCCACTTGAGGGACAAAGTCGTATTACACTTGGCAACACAAGTCGTATTCCGCTCTTTCAGACAAGTCGTATTCTTCTTGTTGACTGAATAAGTTGTATTCTGCTAATCCCTCCAGCACACTCTACAGTAGTCATATTCCACTTGAGGTGCCAAGTCATATTCTGTTTGGCAAAGTGAGTCGTATTCTGCTTACTTCTTAGAAACGTGCCGCCCGAATGAGAGATGAGAAGAAAAAGACACAGCCCAACAACGACAAGATACCTGGCCCTCCCCACACCCCTGCAAAAGCTCAGACTCCCCTAGTACCTTTGCCTGTCACCCCAGGTAAACATTTAAAGTTTTGATTTAACCCTCTCACATCCTGACGCGATTGTTGAGCCTATTAGGGATACTTTAAATCCTTTGTTACCATCAGGGGTATCTATAAACCTTTAGTTTGTTTACTTCAACCTCTGCAGTTGTCTTTGAGTTAGCTGTGGGCAGAAAACTAATTTTGGAGAGGTAATTATAACAGTGAGAGTAATCTATTTCTTATTGCTAATCTGGCAACCTCTGCGTCCTATGGTCGTGAGAGGGTTAATAAGGTGTCGGGCATTAGGAATGTCAGTGAAGTGATGCGCACAAGCTGACTTGGTTGGTTTGGACACGTGGAGAGAATGGAGGATCAGTGTTGGGTGAAGAAATGCCGGACTGTGAAATTGAGGGGAGCTGCGCGTAGGGGTAGACCTAGAATGACGTGGCATCAGGTACTCCGATCCGATCTCAAAATAAAGAACTTGACAACAGAGGCAGCCCTTAACGGGGTCGCCTGGAAAGCCACCATTTGTATCTGTACCAAATATTAGTGAGATAAAAGTAACTTAGATATATATTTAAGAATGGTCATAAGGCTTCACAGTTTTACTTCATGCGATCGATTTGTTGGAAGTGTCCTGAGAAAGAGTGAACAAAACTGTATAACTTTTACATTAAGGGTGCCAAATGCACTCAGCTTGAAATTATAATACCGGTAGTACAGGTCAATTTGAAGCAATTCAAGCATATAAGGGTGGTTTAGCAGTTTATACTAGTTTATACTGCACAAACCATCAAACCACAACCACTCTTCCTCAAACCGTCCTGTTGGTACTGAAACTTGACAGGCCGAACTGAACATGTATACCAGCCTTTAGGAAATAAGACGTGCTTCCCCGTAACTGACCTTTCCGAGATAAAGCTGTATCTGCTTGAAGGAATGGTACGAGAGATCTGCACGAGGCTCTGGGATGCGGTCCAGACCCTCTAGCAGGTCTGTGGCTCCCCCCTGTCTCACCCACGCCTGCTTCTCTGAGTCCAGTCGTGTGGCCAATGTCTCCCATACCTGTGGCACAAACCAAACATTGACTATGCTCATCCAACACCAATATAACTTAATATTCCCATTATTCTCAAAACATAGTAAATAGCCGTCATTTCATTATAAACCAAAACAACAAATAAATAAAATACGGTAATATTAAACTACAGATTAAAACCAAAAACATACAAGAATAATAAATAATACAAATCTAATTACTCGTACAGTACAGTACTGTAATATAAAACAAATATTACTATTCTGCAGAGAATAAACTTTGTATATTGCTTTCAGTCTGAAAACGTGGCGTGTAAGATATAATATAATATAATACAATTATAATAATAATAATAATGTAACAATCACATTATAATCCACCACCTTAAAATAGCCGTACAGGAGACTTAGGAAAGAACCAAGAACAAAACTCCAACCACATGCTATACATACGGCAGCTGAGGAAGGCATAGGCAACAAAATAATTCAATAATCCATATTAAAAAGCCACACAAAATGTAAAGTTGCATAGCATGGGAAATTAAAACTAAATGTCAATTATTGTGTTTAGATTATTGTAAAGAGATCAAAGATTTGATTCTTCTTGAAATGCATCAGTATTGAGTCATCTTCGGGTTCGCTTGAATAAAGAGAACTCGAGGTAGGTATCAAAACTTGTCATATCAAGCTACCCCTTTCACTAAAAAGGAAAGTACTGTATACAACCAATGTGTCCTTCCTGTACTGTACTAATTTATAGATCAGAAACTTTGAGTACTGTATAACAAAAAATCTAAAATGTAAACTTAGGAGTGCCCAAAGAGGAATGGAGAGGATAATGTTAGGCATAAATTGGAGAGATAAGAAGAGATAAAAGATGTATAAAAGAACAAACAAAAGTGGGCGGGTGCCCAACCCCGAAAGGAGTTGAAATAGGGGAGCTATCCCCCCGCCAAAGGTGGCTTTCTAGGGCCTTTCCTAGCTGATGCTGAGAGGATTGGGTTCTAGTCATGTGGTGATGGGCTAGTCTATCAGAGTGTGAGCTAAGCGATCTCTGCCATACCCATAGCTTTTTTTTTTTTTTTTTTTTTTTTTTCTATATTCCAACTTACTTCCTCTCGGGCATAGGCTGAGAGCCTTAACATTCACCGCTTTACAATGAACAGTAAAGCCCGTGAGGTCTTGTTCCAGTCTAGGGAGTGAGACATGTGAAGCACGTCGAGTACAACGAGCACCTGCCATCTTGCCTTCACATGAGGCACAGTGCTCACTCATGGCCCGAAACGACCCCATCTCTGAAGCCACCTCGTTCCCGTGCTTCACTGTCTCACCCCCTACACTCGAACTCTCACACTTACACACACACAACGCCACCTGTTGAGCAGATAACTCACCAGGCATTGCACCCCTATAGCATATTTTGAATATGGGAATATTCATACAGTGCTATTTAATCAGGGAACAATGAGGGTATTTTATTGACGTTTCGGTGGGCTTTGTGGTAATGCACTGATACTAGGTACAGCACAAGTTCCATCCCAATAATATCTTCCCATTGATACATCGGGATTTGAACCCGGGACCTTTGGATTACCAGGCCAGTGGCAAGACCACTCCACCACACCTCCCCTGACTGTTCCTTTTACTTATATATCTTCTAGATCTCAAGTGACGGCGTCTTTTCCGTGGATTGACCTCCCTACTGCCAACCTAGAAGTTGGCAGATTGGGAGCCAAAGCGTCACATTTTTCCCTTGCCCCTCAACTTTCCCTTCATAATTGCTGAGGGGCACAGGGCCTTGGGTGGGGCTTTGATTTCCCGGGCGTATCCGCACCCTCCTCAGCTCCCTGCTTTGGAGTGGCTTCGGTCACCCAGGCTTTGTTAGTGGTAAGCAGGGAGGGTTTTGTGGGGGTGCTCGTTTATGGCCTTGGCCTTGCTCAGGACCTTGGGGCTGTTCGGCCAGACAGCCTGGGGAACAACAACAACAAACAAAAGTAGAAGCTATTCTCAGTACATGTACTGTACTATAAAAAAAGAGAAAATGGTCCTGGGCAGGACATATATTTAGAAAAGATGATAACAGATGGACAACTAGACCAACAGAATGGGAATCTAGAGATGGAGCTAGAACAAGGGGCAGACAGAGATCCAGATGGAGGGATGAGATCCCAAAGTTTGCTGGGGCGGGATGGAACAGACTAACATCTGACGATTAGTGTGGAAACGTTTGGGAGAGGCCTTTGTCCTGCAGTGGACTAACTCAGGCTGATGATGATGATGAATAATCCCAATTTTACATACAGGTATTTGGCAATACAGTATTTATACAAATCTTTCAGGTTCATAAGTTGGATTGAAGCAGCTATTTAATACTTATACCACTCCCCCAACACACCAGTGATATACAGTTCATAAATGAATAAATACCAACTCCTAGGGATGTGTTGGTGATGATGGCCAGAGTACAGCACTGTTTACTGTGTATTGTGCTCAACCACTGTCTCAAAAAACCACCTACTCCTCACAGATTCAAGTTTACAAACTAAATTTAAGCAGAAAATATAACGGATACCTATACCACACACAACACAGCACACCCCCAACACACCAGCAATATTAGTGCATCAAGGGGTCACTACCTCCTCCTTGTGTGCTGATGATGGTGGTGGTGGGAGACTAGAGGAGGAGGGGAGGGGATGGTAGCGGTGGAGGGTGGTGGCCATAGTGTAGAGGCGGTATATAGAGCTCAACCACTGTTTCACAAATCTGCTACCCCTCTCACTTTTCTTCACAACCGTTTGGGTAGATGGCTTTGAAGGGCCAAAAAGTGTGTACATCAAGTTGAAGAAGATTACTTAAGCATAGCATATTTAATTTATATAAGCAAATGTCAGAACATATTGTATGTGATAACTCATTTCTCAAAGAGAACCTAAAGAAGAAAACAATTAATGCAAAGCAGATATTATGTAAATTCAAGATCCTAAATTTCCTTAACCCCTTGGCTCAAGGAAAGTCAAAGCCAGGGTTGACGAAACGTCAGGTGAGCGGACACAGTTAGTTTAAGAGTTAAAATAGTTCACAATGATGGAAAGCAGTGGTTCACACATATGAACACAAACATTGTCACTGTCTCCTACCACATAAACAAAGTCATGGAGTTTGACTGATAAGTGTCATTAAATGCAACAAAATAAGAAATACATTCTTACCACTTCATACACTCTTTGAATGCTTACAGTATGGGTTTCCCATACATACAGTATTGTGAACCTGTTCCCTGTGCATAACACTTTGTCATGAGGGTTCACAATACTCATGAAACAACCGAGCCAATTTCGAGGTAGTGACTAGCCAGACCCATTGAAAAGGATGTTATTCTTTTGCTTTTTTTCTTATTCCTCACTTTCTATTATGAATAATTATTTAAATTTCCGAACTTGTTAAGCCAAATACTTCTACTATATTTCAATTGGTGATGGGCTAGTCTATCAGAGTGAGAACTGAGTGATCTCTGCCATACCCATAGCTTACTCTGACTGTTCCTTTTACTTATATATTTTCTAGATCTCAAGTGACGGCGTCTCTTCCGTGGATTGACCTCCCAATCTACCAAGATTGGAAGCCAAAGCGTCACATTTTTCCTTTGCCCCTCAACTTTCTCTTCATAATTGCTGAGGGGCCCTGGGTGGGGCTTTGGTTTCCCGGGCGTTTCTGCACCCTCCTCAGCTCCCCGCCATGGAGTGGCTTCGGTCACCCAGGCTTTATTGTGGTCGGCAGGGAGGGTTCTGTGGGGGCGCTCAGTTAGGGCCTTGGCCTTGCTCGGGGCCTTGGGGCTGTTCGGCCAGGCAGCTTGGGGAACAACAACAACTATATTTCAATTATTTGTTTTGCTTTCAAATTCATAATATCCTCTTTATACAACAACTATAATTGTAATATATACAGTATGAGTCATCATCAATATTCATCTATCTATCTATCTATCTATCTAAATGCTCAGGCCCAATCCCCACTTTTCCTATTTTTTTATTTTTTTTCCCCCTTTTTTTTTTTTTTTTTTTTCCTTTGGGGGTGGCCGACTCAAGACAGAGCAAGATCAGGAAAACACAAGACAAAACAGCGAACAAACACAGACAAAACACAAAATACACACACATCTAGGTCACCCAGGAGAATACAGCACTCCCCCCGGCCCCCGACCACCCGGAGAGGCTCCGATCTCGGCAGGCAGACATTCTTACAGTGTCTTACAGTAGATCCTCTGGAAAAATGCAAACTAGGCCTGTATATCCAGCTCAGTGCCAGTACTTGCACTGCTGCGGTCGTTCACGGTGTTGGCGGCGGCGGTAGCAGACGCAACATTTTTACTATTCTGTATTTTTGCTTTATAATCAAACTTCAAATCTTGTCTTCCCCATGCTTTATCAAGATTACTTTCAAACTTCCTTATTGATTTGGCATCTACTACATACTGGGGCAGTGCGTTCCACTCATTTACCACTCTATCACAAAATGAGTTCTTTGCCTTTTCAAGCCTATTTCTTTCTTTGTAAATTTTCTTAGAGTGTCCTCTCGTTCTAGTTCCCTCTCGCATCAAGAAGATACCTTCACACACATCCTCATCATACTTTCCTGACAATATCTTAAAAGTCTCTATCATATCCCCTCTCTTTCTCCTATATGCCAGTGTCCTCAACCTCTGCTCATAGCCCGCGTTCTTCAACGTTGGTACTAGCTTGCTAGCTCTCCTCTGCACTTTCTCCACTGCTTCTATATCCTTTACCATATATGGAGCCCACACCTGGTTCGCATATTCCAGGTGCGGCCTAACCAGCGCTGTATAGTGATTCCTGAATATTTCTACGTCAAGTGACACAAATGTCCTCCTTATCAGCCCTACAATTCTATTGGCTTTGTTTATCTTTTCCGCTAAATGTTCTGAGAAATTTAACTTATTGTCTATCACTACTCCTATATCCTTTTCTGCATTAACTTCCTCCATCGCTTCATACATACTGTATCCTACCTTGTCTTGTCTATCTTGCTTGTCCCAATCTGCATGTACTTGCATTTTTTGGATGAAAAGGCATTAACCAATGTTCAGACCATCCCTTCATGCCCTCCACATCTCCTTGAAGCAAACTCCCAATCTTCCTTACTCCTCACTCTTCTATACAACTTAGTGTCATCCGCATACAGGTATATCTCACTTCCATTAGTTATAACTTCAGGTAAGTCGTTGATAAATATAACGAACAGTAGTGGTCCCAACACAGATCCCTGAGGTACCCCACTTGTAATTTCCCTCCACCCCGAGCCTATTCCATTCACCAGTACCCTCTGTCTCCTATCTTTCAGGAAGGCTTCTATCCATTTCACACATTTCTCCCCTATATTATAGCTTCTAACTTTCTCTATTAACCCTCTCACGACCATATGACGCAGAGGTTGCCAGATTAGCAATAAGAAATAGAGTTCTCTCACTCTTATAATTACCTCTCCAAAATTAGTTTTTTGCCCACAGCTAACTCAAAGACAACTGCAGAGGTTAAAGTAACTAAACTAAAGGTTTCTAAATACCCCTGATGGTAACAAAGGCTTTAAAGTATCCCTAATAGGCTCAAAATTGCGTCAAGAACGTGAGAGGGTTAACCTTTTATGTGGGACCTTATCGAAGGCCTTCATAAAATCGCATTATACCACGTCTATAACATCACCATCCTCCAGAATTTGCATCCAATCATCTACCACCTTAATTAGCTGTAGTACCGTCGACCTCCCCGGCAAGAATCAGAACTGTCTCCCACTGAAAAGTTGGTTTGATTTCATATGCTCCATTATTCCTTCTCTAATTACCGTTTCCATTTGTTTACACACAACACCTGTCAAACTGACTGGTCTATAATTTCCTGGGTCATTTCTCTTTCCCTTCTTAAATATAGCTGTTATGTTCGCCTCTCTCCAGTCCATCGGGATTTGTCCTGTATTAAAAGATACCTCAAATAAAAAAATTAATGGCTCTACTAACATCTCACCTCCTTCCTTTATGATTCTTGGATGTATCCCATCCGGTCCCGGGGACTTACTTCTGTTCATTTTTTCTATAGCCCTTCTTATTCTAGCATGGGAAAACTCTATTAGTTCTAGTGCCAGTGCCTGTTTGATGGACATGCAGCGGAGCCAAAGCCACAAGCCCGCCCACCACACTTCCAGGCGCACCCTTCATATTAATCATCCCCCCGGGCCAAGGGCCTGATGGACTACTATCTAGTCCAACTTGCGCCCGACCCCTTCCCCCAAATGACCACGTGTTCACTCAACTATTCACAAGCATTCTCCATTCATTCCTGTTTATTACCACTTCCTTTGCCTGATCTATAGTCATTCCTCTATCATCCAAAGCCTGTCTTACACAGTCTCTCCATCTCAATGGGGGTCTTCCTGTCCTTCTATCTTCTCTTGTATCTGACTCATATATTCTCTTTGTAAGCCTTTCATCTTCCATTCGTTCAACATGACCATACCAGCTCAGCACCCTTCTGTCCACTCTGGCTGACAAATGTTCCTGCTGCCCCACTCTCTTACGTATCTCTTCATTCCTCAATCCGTCTCTATGGGTAACTCCACACATACTCCTCAAGCAGCTCATCTCCATCACATCCAGCTTTCTTCTCTCCTTTTTCTTCAGAGCCCATGTCTCAGCCCCATACATCACTGTTGGCACAACAATTCCTTGATACATTGCACTTTTTACTTTCATTCCGAGATTTCTCGTCTTCCACATACTTCCCATTGCTCCGAAAACCTTCCTTCCTTCACACACACTCTGTTTTACCTCCATTTCCATACCTCCACTCCTGCTTATCGATCCTCCTAGATATTTAAAACGCTCTAATTGTTCCAATATTTCCCCATCCAGCCTCACATCTAGATTCACTCTACGATCACCCCTATTACACATCATTACTTTACTTTTATTGACGTTCACCTTCAGTTTCCTCCTCCCACAAACCACTCCAAACTCTCAATATTCAAAGCATTACTAATGCCTCGAATATGACTGCTAATGTTAATACTGTACTTGCAATACTTAATACAATAGTAACAAAGCATTGTTTTTGGTGGAGTCCTTGAACTAAACAATTTATAACACTGACATTGAAATAATAATAACATGTCATAGCAATGGATTCAATAGTGCTTCATAACTGTGCTCATGAGTTGTGGTTCTGGTGAGTGAGCGTTTATCATAAAGTGGCCGTGTCCGCTCACCTGAAGCTTCTTTAATCCTGGCTTTGACTCTCCTAGATAGTTAGTTATGTAGAGCAGATTAACCAGACCACTGAGCAGCCAAGGGGGTAAGTCAATTAGGGAAAGTGACTGTACTCATCATCATAATTATTTATATTTTTTCACCAACCAACTTCACTTCTAAACTCAATTAATGAACTCATCAAATACATGTGGCACTCCAAGGACTCGAACCTAGGATACTCACACCAAAATTCCGCACACTTATGCATTACGGTATCAAGACAGTTAAAGTAATATGCTCAAGCCTACGATTTATTATGCAGTTTTGAATCCTGCATATTAATCTGAGCATGTACATATATTCCAACTGCGCTATGATAGCCTAATATATAGACGAATGGAAGGAGTAATGGCAGCACTCCATGTGTTACAATCATTGCAGTGCTTCTATCCAGTAGCATTACCTTGAGGTAAAAACTTTCAAAAGACATCTTCTCATATATTTTTCAGTCTGCCCCCATATTACCCAACCCCCCACAATCACTTATGATGTCTTTAGTAAGTTAAGCAAATGTCCAGTAAAGTCCAAGTAAGAAGGGCACGCTCTAGCCCTATCAATCAACGGAGTGCATGGCGTTAAAAACTGCATCAAGTTTCTTCAAGTATCAATAACATTTTATCTCCTGAACACCGGTTCAAACTACTTCAATCAGTTCATATATAATTTAACAAAATTCACAAACATTTGATTGTATCCAAACTTTACCTTCCAATAAAGTAATAATTTGATCAGAACCTTGACTGTGCTGATGTTTTGTCCAAGTCTTGAAGATACCCTCACCATGATCAATCAATTAAATTTAACTGCAGTAAAACCTCTCTTTTTCGGACTAATAATGGCCAGTCTGAGTCACCGTACTACACTCTCCCCGATAGTAATTATCATATATCATATTTACAATGTTTAATAGATTATGGTATAATAGAGGAAAGGTGTCATTCTGATTGGTCGGTTGGAAACTCCTAGCAAGGTTGCCAACATGTACAAATAGGAAGACTGGACACACCTACCGGGTATATAATTTATCAAATAAGTGGTAATGAATTCACGAATAAGATAGTGTTCCGGATACATACATACATATATAAAATTTTAAGACCGAGTGCTCCACACATATGTGCAGTTTCAGTCTCTTGTCCTAATGGCAGCATTCCAGGCAACCCTGTGAAGGGCTGCTTCACTTGTCAAGTTTTTGGATTTGAGATCGGCAAGTATAGTCCTATCCCAGGTCTTCCTTTGTCCACCCCTTGGTGCAGCTCCCTCCACAATCATAGACCTGCATTTTTTCACCCAATTTTGTTCATCCACTCTCTCTACATGTCCATACCATCCCAGTCTACTTGTACGCATCACCTCGCTAATACTCTTTATACCTAAACGTCTCCTCAGCTCAAAATTTGTTATTCTATCCTGTAGCCTGGCCACACACATCCATCTCACCATTCTCATCTCATCACGTTCCATTCTGTTGACATCCTCTACTTTAACGGTTGGGTTGTGTGTCTACTGAGAATATGGCCCTAATTAAGGGGAGACTCTTTCTGGAGGAGTGAAACATCTTGTTCTCTCTCAGATTATTACCTTTGTTTTCCAGATAAAGTTAAAAAGAGAGAGATATATGCTTGGAATGAATACCATTGTTCAGACATCCCTAGAACTGTCACCTCGGTCTTTCATAACTCATCTGAAAGAAAGGTAAAATCTTGGGTGTCTGAATCGCCAGGGCCCAAAAGAGAGGGGCGTAACTGTAGAGCTACCTTACTCATCATAACTCAATCTTATCACATATAACTACTGCCCCCTCCTCATGGCACAGTCTGGAAACATTGAGACTCGTACCTTGGTTGTGATGACGTCGGAAGTTGAAGTAATACCCAGCTGGTCCTGACACTGTCGCAGCATGGCTGTCCACTTCTGGTCCGCACTCACACTCAGCTTGCCAAATGACCTAATTGGAGGGGAAACATTAAAGATCCACCATTTTAACCTTGTATCAGATCACAATTCTTAAAACATAAACTCTGATAAGGATTATAATGTAAAACTTGCAAAATAAACAAACCAGAAAAAAGTAAAAGTATTTGGAAAATTAAGATATTAATGTCTAGGCATATTCTCCTCATCCTGAGCCTGAAATTCCACATAAAAATATATATTTCTCTAAAATTATTCAAGGAGTTAGACAACAAATAATATAACATAATCCTAACTTAGGAACAAGAAAAGAGCAACAAAAAAGACTAACTTGGGCACAGTCTCCTCATCAGCACTAGTGGCAGAAACATTGGTAGCAGCAGCCCCAGCCTTGTGGAGGACTCCAGATATTTTGATACCGTCCTCCCAGGTGCCAGTGAAGGTGCCCTCGATGGTGTCACCCCCGGGGTAGTGTAGAGCCCCACGCCCCGCTAACATACCACCAACACCAAGCTCACCCTCGTAGTACGTCTTATCCTCAAACATCATCAGACCATAACCCTGAGAGAGGACACAGGGAATTGTAATACAAGAAGGTTCAAGGAATTTATATGAAAGGTCACATCGAAATATAATATAAGAGGTGTCATTTGGAATTTCAATATACGAGATGTCATACCGTACAGTATACATTAATAAATTTAAAGGCCGAGTGCTCCACATAAAGTGCGGTTCCGGTTTCACATCCCAATAGCGGCGTTCCAGATAGCCTTGTTCAGAGCTGTCTCACTTGTCAGGTTTTTCCATTCAAGATCAGACAGTAAGGTCTGATCCCAAGTCTCTCTTGGTCCGCCCCTTGGTGCAGCTCCCTCAGGCACATACCCCCAGCGATGGGGTATGTGCCTGAGTATATACAAACAGTACAGTACTGTACTATTAAAAAGGTATAAAAAAATTATGTAAGAGGAATGCACAGTTCAGAACTACAATGCAAGACAAAAGAGAAAGGTAACACTGTACTCACTGTTAGTTTATTCTGGTGGAAATTGCCCTCATAATAAACCCCGTTCATAGTGACGACCATGCCCGGACCGTGGCGCTGGTTGTTCTGCCACATGCCCAGGTACTTCTCTCCTATCAGGATAGAACACATACAGACATTATAGTAATTTATATCTTCCCACTAATATTATTCATCTAGCAGTCATTGGATGTTAACCTAAAGATACCGGTAATCGTTTCTATATGGGTATCAACTGAACGTATGGCACCAGTAGGCTGTAGAAAAATAGTTATTAGTAATAAAAATGAAGATAATACAAATAATTGATCTAACTCTATTAATTATTCATTAGTATTTGAGAAATCCTCTTTGTATAAAGACTGGAACTCAATAACAGTCACATAATCTCAGCAAACCTCCATTTTGAAGGTGATAATGAAACTTCCCCCTTCTGACCTTTAGCGATCTCATCCAGGACCCCATAGCCGTGCCTGGATCCGTTGTTCCACTCCCCGGTGTAGATGGAGGCGGCCTGGGAGCTGAAGCGGCCTTTCTTGAGCTCACCGTGTCCGTGTGGTTGACTTTCCCGCAGGCACCCCATGTACACGTCCTTGTTTGCATATCTAAATTGGGGCAGAGATGAGAATTATTAACATTTCTCAATCATGGCTCCAAGATCCATAGACTCTTCTACTACTGCAAGTTGTTATCCATTAATCATAACATTACAAACAGTGCCTCCTTCCCTTTCTACTGTACTACCATCACTTTATTTGTATTCACATTTACTTTGAGACCTCGTCTTTCACATACTTTGAGACCTCGTCTTTCACATACAGTACTTTCACAAATATCTCCAACTGGCATAGGTCATACTCTCACTCAGCATCATCAGCTTCATCTGCATATAACAAATTTGACATAGTCATTCTGTTCCCCTAATTCATCATATGGAAGAACTGGATGGAAGTGACAGTTACAAGATGCCTTGATCTCTCAGAGAATGGCCATGCATTAATTGCCTCCATGCTTCTCTATCATCCATCAGCAGACATCCCTCATCCCACCCAACACCCCTTTCACTCATTTAAGTCTCAACTCCATCCTTCCATAATAAATGTAACTCAGCACAAAATAATACATCTACTGACCTGATGATTCCTTTGCCCTCCAGTTTGCCGGTCTTCCATGAGCCCTCGTACATGGTGAGTGCTCCTCCCGACGGCACCTCCAATTTGCCCCGACCATGATACTCACTCTGCCGGAACTGTCCTGTGTACCGTCGACCGTCAGCCCAGCTCAGAGTACCCTCACCGTGCAGCTCCCCACACAACCAATGACCTATGGGGGTGTCAAACCAAGGTGTCAGGTAGGGTGTCAAACTAGGACAAATTTGATTTGAAATTGAAACGTATATGAGAACGAATAATGGAAAATTGACTTGAAATTATATTGTTTGGGCCATATAGTCACTTCCAAAGGCTTAACCCGTGGAGCCCCGGCTAGTTTTGTAATGTTTGCGCACCAGAACCCGGCCGGTTTTCAAAAAATGGTTTTATTCCACAAACAATAGCGAATGGGTTAGGAATGAAGGAAAAACCACGAAAAACCGCTCAAAAAGCTTAAAAAATGGTCCTACAGAGCCCCCGAAAACGGATTTTACAAGAGTAAAAAATTGAAGGCAATTATCCCCAAAAACCAGGTTATTGCGCGCTCGCGCGCACGCACGTGGACTTTGAGAGTTTTCAACCATCGGCACGGTTGCGTGGGATACGTACACAGTTCCCATAGAAATCTGAGCCCTCTTGAGTGGCTACACCTGAGGTTACGGTCGGCGCAATTAGGGTGACGCGCCAGGCGCGTCTCTGGGGCTGTGCGTTACATACATCGCCGACGCGTCAGGCGCGTCGCTGGGGCTGTACGGGTTAATAAGGACTGTTAAACATAACTTTAAAATTCTATCTATTGCCTGATGCCGTGATCCCCAAAGGAGTGGCCAACATTTTAACATTGCACAGTTAATTATTAAAAAAAAAAAAAAAAAAAAAAAAAAAAAAAAAAAAAAGAGAGACTTGGTTATAGGATTGGTTTTGAATAGTGTCTCGCTTTAACACCCTGTGTAGTGGTCATATAAGGGAAATACGTTAACCCCTTCACTACAATGATCCCTTCATATTGAATATTCTATTACTACTTCTACTAAAAATATTATCATACTTGCGTCATGCAATACCAAATTATACAAAAATTATATAAGTCAGTTTAATTTTCATTATACTGTTTTTTGTCCACTGAAATATCTTGCATGGTGACAGTTAAAATAAATTAAGAAACATTATCCTTCCTTTGCAAGGTATGACACTTAAAATAAAACGATATACCGGTACAGTTAGAAGAATGGTAAATGCACTAACCTGTGTAAGTAGCATCTTTATAGAGGGGGTGTTTGGTGAAGGTGTATGTTGCTGACCGTACAAGAGGCGGGTGTCGGGGCAGAGCCAGAAGCCCCGCCTCTATCCCTCCCGCCCCTGCCAGCACCGCCCCATGGACCGTGCGTTTGATGGCCTCCTGTAGAGCGTTGACCCACTGGCTCTTGTCCGCGCTACTCGGGCACGTCAGGTTCAGGGTGTCCTCAGGGAGACTCACTTGGATCCCATTCTGAACAAAAAGTAGAAAACATACAACTGGTACATTTTACATACATTTTCAAAAGGCTTCTATTCTGAACAAAAAATACTAAACAAATAACGAACACAAGCGGTAGCCTATTCTAGGCTTGTGCCGTGAAGGTTTATCATCAGCTGTATGTAGCGAAATTCAAGGGTGAGAGGCTCATCAGACTTGCGTTTGTTGGCCATGATGAGAAATAATATAAAAAATAGAGCAGAGATAAACACAAGCAAACGGTCAGGCGGGAGTGGCGAGAGGACCATTCTGCCACCAAACAAATTGCACGAGCATTTCAAACTACTTATTTTTAAAAATTCTTTCAATTATGTTTTTGATAAGCAGGGTGAAAACAAAAAATGCATATGATCAAATCAGTGAATGTTCAGTACGCGAATATCAAGGGTTCACTGTACAGTATAATTCCCTATCCTTCGGACCAGGGGATCCAGAAACCAAAGACTTCCAAACTGGATAATTATGTGGTCTGGTCTTACTTCCAAAAGAGAGATAAAATATGTTAAAATGTAAAACTTGCAAACTAAACAAACCAAAATTGGGACAAGGACAATATAAAGTCAAATTAAATTATCAAAATCGCTATGTGGAAACAACGCTTACTAAAATGAAAATTATTAAATAAAAGAACACAATCCACCACATAGGGTGTACATCACTACATGAGCAAGTTAATCTGTTTCCCAAGCAAACCAATCGCACATATAACAACGCACTATCGTCACGTTAAAGGAAGTAGTCAAGTTTGGGAAGTCCGGGACGTTCTGGCAAATTTTACTAAACTCTGCATGAATAAAGAAACTACATGTTAAATGTCAAAATATTATTTAAAATCAAATTTGCAACATGACAAGACATTAACAATAGTAAAAAATACAAATATTGATAAGATATCTATACTATTACAAAATAATATATAAAATACAGTACAGCACTCACTAACGATAGTGCTATCGGGTAGGTACCTGTAAGCATAGCATGCCTCAAGTGACCCCTATCAATAACTACCCTACAAATAACCTACATTTATAGCACAAATAAACTAAGGAAATCGCAAAAGTAAGCAATTGATACTATCGACAATGAATACATATAATATAAAGAGAAATAATTGCAAAATATGAAGTAACAACAGATTTAAACAAAGAGTACTCTTTTAACAAGAACAATAAATTTAAAAAGAACAATAAATTTAAAAAATCATCAATATTAATAATAATAATAATAATAGAAAAAGAAAAAGATAAACAATAAATACAGACAAAAAGTAAGCAGAGGTTATACAAGAAACTTCAAGTTAAAAATGCTTGATTAAAATTATTGATGTCAAATTTTAGAATACAGTCACAATAATTGACCCTAAAAAGATTAAATTTATGGAACAATTTACTTGCCTCAAAACCTCTGTCCACTAAGAGTCTGTATAGTAACCTAGCTCTAGCCCAAAAGTCATCTACTTTAGTGCAGATTTTACAAAATCTTATTAATTGGGAATAAAAACAATTATAAGTGATTTTACTATCGATATTACTACTAGGGAAAGGAAAGTTTATTACGTTAAAATTAAAATCATCAACTTTGTGATATACTTTAAGTATGCACTGTTCATTAACAATCTCTATATTTATATCAAGAAAATGTTCAACTTTATAATTTACGTTACATTGTGTGAGGGGAATAGAATTAGGGTAAATAAGTTTAGCAACTTGATTAAAATTTAACAAATTGCAAACAAGAATATCATCAATATATCTACTATTATTACTTAACAGTTTAGCAAGTGCTAATTTTTCTGGAATTTTATTTTTCTTGCTACTGTCAACTAAGTCTTTTATATATTTAAATTCTAAAGCAAGCAAGAATAAGTCTGCAATTAAAGGGCTAGCATTTCCACCCATAGGAATTCCTAATATTTGTTTGAAAATGTACGGCCCGAATCTAACATAAGTATTGAAAAGGAGGAATTTAAGGGCATCTTTAAGTTTAGTTCTATCAAAATATACAGAACTAGTGGGAGTAGAGCTAAGTGATGCATTATTAAAATATGTATAAACATTTATGAAATAATTACCATTCCTAACGAACCTGTCAAAGTGCAAATCTATAATAAAGCAAAGCTCTGAATATACTAAATCTAAAGGCAAATTGGTATACAAAGTTGAAAAGTCGAAGCTATGTACCGAGGTAACTTTCGGCATGGTATTTATTTTATCAATAACTTCTAACGAATTGTCAACACTCCAATAATAGTTAATGCCAGTTCTTCTCATGATGGTATTACAATATCTTTTATGAGTACTTTTAATGTATTTTAAGCAATTTACTACTTGTTCTGATAGAGTTTTAGTGGTAGCAAATTTTGCTCCGGCAATAAAGCGATATTTATAAGGTCTTTTATGAAATTTAGGTAACATGTATAATTTTGCAATGCACTTGTTCTTATCAGAAAGTTTAATATCAAATATTATATTTTTCTTGGTATGTTCATCGATTAAGTTATCAATATTCAGATTATTTTGAATTTCATAAACAGAATTACCGCAAATATTTTTACGTAATATGTTACCCTTAATACCTAATTCTTTTTTCATATTTTCAAGATAAAATTTCTTACATGTGAAGCTATAATTATTGCTGGCTTTATCTACTGTAGTGATTACAAAATGTTTATGTAAATTTATTAAATCAGCTTTAAGCTTATTATAATTATAGTCTATAAAATCTGAAAGATTAAATTCATTTTTAAGCGAGAAAATTTTATTTCTAATTAACTTAATTAATAATTTAGACCATGCTTCTAGTTCTCTCGCATTGCAGCACGCAATTTTTAACAATTTATCTTTTAATTTATTGACTGAAAAAACAATATCTTTTAAAATTATGTCCATGTTACTTTATTACTCCCTATTCTAAATTTAAACCAAATTTATATAAAACATGTATAAGACTGACAATCTGAACCGTGGATTTCAACGAGGGACATTTTCTTCGCTCTTTTGGACATTGTCTGAAAGAGAAAACAAAAACAAATCGGAAAGGCTGAGATGCTTCACAAAGTTCATACTTCTAGATAGATCTGCTCGATTAGTAGAAAAGAGTCTAGTGGTTTTAAGCCGGTTTCACACAAGCACTTTTTCGGTTAACATTTATCATAAAAGCTGATCTGGCAGCTTTGAGATAAATTAAATTAATTCTTTCACCTAAATTAATCTCCCAGAAATGTTGCCGGAAAATTGCTGACCAAGAGAGTTGATAAAAGGTCAGGTTTGATATCCCTTTACTGTAAGAGGCACTGTACCTGTATACTAGAAGAGTTGGGCATGGCCTCGACCCACATGGTAGCGAGGGGGTAAGTGAGGAAAGAGGAGTACTGTAGGTGAACCAGGGCGTCCGTCACCAGTACGAAGGCATGTGAGGAGAAGCGGCCGGCGTTGTGGACACTGATGGGATGGGTACCAGACTCTCGCAACAGCCGTCGCCCGGGTCGTGCTAGGGACTCCACTAACTTGGGGCTGCAAGTCTCCCAGTAGTTCTTGGTTACTTCTGCTTCTGCCTGTAGACATTATTTGCATCACATTATATTAATACATTATTTATATCACGTAAAAAAAGAAAAAAAAAAAGAAAAAAAAAAAAAAAAAAAAAAAAAAATAGGAAAAGGAAAAGTGGGGATTGGGCCTGAGTATATAGATAGACAATCATAAATTATTTACATACATACATTATTCACATCATAAAATTACATACTTACATTATTCGTATCAAATTACATTTGCTGAGGCCAAATTCAGAGAGTGGAGAGAGGGCATGGCGAGCAAGGGTTTAAGAGTCAATATTAACAAAACCAAGGTTATGCATTGTAGTTTGAGACGAGGCAATGTGGAAAAGAGCGGTGCATACCCATGTGCAGTGTGTGGAAAGGGAGTGGGCGTTAACTCAATTCAATGTAGCATCTGTCGATGTTGGGTACACCATGGGAGTAAGCGCTGTAGTAGAATAAAGGGGCCCCTGCCGAAGGATAAGTCAGAAATAGAGAAATTTGAGTGCGTAGTGTGCAAAGGCGAGCTTGTGTTAAGTGATGATCCTGTGGCTGTGAATTTTGGAAATGAGTCTTTGGAGCTGGTGAACAAGTTTTGTTACCTAGGAGATACCATCTCTGCCGGTGGTGGGGCCGAGGCTGCCACTGTTGCTAGAATTAGGTGTGGCTGGGGGAAGTTCAGAGAATTGATGCCAATCCTGACCATGAAAAGAATGCCTCTCCCCCTGAAGGGAAAGGTGTATGCCTCATATGTTAGAAGTGCAATGACGTATGCCTCAGAAACATGGGCCGTTAAAGTAGAGGATGTCAACAGAATGGAGCGTAATGAGATGAGAATGGTGAGATGGATGTGTGGGGCCAGGCTACAGGATAGAATAACAAATGTTGAGCTGAGGAGACGTTTAGGTATAAAGAGTATTAGCGAGGTGATGCGTACAAGTAGACTGGGATGGTATGGACATGTGGAGAGAATGGATGAACAAAATTGGGTGAAAAAATGCAGGTCTGTGATTGTGGAGGGAACTGCACCAAGGGGTCGACCGAGGAAGACCTGGGATCGGACTATACGCGCCGATCTCAAATCCAAGAACTTGACAAGTGAAGCAGCCCTTAACAGGGTTGCCTGGAACGCCGGCATTAAGACAAGAGACTGAAACTGCACTTATGTGTGGAACACTCAGTCTTAAAATTTTATGTATGTATGTATGTATGTATGTATGTATGTATGTATGTATTTAATTAAAATTAAAATGTAAAACTTGCAAACTAAACAAACCAAAATTGGGACAAGGACAATATAAAGTCAAATTAAATTATCAAAATCGCTATGTGGAAACAACGCTTACTAAAATGAAAATGATTAAATAAAAGAACACAATCCACCACATAGGGTGTACATTACTACATGAGCAAGTTAATCTGTTTCCCAAGCAAACTAATCGCACATATAACAACGCACTATCGTCACGTTAAAGGAATTAGTCAAGTTTGGGAAGTCCGGGACGTTCTGGTAAATTTGACTAAACTCTGCATGAATAAAGAAACTACATGTTAAATGTCAAAATATTATTTAAAATCAAATTTGCAACATGACAAGACATTAACAATAGTAAAAAATACAAATATTGATAAGATATCTATACTATTACAAAATAATATATAAAATACAGTACAGCACTCACTAACGATAGTGCTATCGGGTTGGTACCTGTAAGCATAGCATGCCTCAAGTGACCCCTATCAATAACTACCCTACAAATAACCTACATTTATTGCACAAATAAACTAAGGAAATCGCAAAAGCAAGCAATTGATACTATCGACAATGAATACATATAATATAAAGACAAATAATTGCAAAATATGAAGTAACAACAGATTTAAACAAAGAGTACTCTTTTAACAAGAACAATCAATTTAAAAAATCATCAATGTTAATATTAATTATTATTATTAATAATAGAAAAAGAAATAGATAAACAATAAATACAGACAAAAAGTAAGCAGAGGTTATACAAGAAACTTCAAGTTAAAAAGGCTTGATTAAAATTATTGATGTCAAATTTTAGAATACAGTCACAATAATTGACCCTAAACAGATTAAATTTATGGAACAATTTACTTGCCTCAAAACCTGTCTACTAAGAGTCTGTATAGTAACCTAGCTCTAGCCCAAAAGTCATCTACTTTAGTGCAGATTTTACAAAATCTTATTAACTGGGAATAAAAACAATTATAAGTGATTATACTATCGATATTACTACTAGGGAAAGGAAAGTTTATTACGTTAAAATTAAAATCATCAACTTTGTGATATACTTTAAGTATGCACTGTTCATTAACAATCTCTATATTTATATCAAGAAAATTTTCAACTTTATAATTTACGTTACATTGTGTGAGGGGAATAGAATTAGGGTAAATAAGTTTAGCAACTTGATTAAAATTTAACAAATTGCAAACGAGAATATCATCAATATATCTACTATTATTACTTAACAATTTAGCAAGTGCTAATTTTTCTGGGATTTTATTTTTCTTGCTACTGTCAACTAAGTCTTTTATATATTTAAATTCTAAAGCAAGCAAGAATAAGTCTGCAATTAAAGGGCTAGCATTTCCACCCATAGGAATTCCTAATATTTGTTTGAAAATGTAAGGCCCGAATCTAACATAAGTATTGAAAAGGAGGAATTTAAGGGCATCTTTAAGTTTAGTTCTATCAAAATATACAGAACTAGTGGGAGTAGAGCTAAGTGATGCAATATATACAATATATAACAATATATACCGGTATATACTGTATATCACATAATTATGTACGGTCAACTCCCAGCTATCACGTCTAATTGGTGCTGTGAGTGCGTGCGATACGCGAAATGCACGATAAGGGAACTTTATGATCTATAGGATTAACCAACGTCCTACGGCGGGGTTTGTATTTGCGAGCCACTCCGAATCAGGGTGAATTTTTGTATTTTTTTTGTGATTTTCACATATTTATATCTCTGCAAAGAAATGGCCTAACCTATGTTAGATAAAGATTAAAATGCAGCATTCACTTTATCTTGCAATTGTTTTTTTATAGAACACTCTACACCAAGTGGTTCAATTTGATGGTGAAAATATAAGAGTAAGTTTTGTCGAGTCCTGGGATAATCTCGGAAGTTTAGGGAATATTTTGATGTTCTTGTATTTGTATCTCGGCAATGAAATGACATAACCTAGATAAATTATATATCAGGAACTCGCTGTTATCTCGTTATATCTTGCAAATGGTGAAGACTAAAATAATGTCCACCAAGTGGTTCAGGGTTGATGGTGAAAATACGATGCTAGTTACGGTGACGAGTCAATGAATCGTCTATGTTGTATTGTTGATTATAGATATATTTCACCTTTGTAAAAATTCTTGTGTCACTAAACATTGCATTCATTCCACAGGTTTAGACACCATTGGAATTTTGGGAAGGCATTGATCGGTTGTGCTTGCAGTGTTACCAGATCATCAAGCACGGCTGAGTGGAGTTTGTTTACATTCCAGGTCCGGTCCGCCTGACACAAACAAATTTTTTGTGCCGGTATTAACCCTCGCCGAACGGCCATTTAAATTAAACCTTCCCGCCAGCGCTGGATCCGGGTGAATCGTTGAATTCTCAGGATTATGGCGCGCTTATAATTACGCAAAAAAATTACCTAAGCTAGGTTATACATATCTATCCAGAGTCAGCAATCATTATAATCTTGCGATGGGTGAAGGCTAGAAGTCTCTAGACCAAGTGGTTCAGTTTTTATTGTGAAAATAAGTAGGTCAGTTATGGCCGCCGCGAGCCTAGCCGTGTAAATTCTCAAGTTTCGTCTCATATTTCTGCAAATAAATGGTCCAACCTAGGTTATATATGTTCATATTTTTTCACCAACCAACTTTACTTCTAAACTTAATTAATTAAATCAACAAATACATGTGGTACACCAAGAACTCGAACGTAGGATACTCACACCGAAATGATGCGCATTTAAGCATTACGCTATCAAAGAGGCAGTACTCGGTGTTATCTTGCAATGGGTGAAGACTACAACACTGTACATTAAGCGGTTATTGTGCGAGTTGTGAAATAAAACTGAGTGTTTTGGCTTGTGGGCTATGACGCAGACGGCTTGGGCCAATTACGGAGCGTGTGGGCTGTGACGTAGACGGCTAAGGCAATCAAGGAGCTATTGGGTGTGCGCAATAGGCGGTTTTGGTGTGCTACAAGAGCGGGATGGCCGCTTTTGCAGTGAGCGTAATAGAGTGAAATTGTGATAGGCGAATGCGTAAAAGGTGGGGGGTTGATTATATACATAATTGTTCATATCAGATAATTACATAATACATAAATAGTACATATATTATTCACATCACATTTACATTTTCATAGCTATGGCAAGGAATCTAATCCATACAGACATGATGTTCCTCACATGTGGTATAGTAAAGAAACAGCTCTAACCTGATTCTTGTGTGCAGTGTTTGAGAGCTGCTTCCAATGAACGTGAGCAATTTTCAGTTTCTCTAGGGTGAAAGGAGAGTAGTAGCGAGAGTTATCGATCTTGACGCTGGCCAGGTACTCCACATATTCGTGCACACGTTCCATGGGTCGCAGTAACAGGTAGGAGAAAAGGTCGGTGGGATTGCGACGTTTCTTCTCCGGGACCAGTGGGGCCAGTACAGCGGAGCACTTGTCTAGCGTGGCCTGGGCATCTTTACTGGCTACCGTGAGGCCACTCATGGCCAGAGCGTCACACACCAAACACATGTAACGCTGGTATATTAACTTGAGCTCCTCAACCTGGTGCAAATATTTAACAAATATAATAGTTAAGGCAAGGTTAAGAAGGTAGTGCAATATTAATAAATTGAGAATGTTTAGATAACTCATCCTGTCTTTTATCATATAAATAATTAAGAACTGAATACTGTATACAAAAAATACACAAAAATATTTGAACCCTTAAAGAGCGGACATAATTTGCATGCTTCGTAGGTTTCAACCTATTTTAACTCTCTAAAGGTAAAGGGATATGGAAAATTTAAGTAACTTACGATGAAACATGGTATCCTTTCTGTAAAAAGTTCTAAAATATTTGTCTTCATATTCCTGTGACGATGAGTTGAATATGTAATTTTGTGTTATTTTGTCAGTATTAAATGTTCAACAAAGCATAGTAGATGCTTGGTTGGGGTGAAAGTTACGAGAGAGCGTCAGGGAATACCTTCCTCGACTTTGAACTTAAACTAAAGCCGTTTGAGTGAGTCTATTCCACTCTAGATGGCACTCAAGGCATAACAAAAGGCCTAAACGTCCCAGGACGTTGCCCACCCTTACAGGGTTAAAATAGATAGCAGTATTAACACACTAGCAAATTACCGTACTATACTTTAAATATGATAAATTTAACTACAGTACTGTACAATAAATTATTTTTGTGATTTTAGAATTGAGTACCTGTACAGTAATAATGCAATAATTACTTAACAGGTGAGTTCACAGCTGGGATTTTGTGTTCCAAGTTATATGATAAGTGGCTTGAAATAAGTTACATATACTGTACGTGTCTAGGTTATTCAGTAGCTTACATTGCTCAATGCCATCCAAAATTAAAAGGTAGAAACCCCAAGTATATTTTATAAGATGTTGAGGGGTTCTTGTATTGTTTTCTATAGGCTATATCAGGCCATCTATCAAACAAATTAGACAAAAAATGTGGGACATGCAGCTGCTGTGAACGCATCTATTGAAAACATTGTATAAGTGGAGTGTATTATAACCTGGTGTATGATGGGTAGAGCTGCTGAAGGGTCTGGAGCCAGGTCATCTAGGGCATCACTATGACTACTGGCCACAGCATTCACTACAGCAAGGTATGACTCCAATACCTGCTGCTTTGCCTGGTGGACACTGATACTCTCTAGAAAAATTAAAATAAATAGAAAGTAATAATAATTGTCTGGTTACAAATATAGCTCTACCATTGACAGTGGGCAAAAATTATGGGTAATTAAAATGTAAAACTTGCAAACTAAACAAACTAAAATTGGGACAAGGACAATATAAAGTCAAATTAAATTATCAAAATCGCTATGTGGAAACAACGCTTACTAAAATGAAAATTATTAAATAAAAGAACACAATCCACTTTGTGAATTGAGGGCCTAAGAACGGTAAAGTGTTAATAATTATCGGACTAAAAAAACCCAAATTATTTGAAGTTAACTGGTCCGATAACGAAAATAGAAGTTAACTTCCAATAATAGTCCGACAAAAAAAGTTAACTTTGATAATTATCTGTTATCAAATTATTGATTTAGTGCCTAACTTTGATCTACGGTACCAAAAAACTTAAAAAAAGTTATGGATATCACTGTACCACATAGCGATTTTGAT
Organism: Paralithodes platypus; assembly: GCA_032716605.1. Taxonomy (NCBI): domain Eukaryota; kingdom Metazoa; phylum Arthropoda; class Malacostraca; order Decapoda; family Lithodidae; genus Paralithodes; species Paralithodes platypus. The sequence goes on along the minus strand of CM064548.1, from coordinate 5,323,726 downwards.
CAGTTATTTTGCCTTTATATTGTCTTTGTCCAAGTTTTGTTTTGTTTAGTTTGCAAGTTTTACATTTTAATATTTTAATTTACAATACAACCCCTGCAGTATGGTGTTCTGCAGGGATCAGTTTTAGGTCCTATCCTATTTATAATTTATATCAGCAGTTTGTCTCTTCTGCTTCGTGCACATAATGTCACCTTTCACTTTTATGCAGATGACACCCAGATTTATGTGAGAATCACAAATATAGTTGATATACGGAGTAAGATGGAATTGTTGATGTCTGATATCAAGAAGTGGATGAGAGTGAGAAAACTTAAACTAAATGATGGTAAAACTGATATTCTCATCATCCGAGGAAATAGAAGAGCTGATGATATAGTAGGTGCCCTCTCCATCAATGTGGGTGGATCTCAGCTGCGACCGGCCAACTCTGTTCGAAATCTGGGTGTATATGTGAACTCCCGATTAGATTTCAAAGAGCATGTAAACCAGATAGTTAAAAGTTGTTACTTGCACATCAGAAATCTCTATTTGGTGAAGCCGTTTATAACCAGACGTTGCCTCCTGACGTTGGTTCACTCATTGGTCTTCTCTCGTGTTGATTATTGCAATGCCCTGTTGGTGGGTCTTCCAAATTATATTTTAAAGAAAGTTCAGTCTGTTCTTAACAGGGCCGCAAGACTCATTTTTGGTGTTCCACCTAGAACTCCTACTACATCTCTTCACATAGAACTGCACTGGCTGCCAGTAAGAGCAAGAATAGAATTTAAGTTGTGTTTGGTGACTTTTAAGGTTCTCAAATTTGGTGAGCCTAGGTACCTTGCGGAGCTGCTCAGGCGCCCACCGGCACACCATGGTGTAGTTGTGCGTCATGACAATGACCCTTTTCGTCTTGATGAACCAAGGGCTTTCCAGCAGTCTTCTTTCTTTGAGAGGTCATTCTCCTACATGGCTCCGAGGTTGTATAACAGGTTGCTGCTGTCCATGAGACAACTGAGTTCTGTTGAATGCTTCAAGAGACAACTTAAGACTTTTCTCTTTGAGAGAAGCTATGATCTTGAGAGAGGTGTCATGACAGATGGCTATAGAGTTTAGGCGGTTTTGCCACTGCTAGTGATTGTTAAATGGGTGTTGTATATAAACCTTCTTTTGATGCATTGATTTTGTTCTTTTTTCTTTCTCTTTCCGAGCGCTAGTGAATTCTTCGGAAAAATTGGCGCTTATGAGAAATAAGTAACATGCTTATTATTATTATTATTATTATTACAATATGAATTTAACCGAAACAAATAATCAAATCACAATAATAATCCCACCTGTATTGCTGTTTATGGAAGAAGTGGCGTCCTTCTGCTGAGACGACGAAGATGACGATGATGCTGTGGTCTTGTTGTTGTTGTTATTGTTGGAACAGGTGATCAGAAATGGTCTCACTACATACTGAGCTACACACTTCAGAAGATTCAGGTACTCCGCTTCACTCTTTAAAAACTTTACAACCTGGAAAGAATATAATACCGATAGTAAATATTGGTTACTGTTCGTGGCCACCCCTTCGGGGATTACGGCGTCAGGCAATAGATAGATAGATAGATAGAATTCCTTTAATCTTTTTCAATATATTAATTCAAATGACTGAAATAAGTAACACCCCGTTCTTAACATCAATCATCAATTACAAACCCCAATGTACTTGAATAAACTAATTAAAGCATATGGTCCTCACAGAATTCTAACTCGGGACACCACACCAAATGCCAAATATACATTCAGATAAATAAGGAATTTCGCAATCACTGGGATAATAACACCACAAAAATGACAACTTGCTTAGTTATATACGGTTAAGTTTCATCCACTCGGAAAAGATACAATACATTAAAATCTGAGCTGATTATCTATTCTTCAAATTCAATGGTACCTGAGCAAGTCTGGGTAGAATTTGTTATATTTTTGTTATTAGATGTTGCGGAAATAAAGTACTGTACTCTCTAATTATCAATTATAGTTATTGATAGTTAGTAGTTATAGTAGTTATAGTAGTTATTGATAGGGGTCACTTGAGGCATGCTATGCTTACAGGTACCTACCCGATAGCACTATCGTTAGTGAGTGCTGTACTGTATTTTATATATTATTTTGTAATAGTATAGATATCTTATCAATATTTGTATTTTTTACTATTGTTAATGTCTTGTCATGTTGCAAATTTGATTTTAAATAATATTTTGACATTTAACATGTAGTTTCTTTATTCATGCAGAGTTTAGTAAAATTTGCCAGAACGTCCCGGACTTCCCAAACTTGACTACTTCCTTTAACGTGACGATAGTGCGTTGTTATATGTGCGATTGTTTGCTTGGGAAACAGATTAACTTGCTCATGTAGTGATGTACACCCTATGTGGTGGATTGTGTTCTTTTATTTAATAATTTTCATTTTAGTAAGCGTTGTTTCCACATAGCGATTTTGATAATTTAATTTGACTTTATATTGTCCTTGTCCCAATTTTGGTTTGTTTAGTTTGCAAGTTTTACATTTTAAATTATTATGTAATTATCAAGTATTTTATAGTTTGGTAGCAAATTACAGGCGTCCCTCGATAAACAAACTTTTATGCTATGAATACTCGCTACAATGAAGATCTCCCTTTACTACCATTTCTCGCTCAACAAACGGAAAAGTTTGCTACAACAACAACTTTACCGAAGGCAATTTTTTAGCGAGTACCGGTACGTCAGAGAAGTATTTGAAGGGGGTTAGGGAGCCATAAAACACACTTATTAATTTACAATGAGTAAAATATGGGTTAATACAGGTGGATGGAGGACAAAATTAGAGTCCTAGAACCTAACCCCATTGAACACAATTGTTGTAATGAGCTCACATAACATTTTGCAAATGTTTTTTGGGACTTGTTGCAGGCAGCTTTGCGTTTTGTTTGTCATGCACATAGACAAAATAAATAAATAAATAAATAAATAAATAAATAAATAAATAAATAAATAAATAAAAGTAATAAATAAACAAATAAAAAGAAGGCCCATACTGTGGGCGACGTGCCCATTAGTATTGGTATTACGGGTTGACTTTGGTAGCACCGAGCCGCTTCGCGTGTTGCATGACGCCTTCATAAGCTTATAACCTTCCCACCAAGACTAACATCAGTCTGCTATAATATTATGCAATGGTTGTAAGAGGGTCTGTGTCCAAACAGGAGGTGTTCTAAAGCTGAAATTCAAATTGAAACAGGTCCATTGCTACATATATTTGTGGCAGCAATATAACAGGTACGAATGTGAAGTTCATTTCATGTTACAGAAAGTAACTCATACTGTCAAAAAAACATACCGGTATTAGTTGCTAAAATAACTTTTTTTCTTTGAGTTAGCGCGAGTGGACAAAAACGAAAGAATAGATAATATTATGCTTCAGCCGGGGCCCGACTGACCTTGCGAGACAAAGGGACCGGACAAAAATAACTGCATGACAGTAAATGTTTTTATAGTTGTGAAGACAAGGCAAGTTTTGACTCTCTCTAGAGTTTTCTTCAGGCGTGACCGGACAGAGTACAGAGTGTGGCTTATAATAAACCACTTGGAGAAAAGGGGGAGGAGGAGGTAGGCCAGGGAGGGGGAGTGTAGCAGAGGGAAGGAGTAAAGGATGGGGGGGGGGGTATACACTCCATAGATTGGGATATACTGTGTACAAATCAAGTAAGAAAATAATTACAGGCTTACAAACAAACCACAGATGTTGGATACAATAATAATGAAAATGGTAATAATGAAAATAAGATAACTGTAAATGGGGTGGATATTACCTGAGGGTGTGGGTCGTCGGAGGTACACACAACACTGTCGGACTGGCACAGGACCGTCCGACATCGCGTGGTGGCGTCACCTACGGGAATCTCCTTTATGGTCGGCTCCTCTTCCTCACTAACACAACACAAATTAATTTAGAAGTCCATTTACCTCACCAACACAACATAAACAAATTAATTTATATAATGTCCATTTACCAGTACCAGTAATTCTAACAATACAATAGAGGTCACGATTTCTCGCCTACTTACAGCGAATAGACTATAGTATGGCATCAATATAGTAAAACCTTTACTTATTTCTATAAGAAATATAAGAAAACAAAATGAAAAACCCTTAAGTACCAGTACCATATTTCCATTTCAGCTTATAATCTCTCACAACACATGCCACCACAATAATAACAACTGTCAAGACACTACAAACTTTTAAAACTGACAAGTAATATAAACATTCTATCTTATCTCTCTCTCTCGCTTCTTAATGGGTCACTACAGTTTTTTATCCTGGCATGGTCTTATCCTACTATCTCATCATCTTATCACTGACCTTATACTGTATCAAGATAACAGAGACCTTAGACCTGATTACCTATTAACCTCTGAAGTGCGCATGGGGGTAATTAGACACCTCTCCCTGTGCGCATGTATTTGAGGTGTTTCCGTCACTAAAATATTCATTGTACCATTAATAGCATTAATACTTATCCATATGTGCCTATTATGGGTTGATTATAAAGGTATTAACCTGAAACAAAAATAAAACGAGTGAAAACAGCGTTTGGATGGTCAAAATCGGAGATATAGCCCGCGAGTTGTATAATGTATGGGTGAGGCAAGCTGCTTTCCCGCCAATTTCCCCCAAGGCCACTGAGACACAGTCGATCGATACTCTCTCTCTCTCTCTTGCACTCGCTTGCCATCAGTGATGACAACACCCTGCTTGCAACTCGCTAATGTTAGCACGAAAATATACCTCAGAATAAGGGAATAACAGGGAAAATAGGTGATAACTGAAGGAGAGGAGGAAAGTGGGGAAGGAGGGGAGGTAGAGGACTGAGATTTTGCATGGCCCAGGGGCCACATTTTTTTTTTCACTCACTCTTAAGAGTCTCCCCGCAGTCCGCCGGGGGAACTCTTAAGAGTCTCCCCGCAGTTCCCGGGTTAACCAAGTTTATTTTTATGTTTCAAATCTAGAAACAATATACTGTATAATAGAAATATACGATGATATTAAAAATACATCTATTTCAATCTATCTATTTACTCAGGCCCAATCCCCACTTTTCCTATTTTTATTTTATTTTATTTTATTTTATTTTATTTTATTAATATTATTTTTTTTTTTTTTGGGGGGGGGCCGACTCAAGACAGAGCACGAACAGGGACAACACAAAACACAACAGAAAACAACGAACACACAAAAACAAAACACAAATTCACACACATCTAGGTCATATTAGAAGTTTACATATTCTTAATTCATACGATAGCCAATGTAGCCTAGAACAGAGTGTACTGAGTCTCATTCAGTCTTGAACAGCATCTATGTAAATCAATATTGCAGCAAGAGTCCTTGGATATAATAAGCTACTTTGAGAACTGAGTGCAGTTATTCTTTTAGTAATTGTTTTATTTTTTAACTATACCATTGAATTGTAAAACAAAAATCTCACATGGTCAGCCTACAATGTGCAGTGCCAAGGAAGGGGTAAGTCACATTTCAAAAGTTTATACAGCATATCATAAGTAACAAACTTCTATATAATTATATGCCAATGTAAGACATCCAACAATAATATGACATTAGTGCACAGGGATATATTGATAATTTTTAAAAAGTCTTCCACTCACTTCTGAGTCTCCCAACAGAGATAGCCTCTGCCCCCTCCCCTCCGTCTCTCCTAGTCCATGCAACCTACAGCTAATGTAGAGGGTAGACAATAACATACCTGAGCTTGCCAACATAGTAAACCGCTCCCTCCAGTGACAGTATCATGAGGTAGTTCTCCCCCGCGGCCAGGTCCCTCGCTCTGCCACCCTCGGGTAACTCTAATACACGGGGGGAGGTGATGGCTGCTAGGGGGGACCGCGGGGGTTTGCTAGGGGTCTTGTTGGGGGACTTGCTGGGGGAGGAGGAGGAAGATGTGTTGGTGGTGGCGGTGGTGGTGGTGAGACCCCCTTGACCCGCAGTGTTGTCACCCCAAACGAAAACCTGAAGAAGAGGGACACATTATTTGCTGTGTTATATTATCTTAACGGTACTTTCCTTAGATCGGATCAGAAAAACAAGATGATATTCAATGAGAAATAATGAACATAATGTATGATAACAAAAATTATACAATTATAATCATTCTATATCTAAAGAATAACCAATATTTAATCTCAGTAGTAATTTAATTATTTACACTCCATATATTTTCAACTAAGCTCAATATACTAAATGATGCACAAAGGAAGAGGTGGAGTTTTAGAATATTGATACAAATATACAGAAGACTGAAAAAGCAAGGCATAAAAAAAGGCACACCTTCACCAGACACTAATTCCTTTATGTATAAGTTGCCATAATACTAATTCATTAGTTTTAAGCATCATGCACATCTACTGTCAAAACACACTACTGTAGTTAGATATATTATTCTCTTTTGGTAAGAGTTACTAGAGGAGGTTATTCTCTTACTTAATATCAATGTATGGAAACCTAAACCCACATACAGAACATAGCTTTAGGTAGAGACATAGAGAATGCTTGAATTGAGTAATAAAAAAAACATATTATTTTTACAAACATACAAGTTTAAAACCGTTTTGTCCACAGAGAATATGGTTACAGTCTCACGTCCTAAATGGCGGCTTTCCAGGCGTCCCTGTCAAACGCTGCCTCTATTCAAGTTCTTTATTTTGAGATCGGACCGGAGTACCTGATCCCACGTCACTCTAGCTCTCCTCACGTTCACAGTCCGGCATTTCTTTACCCAGTTCTGATCATCCATTTTCTCCATGTGTCCAAATCAACCAAGTTGGCTCGTGCGCATCACTTTTTAAATATAAAATGCTTTTCTGTCGTGTGGGTATATTACTCCAAAATAGCTTTAGTTGAACAGCCACAACAGTTTTGGCTCACCTTGATCCCTTCCATACATCTATAGTGCAGTATATAACACTACAAGACTTCACTTAATAGACAGTGTGTAATATAACTCCCACCTGAAGAGGCCTCAAGATAACAGCTATTTTTTATATGGGGGTTTAGTTGTCCAATCTTGTTTTCAAGGCTTTAGTTTTCATATCTTGTGTTCAAGGCACCGTGAATCTTTCCACTCCAAATATAACTCATAGATGTAGCTGTATATCCATGAAGACAAAATTATACAGCACACATAAATATATTCTCTGCATCTGAAAGGAACCAATTGAGAATAAAAAAAATAGGTTGTTCTTATTAATTGTCTCCTTGCCAATCTTCCTAAAGCCAGTGTAAGGATATCACTGAACAATCCCCTCTGCATTTGTAATATGTACTGTAGTTCATAAGTCGATCAAACTTAACTCACTTACCCTTTACCATATCATATTTACATATTTATAGCGCAGAACATAACTGTATAAGAAGTATGGGTAAAACAAAACCTGAAGAGAACAATTGCACTATTACAATGTAGCATTCTTCTTTCTAAATAAAGTATAACAAAGCATTCCTAAAAAATCTACCGGTAAATTGGTAATTTTTATATTGAAAATATAACAGCATACACTGTATTTATCTAAAATCTATCCTATCTAAATATACAGTATACTGTATATACAAAATCATTATGCAAGATGAAAAGTGAAATAATGTGAACAAATTATTTCCAACCTTGCCCAACTATATCTTCAAGTAGGCTAACCAACTGAACAGGCAATGGATGAAAACAAATATTTGTAAATAGATCCATGACAGTGAAATTAAGGCAATGTTTGGAGAAAAAATATTTACAATTACTGTAGTGTACAAGAAAAGGATGGCAGTATAATATTTCCAACCTTGCCCAACTATATCTTCAAGTAGGCTAACCAACTGAACAGGCAATGGATGATAACAAATATTTGTAAATAGATCCATGACAGTGAAATTAAGGCAATGTTTGGAGAACAAATATTTACAAGTACTGTAGTGTAAAAGAAGAGGATGGCAGTATAACAGTAAGTCAATATACACCTAAAGATCACTCCTTTATGTACCAGTGGAATATGAATCCAAGATTATTTAGTCAAGAGTGCAGGGACGTTCAACTTAGGGAGAAAAAAACTATTTTCTTTCATGAAACATTATGAAAGCATGGCGAGGTACAAAGTATTGTAGTCTAAAAGTGATTCATCATTCGGCTCGCTTGGTGTAGTGACTAGCGTCTCGGACTTCCACCCAGAAGGCCCGGGTTCGCGCCCACGCTCGGCGCATTAAAGATTTTTCACAAGCACTGAGTCGTTACCATCCCTCATGAGCAAAGGGATGGGATAGTAGTACAGGACCCCAATGGAAATACGCCTAATCGGCCTTATTGAGCTATCCTTAGCTAGCTTAGCATGCGCTAGCTTTAAGAACTATTATTATTATTATTATTCTCTCATGATAATATCTCAGCGGTTGTTGAGGGTACTAGTAAAAATAAAATCAATATTATAATAATGCAATTTCATTTTCAGTCAACATACTGTACAGAAACGGTACAGGTATGCATTCAAATACTGTACTTCCAAACAGATATTTTATAGGACAAACTTCACTTAGGCTTCACAGTCTACTTAAGGAGTTTCAAGACATGCGGTTAGTACATTACTGCGGTACTACTGTACTTATGAATGTAAAGGGTTTCACACACTGTTTCTGTATTTTCTACTGGGCATTTACTATCTATCTATCTATCTATTGCCTGATGCCGTGATCCCCGAAGGGGTGGCCACGAACGAACCGCCCCCATGCACCTCTGTCCCCAGTCAGTCGACGTCCCTCCCCCCCAACCAGCACCGCCTTCGTTCATGTACTTCCTCACTCCATCCTTCCACCTCTCATTCAACGTAGGTTCCGTCCGCATCCGAGGCTGTTCGTTCGTTTTTCTTTGCTTAGATATTTTTTCCGGGTGGGGGTCGCAAGCCCACCGACCCAACCTCTTTAGTCGCCTCTTACGACATGCAGAAGGCACATGGGGCATATTCTATTCCCTAACCTGGGCATTTACAATCAACTTCATTTTTAGCTGATGCTGTTCTCACTTCACTTATTAAACCTTTCAGATCCGGGGGTTGACATTTAGTATCAGAAATAGAATGATCTTTATCTCATAATTACCTCTCCAAAATTAGTTTTCTGCCCACAACTCGCTCAAAGACAACTGCAGAGGTTGAAGTAATTAAACTAAAGGTTTCTAAACACCCCTGATGGTCACAAAGGTTTTAAAGTATCCCTGTAAGGACGCAATCGCGTCCTGGTGTGCGAAAGGGTCAAGTTAATTCATCCAGAGGGGTATGGGTATAATTATCAAACCAGTTTCTTCTTAGCTGCACACATATTTTCCTAGCTTCACATTCTCAACCAATCTACAGCTATCTTAACTATGTGATCAAAAAATGTATCATCATAATTTCCGATGCTTTGCTTCCTCCTGATAAACCCCTGTTAAATGATGGCCATGACAGAAGCACCCTCAGCCTACTTTTGTCCAGCATGCTCCCCTTACCCATGCCACAAAGCTTTTAATTGTTTTTCTTCAATATATTATTATAATGTAAAACTTGCAAAATATATTTTTTTAATTTCTACTCCCATGCCATAGGTGGTCTTCCAACTACCTGCTGCTCCTCTCACCTGACTACTATTAATCTTTCTAGGCATTCTGTCCTCATTCACATTTTTAATATATAAATATAATGCTCAACTTACATAATAGTTCTGTGATCAAGCGGATCATAATCGAAACCAGTAGCATAAACTGTGACAAAATGAGAACCAATAACAGACAGACACTAGCTGTGAAGAAGAGATTAGTAGGAGTACAAATAGACAAGGGAGTCTCACATAAGGACATGTATCATTACTTGAATAGTAGTCAGTCACGGCCTCAAAAGCAGATAAATTTTGAGACTTCGAATTGAGAAAATGGACCTCCGAAATTAAAATATCAAGAAAAGAATTAAGGAGGTACAGTATTTTATTCATCCTGAGATAGCTTAAAAAAGTATAACGTTATTAATGATCGCGATTGTATATCACAAGCTGGTCACTTGATGCAGCTCTATTAAATTCTTGACTAAATGTTTTTTCTAGAATTGGGCTAACTCTTCATATTTGTATAAATAACTCCACAATGGCCGAACAGTTTTCTTTTCAAAATTATTACATATTCAAGTCCTTTATAATATCCTTGCGTGATCCTCCCTCTAAGTCAGTAGAAGAGGTAGTAGGGCCGCAAGACACTAGCTGGAGCCGGAGAGATTTATATGGAGACCTATGCCAACTTCCGTACACGCTATTTGATTTACCTTGCATTGTCTATTCCAAAACAGTGGATTTATTTTTCTTTGGAACAAATTCTACACAAAAAGGTAAAGGTATAACCAAAATCTCAACCAATATTTCTAATCACTTTTATATTCAATTCTAGTTACTGGAATGAACTACATGGCAGTGCTAGTCAGTATGTATGACCCATGAATCCAAGGGCCGACTGTTCAAATCCTGGAGAACAGAGGCTGACCATAAATGGGAACTCATACAGTTCATTGAAGGTAAAGTATGGTAAAATAACAAAATAAAATTATTACTAAAATATTTGCCTCCATCATGACAGTATTCAAACTGGTAATCCATAATGTATAAAATATGTATGTGTTTTAAATGTGTACTTGCATGATAGGATGGCTCAGTCTGTGTAACCAATGATAATTCTCCAGGGGAAGTCATTACTCTTGAAGAATGGAGTCAGGGCACTGAGAGCCTGGAGTTGCCATAAGGATGCCTTTTACCTATGTAAGCCTTTGGACATTATATATACCACTGCAGGAATACGCAACACAAATGCAAAGTAGACAAAATAAAATAAATAAATACTGTAATGTTATCTACATTAAAGGAAGATAGGCACTGGACATCTCCCTACAAAACACCGGTTGGCACAAGAGCAAGTCTGGCACAGTTCTGGTAATACTCTAATTGGCACACAAAACACAGTAGACATCTAAAACCTTCCAATATGATGATCTACGGCCCTTGGCATCTCCAGCTGAATCATCGCCAATTTCTCCATAAGTACCATTCATCTCCCAAATATACACCTAGAAAGTAGAGAGTAGAGCCGTTATCGTGCTTTTAAAGGGGGTACCACACGAGAAATTTTAACCTCAACTATCGATGGCCTAGAATATTCCGTCAACATTTCTGGGATCTTTTGCATTGGTATTGGAAGCTATTTTAGGTACAATAGTTGAATTTTGTACATAACATTAATAAGAAACTGACAGACCGGAATTACCAGAAAATTTTTGCAGGAAAAAGCACTCGTGTGACACCAGCCCGACTTAGCTTAAAGAAGAGAAGATTTGTTGTGTGTTCCTTGCTTAGAATCAATAGCTAAAGTATCACATAAACCCATTTAATTACATGACAATTTTTAATATTATCCTTGCTACAGTAATATAATCTATTTAATTAAAATTAGTAATACAATAGTTGAAAACTACCGTATTTCAAATACATAATTCGTAAGTAAACATGGTTTGGAAATAGTTTAGCTAGATTAAAATAGTAAACATTATTTGTAGCTAGAATATTATATGAACATTGTCATTTGCTTTAGAAACTAGAAAATAAATATTCTATTAGAGTAATTCAAATCTACAGTAGGTAGGGGCACTTGATTATGGCATCATTCTCCAGACGTTGCCTCCTGACGTTGGTTCACTCATTGGTCTTCTCTCGTGTTGATTATTGCAATGCCCTGTTGGTGGGTCTTCCAAATTATATTTTGAAGAAAGTTCAGTCTGTTCTTAACAGGGCCGCAAGACTAATTTTTGGTGTTCCACCTAGAACTCCTACTACATCTCTTCACATAGAACTGCACTGGCTGCCAGTAAGAGCAAGAATAGAATTTAAGTTGTGTTTGGTGACTTTTAAGGTTCTCAAATTTGGTGAGCCTAGGTACCTTGCGGAGCTGCTCAGGCGCCCACCGGCACACCATGGTGTAGTTGTGCGTCATGACAATGACCCTTTTCGTCTTGATGAACCAAGGGCTTTCCAGCAGTCTTCTTTCTTTGAGAGGTCATTCTCCTACATGGCTCCGAGGTTGTATAACAGGTTGCCGCTGTCCATGAGACAACTGAGTTCTGTTGAATGCTTCAAGAGACAACTTAAGACTTTTCTCTTTGAGAGAAGCGATGATCTTGAGAGAGGTGTCATGACAGATGGCTATAGAGTTTAGGCTATTTTGCCACTGCTAGTGATTGTTAAATGTGTGTTGTATATAAGCCTTCTTTTGATGCATTGATTTTGTTCCTTTTTCTTTCTCTTTTCGAGCGCTAGTGAATTCTTCGGAAAAATTGGCGCTTATGAGAAATAAGTAACATGCTTATTATTATTATTATTATCTAAGTCTTACTAACACAAAGTTTTACACTGTTTAGAAAAAACGCTAGCAATCAAAGGGGAAACAAATCTCAATTAACCCTCCAGACTCCCACAGATGTCTTATAAACTTTAATATATATATAATAAACAAATCTTAACTTAAAACCAATGAGCTAAAATGGGAGCCAACTGAATAATAATGTAATTTGTAAAACATATATATAAATATATTAGTGGCCCAAGGGCGGCTGAGGTATACGTATGAAAGAGAGATATGCATGTTTAAGTTAGTGTATATAACACCATAAATCTACCTGTCCATCTATAGTATGTATGGAGAGACAATGTGAGTGGCTGTGGTGTTTGAATGGGAGAGAGGTAAGTACAGGTATGTGTGATAGGTACTGTACCGGTATGTACAGTATATTTGATAGGAAAGTATGTTTAATAGGAACCAGTATGTACTGTATCTGTAATAGATGTATGTAACAAGTAATTATGCACCAGTAGGTGTAACTGTCTATACAGCAAAACAAACCAACCCACCTGGTGATGGGCTGGTCTATCAGAGTGAGAACTGAGCAATCTCTGCCATACCCATAGCTTACTCTGACTGTTCCTTCTACTTATATATTTTCTAGATCTCAAGTGGCGGCGTCTCTTCCGTAGATTGACCTCCCAATCTACCAAGATTGGAAGCCAAAGCGTCACATTTTTCCTTTGCCCCTCAACTTTCTCTTCATAATTGCTGAGGGGCACAGGGCCCTGGGTGGGGCTTTGGTTTCCCGGGCGTTTCCGCTCCCTCCTCAGCTCCCCGCCATGGAGTGGCTTCGGTCACTCCAGGCTTTATTGTGGTCGGCTGGGAGGGTTCTGTGGGGGCGCTCTGTTATGGCCTTGGCCTTGCTCGGGGCCTTGGGGCTGTTCGGCCAGGCAGCTTGGGGAACAACAACAACAACCCACCTGTCCATCAATAGTAAGTGCAGCAGTGTGATGGGGACCACACACCACCTTAGTGACCCCGGCATGGTTGAGTGACCCGACACTAGTAGGGGTCGACCGGTGGCTGAGGTCACCCAGGCCCAGCTGACCCTTGTTGGCAGAACCCCATGCCCACACCTAGAAATAAAATAGGTCGTTGGTTAAGATGGATACATAAATACAAACAAACAATGGTTTAACATTGTTTTCCATTACATACATTGTAACGACTCGGACGTAGTTGCTATTCCGCACTTGGAATATAATACAATAGTCTCGCCAAAACACCGCCCCATCATGCCGTCACTTTGGCTGATGTTGGCATAGTGCTAACTGTGCTGCAGCAAGACTCAACTAAGTCCAACTGCAGCACCTGTAACTGCAAACCTTTTTGCATGGTCATTTTCTCCCTCTCTTGTTTGTTCCTTTCATAGCTACAGTATTTGTGTTATCCTGTCCCAACAAATCCCGAGAGGTACCTGTGTTACTCACATCTAAGCCCTGAAGAAAATAAATTAACAATACCTGTAGTGGAATTATATTTGGTAAGGCTTTGTCATTTGGAAATAACAACTCTGTTTCTACTTGATGAACGTTCCAATGCATCGTAATTTTTGTCAAAACTTGTATACAGGTACGGTACAGTACTGGAAGGAAGTTGACCATCTATCTATCTATCTATTGCCTGACGCCGTGATCCCCGAAGGGGTGGCCACGAACGAACCGCCCCCATGCACCTCTGTCCCCAGTCAGTCGACGCCCCTCCCCCCAACCAGCACCACCTTCGTTCATGTACTTCCTCACTCCATCCTTCCACCTCATATTCGGTCTACCTCTCCCCCTCTGTCCCTCCACCTCGCTCTCATACACCCTCTTAGTCATTCTCTCGCTTTCCATACGTTCCATATGGCCGAACCATCTCAAGTTGTTCCTTTTCACACTTTCCAGCACATCTACCTCCACACCACACCTCCTTCTTACTTCCTCATTAGTCTGTCTATCCCTCCATGTAACTCCGCACGCACTCCTTAAGTAATTCATTTCCACTGCTCTCACTCTTGGTCTGAGTCTCTCAACCAACGTCCATGCTTCGCTTCCGTAAGTCAGTGTCGGGATTACCACACTGTCATGCAAGGACTTCTTCACTTCCATACTGACCACCCTATTTCTTGTTACTGCTTTTAGCGTTCCTACAACCCTCTTCCCCTGTTGTACCCTCTCCCGCACCTCTTCATCCATAGTCCCATCTTTACTCAACACACTGCCCAGATACTTAAAAGAGTTGACGATCTCCATAGCCTGACCGTTCAGCTTCACCTCACACTCTGTGACTTCACCCCTTTCGAAGACCATAACCTTGCTCTTTCCCGTATTTACCTTCAAATTCCGTTTTTCGCACACTGTTCCAAACTCATTTACCAGACCCTGCAACTCCCATTCATTATCACTCATCAGAACTGTATCATCCGCAAACAGCAGTATAGGTAGCTTCCACTCAATTCCCTCCCTTTTCAGCGATACACCAACATCCACTGCTCTTGATAGTATTTCTTTCATAACTCCATCCATATATACAGTAAACAACCACGGGGACATCACACACCCCTGTTTCAAACCAACATTCAGGTCAAAGAACTCGCTCTGCTCACTCTCCACACGTACTGCCGCCTTTGCACCCTCATACATGCTCTTCACTGCTTTCAGCAACTTGCCCTCTACTCCGTATATTCTAAGTACTTTCCACAAACCTTCTCTATCCACTCTGTCATAGGCCTTCTCCAAGTCCATAAAGGCAACATACACCTTTTGTTTCTTCTCCAGATACTTCTCCACAACACAATTCAGGGTAAAAATCTGATCTACACATCCTCTTCCCTTCCTAAAACCTCCCTGCTCGTCGCCTATCCATTTCTCCGTTCTCACTCTCACTCTCTCAATCACTACCCTACTGTATACCTTCCCTACTACGCTTAGAAGACATATTCCTCGGTGGTTACCACACACTCCTCTTTCCCCTTTGCCCTTATATAGGGGGACTATTATGCCAGTCTTCCAGTCATCGGGTGCACTCCCCTTCTCCCATGCTAGTTTGCACATTTTCCATACCCATTCTATCACTATCTCACCACCATACCTCAACATTTCCCCACACACTCCATCTGTTCCTGGTGCTTTCCCCAACTTCACTCTTTTCATGGCTTCCCACACTTCTGACCTCCTGATCCCCACCTCCTCCTCCACTACTTCTCTTCTTCTCCCTCCCATACCATATCCAGCTATGTTTGCTGGCTCTTCATTCCTTTCATTTAGCAACTCACTGAAGTACTCCCTCCATCTTTCGACTCTCTCTTGCTTCTCGGCTAGCATTCTCCCATTCTTATCTTTCACACCCTTACTGTTTCCCTTGCTACCTTCCCTAACTTTCTTGACTTCTTTCCAGAACAGTTTCTTACTCTCCCTCCATTTTACACTCAGATTCCTTCCAAATTCCTCATCTACTCTTCTCTTACTTTCCTTCACTACTCTCTTCACCACCCTCTTACTCTCCACGTACCTCGCTCGTTTCTGTCTCTCGGAATCTTCATTCCCTCTGCTACCCAACCACTCTCTATATGCTTTCTTCTTTTCTTCCACAGCTATTCGTACCTCTTCTGTCCACCATGCTGTACCTTTCACTCCCCTCCCTCCACACACCTCCTCACATGCTGCACAGATCTCATCCTTAAACACCTTGCTCATCTCCTCCACTTCCTCCATAACTTCCAGGTCGAACCCACCTAGTCGTCTTTCCACTGCTCTCCTGTACTCCTCCCTGATTTCCTCCTCCTGCAACCTCTCCACCCTCCGCACCATTCCACCCTCCTCTCGCCTCCCTCCCGCTCTCCTCACCCACTTCTTTTGTATCCTAACCTTAGCTACCACTACATAATGATCAGACAGACCCCCTCCAATACCCCTATACACCCTAGCATCCATCACAGATTTCTTCATTCGTTCATCCACACATACATAATCAATCAATGACTTTCGTTCCACCACTGTCTTATCCTTCATCGTCAACATCCGTTTCCACGTGTACCTGTGGATCATTCTGTGTCGGAAGAAGGTGTTGGCTATCCACAGCCTCCTCCCCACACATACGTCCACAAGTGCACTACCATTCCCATTCACCTCTGATGGTACCCCCCACCCTCCCACCACTCCCTCAACTTTCCTATCACCCACCTTACCATTCATATCCCCAATCAGAAATATTCTTTCGTTCTTGTCAAACTTCTCCAGGCACGCCTCCACATTCATCCAGAACTCCTCTTTCTTTCTTTCAAGTATATCCTCTGTCGGGGCATACACGCATACAATCACCCACGTTTGTATTCCTACTTTCATTCTCACCCACACAATCCTTGAACCCACAGACCCATACTCTCTTACACATTCCTTCCATTTGCTACTTACAAACAAACATGCACCTTCTCTCGCTGTTCCTTCACTCACTCCAGCACACACACCCATTCCACACTCCCACTCTCTCACATCTGAACCTTTCCATTTGGTCTCTGTCATTCCACATACATCCAGCCTGGCATTCACTAACACTTCCAGAACCTCTCTCTCTTTTGTGCCATCATTCATGCCACTAACATTCCACGTAGCCATTCTCAGAATGTCCGAAGGCATGTCCTTAGTCGGTCGTGGTTCGTCAACGTTGGTTCCGTCCGCATCCGAGGCTGTTCGTTCGTTTTTCCTTGCTTCGATATTTTTTCCGGGTGGGGGTCGCAAGCCCACCGACCCAACCTCTTTAGTCGCCTCTTACGACACGCAGAAGGCACGTGGGGCATATTCTATTCCCTAACCCCCAGGGGGGGTTAGGGACCATGAGCTTCTTAAAAAGTCAATAGTGGACCATGGTCTCCAAAAGGTTGAAAATCACAGTACTAGGGCATCTAACAGCACCCATGACTTGACAATCTCTCCTATACATTACAGATTAGGAAATTAATATACAACCATAGAGAACACTATGGATACCACCTTAGTTTATAGCATAAACATCAATATTTGCCTAAAATATGAAATAATATACAGGATCAAAACCTCACATGACCTTGCTAGGTCGGCATTCCTCTAAAACCTAAGACTATCAGCAGCCAAATGCATGCAATAGTTTCAGAGCTATGGGCTTTTGTTGGTACTATTGTCCTATTACCCTGTTATACCATATATACAATTCGGGATACTGTACATGTATAACAGTACAGTACTGATAATTGAAATACACCATCATTTACACAGTATATACACAAAATTAGGGAACTTGCCTCAGAATTAAGAATATGTCTGCCACCATCAATGATGAGCTTGGTATTCTTCTCCACCTGTTCGGGCCCTTTTTCCTGGGCCAGCACTCCGTTCTTCCCTACCTTGGGGAAGCTAAGGCCACCAGAGGCTGTGCGGGTGTGAGTTTTCTTGCGAGAGAGCTCATCGGAGAGGCAGCGCGGAAGACTGTTGCATTCGTACGAGTCACTCTTGCTCATCTTAGGTTTAGGAGTGTTGGCATCGAGTGACTCGAGGGTGAAGGGGTCAGAGTCGGGCGTGAGGTCGTGCAGCTCTCCATCAGCCACCTCACTGCTGCTAAAATGCCTGGACAGCTGCCCCACCTTATCACTCATTGTCCGCACACCAGTGGCTACCAGGCTGGCAGCACTGTTAGCGGCACTGGCTACGTTCTCTTTGATCAACTCAGTGGCAGTGTCGATGTGATACTTATTGTTGGGCCCTCGGTCATCCGGGCCCCCCTCCACCATCTCACTGCTGGTGGTCATCCATGATAATTGACGGGAGATAAACTGTCGGGCAGCATCAGCGTTAATAAAAAGACTGCTACTGGCCCCAGTACTACCCTTCCTATCCCGACCCTCACTACAATCTGCTTCATCATGGTCACAGTCCACCACCTCAAAATCACTGCCGATACTCTGATTGTGCGTCCTGGCAAACTCCCGCATCTCCAGGCCCACATGACCCTCCACTGGGGAGTTGAGGGTGGTGGGATCACATGACCCTTCGCCAGAGGTTGGGTCAAAATCCTCACCCACACAATCTGACGACTCCCCATCCTCATGTAATGCACTGTTTCTGGATGACCGCCCATCGAGGTTAAGGCTACTGGGGGCCGGAGATAACAATTCTGAGTTGCGGTCAGGAGCCGGGTAATCCTTCCTGACCCCTAGGCCCAGCGGACACTTATCATCCTCGTCCGCATCTTGAAACAGCACCCGGTCCCCAGTTTCCCGTCGACACTGGCTGCAAGATCTGACACAGGAGTCATAGTCTGGCACTGGATCTGGGTCAGGTTGGTGGCTGGGGGGAGCGGGGGGAAGGGCCTCAAGGAGGGCCACCGTGAAGTAACCTCCCGCCTCAACCTGAAGAACGCGACGACCTTTGAAGAAATCCACTCGAGCTGGGTTGGTGATTTCATTTTCTGTTTTGTTGGTGAACAACCCTGAAAATTAAATTCATAATTTCATTACAGATTAAAAATTGTGCATCTACTGTACCTGAACAACTGAGTATGGTATCAAAACCTGTACATACAGCAATAGCAAAAATACAATGTTATAGTCTGTCAGCTAATTTCAATTGATTCAACTGAAATGCCATATTATATAACAAGTTTCTTTATGTCCAACTTACATTATTTGAGCCAAAACTTGGTAAACTAATGAAAATTTTTTCACAAGTAGCCTATCACAATACCAGTACTGCTTAAGCATGAAACTATACATTTGCAACCAGATGTCCTCCAGTGTAAGAAATGTAAGTACTGTATGTACCATACTGTTTATCTAAAATAATCAAACGTAGGTCCTTTAGTTTGAACCAATACTTCATCCAGTAGAGCATGCCAGAGGTCTTTCTAAGTGTGGGTCTTTTCCCTCGAGTCCATAGTTTGTCCTATGCCATGAGCAATGAATGTACGGTATTTATATATGTATAGTTCTGCGTATACCCTAATTCTCACCTAGCGCGGGTCCTTTGCCTTGAACCCATATTTCATCTTGTGCACTAAGGAAGAGTATATGTTCTGCTCCGGCCGCCACTGCCCTGACCCGCACCTTCCTGCCGGCTTCCTCCCGACCATGTGTACAGGTTTTCTTGGGCTCCAGGACGGGAAGTGGGCGGACCTCCCCCACCTCTGCCTCCCCTTCCTCACCCAAGCTCCTCGTAAACACCTCTCCTGTGTCCGTAACAAACACCACCTGGCCCCTGTACACTGCTGCATCACGCACGCATCTGCTTCCAAGTTCAACCTGAAACAATTATGCAAAACGTATGATTTACACTTACAAGTACAGTAGTGTATTGTGATATTATGTGCAGTACCGTACCGTACTAGTATGCTATTCTATACAGTACAGTATTTTAGATTTCATGTTATCAGTCGTCTGGTTAAACTATATCAAAATATGATACAGTAATACAGTAATAATAGACCGAAGGAGATGTGGAAGGATGGAGTGAGGAAGTACAGTACAGTATATGAATGAAGGCGGTGCTGGTTGGGAGGAGGGGCGTCGACTGACTGGGGACAGAGGTGCTTGGGGGCAGTTCGTTCGTGGCCACCCCTTCGGGGATCATGGCGTCGAGCAATAGATAGATAGATAAATAATAATTCATTTTTGGTACAGTATACTGTAGCTGGATTTTAACAATGTTATTACAGTATTTTGATCCATAATGGCCTTCAATCATATTAACCCTTCTTTAGCGGGGCCCGACTTAAGTCCGTATAGAGAACACCTGCCAAAAGAGCAGGGCCCGACTTAAGTCTGTGTGCAATTTTGGAGCAATATTGCCTCTGAGAGAGAGACGAGCGGTGGGCGGAGCGTAGGTCAGGCTCTGACCGTTCGCCACGGGTCCAGCGGGCCTACTGACGTTTACTCCACACACATCCACCCTCCCTCCCTCCCTCACAACACAGGGTATTATGTCAAGAAATTACCGTATTTTAAGGATTTTTCCTTCGTCTTGCACGATCATTGCAAGAGAACGCGTGGTCGTAGGAGGATGGTTCTGGTGTCATTAGAAAGCTGAATTAACGCCCTTTCAGGGATATATAATTGTATTACGCTCTGGCTCTTGTTTATGCATGAAAAAGAGCACGGAAACAAGGCCATTTAGGGTAAAACCCCTCGCTTGGCGGGTAGTAGAAATTCCTTACGGGCCCGCTCGTAAGGCGTAAATATGCATATAATTCTAGCATAAAGAAAATGGTATCTGCCGATGCCTTGCTTCCACTTGCAAAATGCAGCTAAAAGATGGCTGCGGCAGAAAATTCAAAGCGGCTAGATTTAATAATTTGTTTTAATTACTCAAGTAAAACCCCCCCTTACAACGGTGTTGTCATCTTATGGTGGAGGTAAAAAAAGCGTATGCCATGAGCAAGGTGGAGGGACAGAGAGGGAGAGGTAAACCGAAAGAGAGGTGGAAGGATGGAGTGAGGAAGTATATGGATGAAGGCGGTGCTGGTTGGGAGGAGGGGCGTCGACTGACTGGGGACAGATGTGCATGGGGGCAGTTCGTTTGTGGCCACCCCTTCGGGGATCACGGCATCAGGCAATAGTTAGATAGATAGATGATCAATAGCGCTTGTGACTGCTGACCAAAGGGTCTGCAGTTTGATCCCATGCTGTGCCATTGGTAGACGTCAAGAGTTTGGGCAGCTCGGTCTAGCGATTTGTGGCAAATGTACAGTTAAGCTCCTGTACGAAAGGCGGCAGTACGTGTGGAGAGTGAGCAGAGCGAGTTCTTTGACCTGAATGTTGGTTTGAAACAGGGGTGTGTGATGTCCCCGTGGTTGTTTACTGTATATATGGATGGAGTCATGAAAGAAATACTATCAAGAGCAGTGGATGTTGGTGTATCGCTGAAAAGGGAGGGAATTGAGTGGAAGCTACCTATACTGCTGTTTGCGGATGATAAGGTTATGATGAGTGATAATGAATGGGAGTTGCAGGGTCTGGTAAATGAGTTTGGAACAGTGTGCGAAAAACGGAATTGGAAGGTAAATGCGGGGAGGAGCAAGGTTATGGTCTTCGAAAGGGGTGAAGTCACAGAGTGTGAGGTGAAGCTGAACGGTCAGGCTATGGAGATCGTCAACTCTTTTAAGTATCTGGGCAGTGTGTTGAGTAAAGATGGGACTATGGATGAAGAAGTGTGGGAGAGGGTACAACAGGGGAAGAGGGTTGTAGGAATGCTAAAAGCAGTAACAAGAAATAGGGTGGTCAGTATGGAAGTGAAGAAGTCCTTGCATGACAGTGTGGTAATCCCGACACTGACTTACGGAAGCGAAGCATGGACGTTGGTTGAGAGACTCAGACCAAGAGTGAGAGCAGTGGAAATGAATTACTTAAGGAGTGCGTGCGGAGTTACATGGAGGGATAGACAGACTAATGAGGAAGTAAGAAGGTGTGGTGTGAAGGTAGATGTGCTGGAAAGTGTGAAAAGGAACAACTTGAGATGGTTCGGCCATATGGAACATATGGAAAGCGAGAGAATGACTAAGAGGGTGTACGAGAGCGAGGTGGAGGGACAGAGAGGGAGAGGTAGACCGAATGAGAGGTGGAAGGATGGAGTGAGGAAGTACATGAACGAAGGCGGTGCTGGTTGGGGGGAGGGGCGTTGACTGACTGGGGACAGAGGTGCATGGGGCGGTTCGTTCGTGGCCACCCCTTCGGGGATCACGGCGTCAGGCAATAGATAGATAGATAGAAGAAGGGGACGCCTGAGCCCTGTCAATCAAGGAAGTGCACGAGATAAAAAAATGCATCATCATCCTACTGCATATCATACAAGGCGACTAATAGGGGAGATGGTGGTAGACTTGTGAGCCAACATCCATTACTTTACATTAAAGCCTTGCTATTGGCATAAAGCATTGTATTGGCATTGAATGGAATAGAGAGCAGCTTTGGAACAAAAAGCCACTCCCCCCCCCCCTCATTTGATAGCACCAGCTGTTGTACGCAGCGCAATTAATATAATAAAATGAAGGACGGAAAATCTGCAGGGTGCTCTGGCATTGTCGCTGAGATGATAAAAGCCTCAGGTGACATAGGAGTGAGATTGGTCACTGAGCTAATAAACTTTATCATTATAATGTATCTATCTATATATCTATTGCCTGATGCCGTGATCCCCGAAGGGGTGGCCACGAACGAACCGCCCCCATGCACCTCTGTCCCCAGTCAGTCGACGCCCCTCCCCCCAACCAGCACTTCCTTCGTTCATATACAGTAAAAGTCCTTTAATCCGACGATTGATGATTCGAATCTCCCAATAGTCCGAATTTTTCAATTTGAGGCCAAATCCGAATTCACCCGATGGTCCGAATTTCAAGAAGTCCCAAAGTCCCCTTTTTGAGGCATTAGTCCACTCAAATGACACATAATGGAGCACACACATATCATATGTTCATGAATTCACTTTAAAAGTTTACCATTGTCATTGTAGCCTATTACTGTACCTACTTCAAAACATTCAGATTAATGGTCAAAGGAAACTACTGATATAAACGTAAACACCACATCGTCTGCTAGAGAGTTTGTTTTGCTCTTGAACGCATCCTTGGGATGCTCCGATGCGCTACTGGCTTGCACCGCATTTTCTGCAAGCTCATTCAGTCTTGAGCTTGAAAACGCACCTTTGGACGTTCCGATACGCTACTATTTATAGTTCAGTGATCGGAGCGTCCCAAGGGTGCTTTCAAGACAACAAGACAAGGGTGCTTTCAATACAATATAATATAACAGAGCACGTCACAAAAGGAAAATCACAAAAGGAAAATGACAAGAACCTCTCAGGGAAGTGCCGTTGTTAAGGCATTACTTCCCGAACCACATCTGATCTGATCTTCAAGAGCAAGACAAACTTTTGAAGACAGTAGTTGAAGACCATAACTATAGTACCGGTATCCATACAGTAACAGTAACAGAAGAGTTAACGGAGCACATGGATATGGCTTTTAAGATTGATAATTATATTAAATATATGGATAGACCCAAAATAACTATAGAAGTTAAAAAGAGTTTGAAGAAGTTAAAAAACAGGAAAGCAGCTGGGTTGGATTCATTAAAACCTGAGTTTTATAAAGCTATTATTCAAAGTGATATATGTTTAAAGAAACTGACAAGCTGCTTTAATAGAATCTTAGATACTAGCATAATACCAGAAGTTTGGAAAAAATCAAAGACCGTGATGATACCAAAAATAAGTAAACCAAAGGTGAATGAATTAAGACCATTGGCACTTACAGATGTATCATATAAATTATTTATGACAACTGCAATTAAAAATAAAATAGAAGAACATGTAACATAATAAAGAGGTTAGAGAGACTCAAAGTGGATTCACAAGTAAAGGCAGAATAGAAAATAACCTCTTTATCTTGAAGTACTGTATACAGAGAGCTTTTGAACTAATGAAACCACTAATTGTCATCTCTATTGATTTTTCTAAAGTGTACGATTCAGTAAGAAGAGAGAAGATGATTGAAGTGTTAAAGGACTATAATATAAATTCAGATATATCATATAAATTATTTATGACAACTGCAATTAAAAATAAAATAGAAGAACATGTAACATATAATAAAGAGGTTAGAGAGACTCAAAGTGGATTCACAAGTAAAGGCAGAATAGAAAATAACCTCTTTATCTTGAAGTACTGTATACAGAGAGCTTTTGAACTAATGAAACCACTAATTGTCATCTCTATTGATTTTTCTAAAGCGTACGATTCAGAAAGAAGAGAGAAGATGATTGAAGTGTTAAAGGACTATAATATAAATTCAGATATAATTAATGTAATAAGTAAAGTTTATATTGATGACAGCACAATTATAAATAAAGGTTATAAAAATGAAACACAGATTCAAGTCACTAGTGGCATTAGACGGCTGCACGGGATCGACCACACTTTTTAAACTTTTAACTTATGAAATTATAAAAAACTTGGAAAAAGAAGGAGGATTCACAGATGAGTTTTTAAAATAAAGGCGCTATTCTATGCTGACGATGGTCTACTTATGGCACATACAATAAAAGAGGCTGAAAAAGCAATAGAAGATCTAATTAAAATAGGAAATGAATGTGGGCTAAACATAAATAAAAATAAAAGTCATATATTAATATTTAATATGAAGGAGAAACCAAACAATATCAAAGAAATAGAAGTAGTTAAGCAGATTAAGTATTTAGGAATAAAAGTAAATGATACTAGAAATTGTTTCAAAGACCAGAAATCTGAGGCAATAGGAAAAGCGAATAGAATGGCTAATATGACCTATCCGGTAATAGCACAAAGCTGCAACAAAATTCTAATTGGTAAAACATACTGGAAGAGTGTGGTGCTCCCGTCGGTCCTGTATGGCTCAAGCATAATAGGATTTACAAAAACAGAAATAAACAAGTTACAAAATATTGAAAATAGGGTATTTAGACAAATTAAAATGTAAAACTTGCAAACTAAACAAGGGGCACCGAGGGGCACCGAGATATGCACAAAAAGTGACCCTGAGAGGGGAGATAGGAGCATCCACAATGGAAGCAAGAATTATGGAAGGAAGTATAAAATATTTAAAATATTTAAGAGGAGAAGACAGTAATGATTTACTTAGAAGAATAACAGAAGAAAAATTAAACAACAAAAAAGATCCATGGACAATGGAAATTAGAAAATATATAAACATTTTAAATTTAGGAGAAACAGATTTGGCGAGTATACTGAAGGAAAAAATTAAGAAGAAAGTTAAAAATTGGGATACAAGGAAATGGCAGGAAGAGCTAGGGGAGAAAAGCAGTTTAGAAATATACAGGGCCTTTAAATCAGAAATAAAGGGAGAAGAAGAACTTTATGATAATACAGAAGCTTCAGTCATATTATATAGGTGTAGAACGAATAATTTAAATTTAAGAGACAGGAACAGGCATGTAGGAGGAGATATAAAATGCTTACTATGTAATGCTGAGATAGAGGACATCAAACACTTTATTTTATGGTGCCCTATATATATAGAAGAGAGAGTAAAGGAAACAGCGCTACAACAACCTTACGTTGAGGAGGAAAATCAAGTGATAGGAAATCTACTGTTCAAAGAAGAAAACCAGGAACGAGTGAAGAAGATGTTATATGGGATGTGGAGAACAAGAACCAAGAAAATGAAGGAGCTGGAATAAGAAGAAATAGATTATAATGCAACATATAGAAAAAAGAAAAAGAAATACAATATAATACAACAGAGCACATCACAAAAGGAAAATTACAAGAACCTCTCAGGGAAGTGCCGTTGTTAAGGCATTACTTCCCGAACCACATCTGATCTGATCGCTAGTAGACGGAAGAAGAAGAAGACGATGCGGACATATGGTGTTTACGTTTATATCAGCAGATTCCTTTGACCATTAATCTGAATGTTTTGAAGTAGGTAATAGGCTACAATGACAATGGTAAACTTTTGAAGTGATTTCATGAACATATGATATGTGTGTGTGCACCATTGTGTCTTTTGGGTGGCCTAATGCCTCAATGTTTTCGTCAGGCCATTAATACACAGGTTCATAGGGGTAAAGTCCGATAATCCGAAAAATCCACTAATCCGAACGAGGGCCGGTCCGCTGCCCTTCGCATTAACGGAAGTTTACTGTACTTCCTCACTCCATCCTTCCACCTCTCTTTCGGTCTACCTCTCCTTCTCTGTCCCTCCACCTCGCTCTCGTACACACTCTTAGTCATTCTCTCGCTTTGCATTCGTTCCATATGGCCGAACCATCTCAAGTTATTCCTTTTCACACTTTCCAGCATATCTACCTCCACACCACACCTCCTTCTTACTTCCTCATTAGTCTGTCTATCCCTC
Organism: Paralithodes platypus; assembly: GCA_032716605.1. Lineage (NCBI taxonomy): Eukaryota > Metazoa > Arthropoda > Malacostraca > Decapoda > Lithodidae > Paralithodes > Paralithodes platypus. Next base: position 5,297,404 of record CM064548.1, on the reverse strand, counting down.
CATGTACTGTAACTCCGCACGCACTCCTTAAGTAATTCATTTCCACTGCTCTCACTCTTGGTCTGAGTCTCTCGACCAACGTCCATGCTTCGCTTCCGTAAGTCAGTGTTGGGATTACCACACTGTCATGCAAGGACTTCTTCACTTCCATACTGACCACCCTATTTCTTGTTACTGCTTTCAGCATTCCTACAACCCTCTTCCCCTGTTGTACCCTCTCCCGCACTTCTTCATCCATAGTCCCATCTTTACTCAACACACTGCCCAGATACTTAAAAGAGTTGACGATCTCCATAGTCTGACCGTTCAGCTTCACCTCACACTCTGTGACTTCACCCCTTTCGAAGACCATAACCTTGCTCTTCCCCGCATTTACCTTCAAATTCCGTTTTTCGCACACTGTTCCAAACTCATTTACCAGACCCTGCAACTCCCATTCATTATCACTCATCAGAACTGTATCATCCGCAAACAGCAGTATAGGTAGCTTCCACTCAATTCCCTCCCTTTTCAGCGATACACCAACATCCACTGCTCTTGATAGTATTTCTTTCATGACTCCATCCATGTACAGTAAACCCTCGCTCTTTCGGACTAATTGGGGGAGACCCCTGTCCGAAAGAGTCAAAAGTCCGAAAGGGCCGAGTCCGAACTCACACTTCAGCCATTCGGACTTGTCCGAATGTCTGAAATAATGCATCTATCTCCCTTATACATATATATAACTATGTCTTATTTGGTATTTTTTTAATCTATGAATCAATTCTAATACGATGGAATTGAAAACAATATTACCCTTCTAATACCCAAATAATAAAATGAAAAAGAGAGTAAATAAAAATTTCTCCTTTGTCTTTCAGAAATATAAGTCCGTCTCGTATATGTTAGTATTTTATCGCTCGCTCGCCCCTAGCCACTCTCTCTCTATCTATTTATCTCTAATGCATCTAACTAACTCCCTTATACATTAACATAACTATGTCTTATTTGGACTTTTTGTAATCTATAAATAATTTCTAATGCGATGGAATTGAAAACAACATTATCCTTCTAGCACACAAATAATAACATGAAAAAGAGTCAATATAAAAGTCTCCTTTGTCTTTTCAGAACCAATTAAGTCCGTCTCATAATAGTTCGTGTTTATCGCTCACTTCCCCTTCTGCAACTCTCTTTCTATCTATCTTGTCTTTTCAAAACCAATTAAGTCCGTCTCATAATAGTTCGTGTTTATCGCTCACTTCCCCTTCTGCAACTCTCTTTCTATCTATCTTGTCTTTTCAGAACCAATAAGTCCGTCTCATAATAGTTCGTGTTTATCGCTCACTCCCCCTCTGTAACTCTCTCTTTCTATCTATCTATCTCTCTAATGCATCTATGTAACTCCCTTATACATTAACATAACTATGTCTTATTTGGACTTTTTGTAGTCTTTGAATCATTTCTAATGTAATGGAATTGAAAACAATATTATCCTTCTAGCACACAAATAATAACATGAAAAAGAGTCAATATAAAAGTCTCCTTTGTCTTTTCAGGACCAATTAAGTCCGTCTCATAATAGTTCGTGTTTATCGCTCACTCTCTGTAACTCTCTCTTTCTATCTATCTATCTCTCTAATGCATCTATGTAACTCCCTTATACATTAACCCTCTCCGACATATGACGCAATTTTGAGCCTATTAGGGATACTTTAAAGCCTTTATTACCATCAGGGTTTTTTACAAACCTTTATTTTAGTTACTTCAACCTCTGCAGTTGTCTTTGAGTTAGATGTGGGCAGAAAACTAATTTTGGAGAGGTATTTATAAGAGTGAGAGAACTCTATTTCTTATTGCTAATCTGGCAACCTCTGCGTCATATATGTCTGAAGGAGTTAACATAACTATGTCTTATTTGGACTTTTTGTAGTCTTTGAATCATTTCTAATGCAATGGAATTGAAAAATATAATACTGTATATAATAAATATAAGGCCGAAACTCGGCTCTTCGGTCCGAATGCGAAATAATTGTTCTCAGCCTTTCGGACAAATCCGAAAGGCTGAACCATGAGTTCGAATTGAAATGCTTGTCCGAAAGCCTTGGAATTCCGAAAGAGTGAAGTACGAAAGAGCGAGGGTTTACTGTATAATGTAAAACTTGCAAAATAATCATACCAAAACAGGAACGGCACAATATATAGACAAAATAATTTATCAAAATCACTACAGTATGTGGAAATAATGATTTAGCCAAATAAAATTCTGAAATAAAAAAAACACAAAACCACCACATACATTGTAGGCTACATCACTATATGAGTAAGTGAATGTGGGTCCCAAGCAATTAGTCAATTTGGGAAGTTCAGGACGTTCTGGTAAATTCTGTAAGAATATAGAAACTTCAATTTAAGTCAAAATATTCTATTCAAACAAATTTGCAATTTGACACGATATTAACAATAGTACAAAATGCATACATCACTCACAAACGATAGTGCTATCGGGTAGGTACCTGTGAGCATTGAATGAACACATGACCCCTACCAACTGCTACCCTACAAATTACTTACAATTATGGTACAAATAAAATATGGATATCACAAAGGCAAGCAATTGATACTATCAAAAGTGAATAGACATAATAAAATAAAGCAGAATAATTGCAAATTATGAAAAAGCAACAACAGATATTAATACAGAGTACTCTTTTAACCCTTTCACGCACATACTGTATGACGCAGAGGTTGCCAGATTAGCAATAAGAAATAGAGTTCTCTCACTCTTATAATTACCTCTCCAAAATTAGTTTTCTGCCCACAGCTAACTCAAAGACAACTGCAGAGGTTGAAGTAACTAAACTAAAGGTTTCTAAATACCCCTGATGGTAACAAAGGCTTTAAAGTATCACTAATAGGCTCAAAATCGCGTCATATGTCGGAGAGGGTTAATGAGAACAATGAAAATTATAAAAAAGTTACTAATAACAATATATGTAGATAAACTAACAATAAATACAGACAGACAAACAGTCCCCGGGGCTGTTCGGCCAGGCAGCCTAGGGAACGACAACAACACAAAAACAGCAAGCAGAGGTTACACAAGAAACTTCAAGTAAATAATGCTTGATTACAATGGGCCGTTAAAGTAGAGGATGTCAACAGAATGGAGCGTAATGAGATGAGAATGGTGAGATGGATGTGTGGGGCCAGACTACAGGATAGAATAACAAATGTTGAGCCGAGGAGACGTTTAGGTATAAAGAGTATTAGCGAGGTGATGCGTACAAGTAGACTGGGATGGTATGGACATGTGGAGAGAATGGATGAACAAAATTGGGTGAAAAAATGCAGGTCTGTGATTGTGGAGGGAGCTGCACCAAGGGGTGGACCGAGGAAGACCTGGGATCGGACTATACGCGCCGATCTCAAATCCAAGAACTTGACAAGTGAAGCAGCCCTTAACAGGGTTGCCTGGAACGCCGCCATTAGGACAAGAGACTGAAACTGCACTTATGTGTGGAACACTCAGTCTTAAAATGTTATGTATGTATGTATGTACAATTATTGATATCAAATTTAAGAATAGTCACAATAATTGAAAACAAATTAAAATTATGCAAGAATCTCAGGTGTTTGGCATTAAAGTGTACTGTAATAGGAAACATACATACTGTAAGGTACAGGACATTTTTAGGTCCTGAATATGCTTGACCAAGTCATAAAGGTCTATGAGATGCAGTTTGGTTTCATGCCAGGACTTGGTACAATTGATGCTATCTTCAAAATCAGGCAGCTGCAGGAAGGATAATTTACTTGAAGATAGGGATCTGTACCTTGTGTTTGTAGACCTGGAAAAGGCCTATGATAAGGTGCCCAAGGAAGGCAAGGATATTGTGCAGTGGGCTATTAGAAAAATTGGCGTAGAGGAGTGGCTGGTGCACGTGATAAAGAAGATGTACGAGAATTCACGAACAGCAGTGAGGGTAAATGGTGTACTGAGTGAGGAGTTTGCAGTTTGTGTTGGAGTCTACCAAGGTTTTGTGTTAAGCCCTCTCCTCTTTTTTTGGTTCTGAAGACTGAAGGCACTGTCTGGAGATTTTAGAATTGGGCTCCTCTGGGAACTGCACGTAAATGACCTAGTACTTATCGCAGATAATGAGCAGGATGCCGAGGCCAAGTTCAAAAGATGGAGAGAGGGCATGGCAAGTAAAGGATTAAGAGTTAATAATGTATAAAACAAAGTAAGGTTTTGCACAGTAGATTGGGGCTTGGAAATGTAGAAAAAAGTGTTGCAGTATGCAGAAAAGGTGTGGGTGCAAACCCATTTCAGTGTAGCGTCTGCTGTTGCTGGGTACACCTTAGGAAGAAATGCTGAGCAGTACTTAAACAAAGGGACCTCTGCCGAGGAAGAAGTCCGAAATTGAGAAATTTGTACGTATAGTATACAAAGGTGAGCTTGTGTTGAATAACTGCTCGAGTGTGTTACCGTAACTATGGCTATGAGTCACTGGAGATGGTGGACAAATTTTGTTACTTGGGCGATGCCATCTCTGCCGGTGGTGGGTCTAAGGCTGTCACTATCGCGAGAATTAGATACGGCTGGGGAAAGTTCAGAGAACTGCTGCCATTACTAACCATGAGAAGACTCCCTCTTCCATTGAAGGGAAAGGTGTACACTTAATTTAGTAGAAGCGCAATGACATATGCTTCAGAAAGTAACGTGGCCTGTTAAAGTGGAATAAACAGAATAAACGTAACGAGATGAGAATGGCGAGATGGATATGTAGGGCCAAACTGCAAGATAGGATATCTCGTGAAGAGCTGAGGAGACGGTTAGGTATGAAGAGTATCAGTGATGAGATATGTACTAGCAGGCTTGGATGGTTTGGACATGTGGAGAAGATGGATGAACTAAGGTGCAAAGATGCAAATCAGGCCTTATGGTCTGCCTCACTTGTCAGGTTCTTTGACTCAAGATCAGATTACAAGGTCTGCTCCCACGTCTTTCTTGGTCTGCCCCTTGGTGCAGCTCCCTCTACCTTCATGAACTTGCAACTATTCACGTAACTTAGTTGATCCATCCTCTCCACATGTCCAACCCATCCACACCTGCTAGTACACATCTCATCACTGATACTCTTGATACCTCGAGTGTAGGGAAGTGGACCAACCTATGGGCAACTATACCAACCTGCTTAAGACTGCCTTTGTGGTGTCCGGTGTAGTGACCAAGGTAGAGCCGGCCGCCAACCGTGACAAAGACGGTAGTGTCCCGGCCGGCTGCCACCCGCACCACAGCCTCTGTCGGCACTATCAACATCCTCCTGGGGTCCCCTCCCCTCCACCCCACCGTCGCTACCATCCTACACTGGAAGGACAAAAAGGATATATGGCACATAAATACACTGAAATATTACCATAACTGCATTTGCTTAAATAGAAGAGGCATTTTTTTTTCCATATACAGTACTGTACTGTAGTTACCATAAATGTTAGTACAGTAGTGTAGACTGTATACAATTTACTTTTTCCCTCTAGGCTATACAATATTTATTGGCAAATAAGACCAACTTCAAATGAAACATATACTGTATATATAAAACTCTTAGATAATATATATGCAAAAGGCACTGCTGTGGTCCGATTACATAGAGAAAGAAAGAAGATAAAGATCGGGAAAAGAGTGAGGCAGGGAGACACAATCTCACCCAAGGTGTTCACAGCTTGTCTTGAAGGGATCTTCAAAAAAATTTCATGGGAATCAAAGGGAATTATTGAAGACAGGGAATACCTTAACCATCTCAGATTTGCAGATAATATTGTCTTAATTTCAGATAAAGCAGAAAAGCTCCAAGAAATGCTCAATTATCTCAATAAAGAAAGTAACAAGTAGGTCTAAAAATGAATAAAAGTAAAATTGTATAAGGCTCAACATAGAATAATTAGGATTGATACCAAAATCCTAGAGGAAGTAGAAAAATACAATTATCTTGGCCGAGAAATGAAACTAACAAAAGACAATGAACATGAAATAATAAGGCAAATCACTCTAGGATGGAAAGCATTTGGCAAACAGAAGAACATCATGAAAATTTAACTATGGTACCCATATATATTGCCTTAAGCGTAAAGTTTATAACCAGTGTGTGTTACCAACCATGATCTATGGATCTAAAACTTGGAAACTAACAAAAACCATGGAGAATATGCTTAGGAGTGCACAGAGAGCAATGGAAAGATCAATGATAGGAATAACTCTTAGAGATAGGAAGAGAGCAAACCAAAGTCAAGGATATGTTAGAAATGATAAAAGAGTGGAAGTGGAGATGAGCAGTACATGTAGCAGTAAGAGAGGACAATAGGTGGAGAAAAATACTAATTGACTGGATGATAAAAATATACTTTGATAAGTACAGAATGAATATAAACACCATGTGAGGAGGAGCACTTTATTTAAGCTATATGCAAATGTTGTTAATAAAGTGCTCCTCCTCAAATGGTGTTTATATTCTATTGACTGTATCCCTAGAGAGGGAAAGCGTGACAGAAAAAGACCAGGCCAGAGGTGGAGAGATGAGATAGAAAATTCGGCAGGGGTAACATGGCAACGGCTGGCAAAGTCTCGGGAGTCATGGCAAAGATTAAGGGAAGCCTTTAACCAGCAGTGGACTCCTAATAGCTGATGATGATGATAGATAGATATACCGGTATATATATAATGTATTCAAGCAGTAATTCTCTTTTGGTGAATTTGTAGTACCGGTATTAACACTTTTTATGAAAACTTTCATATACTTGTCTGTACTGTATATACAACTTTAGAGGTGTGTCTTCCACAATTGGCCATCTTACATACCGTTCTGGCAAATGTGGTACATAGAAAGATTATATACAGTACAGTACTGGTATCTATACCTGAAGAATTCAGTCTTATATTTTTTGTTTTAACTCATTTCAATGGTGTTATAAATGTCTGCCAGTCAATTTGAAAGTCAGTAGCAATTCTCAAGGTCACTCCATGGGGTATGAAGGGCACAACAATCCACATAATAAAAAATACTGCAAGTACCGGTATTGACAATTCTGTGATGTGCCTCAATTACCAGTACCTTGGTTGGCAGTAAGGTAAGAGGACGAGGTTGAGTGAGGTAGATTGAGGTTAAGTTGAGTGAGCCCTTACTCCTTTTTCCTGAGATCTCTGTCCAATAATATAGACAAACAACAAAAAAGAGCAAACTCTCCAGTAACCTACTGTTTGAAACAGGTGACAAAGGTAAAATGGGAGATAGACAAACATTAGATACATACCGCCTGTAGCTACAGTATATTTTGCAATAAAATATGAATAACATAACTTTAGAAGAAGCATAGCAGAGAAGAAGTAAAAGAAGCAATCAATAGACTTAAAATGGGCAAAGCTGCTGGAGTAGATAACATCCCAGGTGAAATGCTGAGATATGGAGGAGAAGAAGCTGTTGACATAATGCATAGGTTATGTAAATTAGCATGGGAAAAGGAAAGTGTACCAGAGGACTGGAGGAAAGCAGTGATAGTACAAAGGGAAGGGTAGTAAAGAAGTGTAAGAATTATAGGGGAATTAGCTTGATTAGCATACCTGGAAAGGTACACGCAAGAGTAGTAACACAGAGGCTACAGAAGATAACGGATGACAAAATAGGCGAGGAACAGGGAGGTTTCAGAAAGGGCAGGGGCTGCGTTGACCAGATAGCCTCAATGCGATTGTTGGTAGAGAAGTATCTGGCCAAAAACAGAAAACTCTATGCAGCATTCATGGATTTGGAAAAAGCCTACGACAAAGTAGACTGGGAGGGCCTGTGGAATGTGTTAACAGTATATGGTGTGGGAGGAAAGTTGCTAATGGCAGTAAAATCTTTTTATAGGAATGCAATGGCAAATGTGAAGGTAGGGGATAAGTTAAGTGAAAGTTTTGAGGTCAATGTAGGTGTAAGACAGGGATGTGTCATGTCAGCTTGGTTGTTCAATATATACATGGATGGAGTGATTAGGGAATGTAGGGCTGTATCAATGGGTGTGGGAGCCAGACTGGAATCAGAGGGAAGCACATGGAAGATTTTAACATGCCTATATGCGGACGATGCAGTCCTGTTGGCGGAAAATGCTGAAGAACTTCAGAGAGTGGTCACTGACTTTGACAGGGTATGTGAAAAGAGAAAGTTAAAGGTCAATGTAGGGAAATGTAAGGTAATGGTGTTTGAGAGAAGAATGCATGAAACCATAGATTTTAAGGAAAAATATAGAATCAAGAAAGAACACAAGAAAAGTTGTAAAATAAAATTGAAAAATGAAGTACTAGAAGAGGTTGAAAGTTTCAAGTATTTGGGAGCTGTACTATGCAAATATGGTAAAATGGAGCGTGAGATAAAAGAGAGAAAATGCAAGGGAGAAAAGTGATTGGAGAACTTGATAGTATTCTCAAAGGAAGAATGGTTAGCCAGGAAGTCAAAAAGTCACTGAGAAACAGTGTGCTGCTCCCAACACTCTCGTATGGAAGCGAGACATGGACGGCAAGTGACGAGGACCTCTTCAAACTGAGAGCTGTGGAGATGAGCTTTTTCAGAATGGCAGCTGGCATGAATAGGCTAGATGGGCCAAGTAATAGGGAAGTGTACGAGTCCTTTGGAATGGAAGAGCAGGCTTTGGGCATTGATTGTGGTGTGGTTGAGTGGATAAAGAGAAGTACTTTGAGGTGGTATGGCCATGTTCAGAGAATGGATGAAGACAGAATGCCAAGAAAGATATATGGGAGTCAGGTGAGTGGAACCGCTAGTAGTGGAAGACCACCTATGGTATGGGAAAAGAAAGTGGAAAAATATATTGAAGAAAAACTTCCACGTAGTGGAAGGGGCATTGTGGCACGGGCAAAGGAGGCATGTCTTGACAAAGTAGCTTGGAGACGTTTCTGTCATGGCCATCCTCTAGTGGGGGTTTCCCAGGGGGAAACAAGGCGTCGGAGATGATGATGATGATGATGATAACTTTATCACAGAGCACCAGCAAGTTGAGCAAAATGGGCCACAACCGGACATACCAAACAATAGTCAATTAAAGCACTATGCATATGTACTGTACATTTGTGTCTATCTTTATACTGCCTAGTATCAGTACAGTATTGTAACAGCTTATCAAGGAATAAACAATAACAGAACTGGAACAAATCAGAGAGGCTATTGTTGCAAAGCATAGCACTTACTATATTTACACACAACAGCAAAATAAAAATTATTTTTCAGTTACAGCTATGCTGTAATGTACTGTAAGGTATCACATAGGCAATTAGTCATATTATATTACACCATTTGCAATTAACTCCTTATATTATTTTTTCAGAGTTTACTGTAGTGGTAATATGACTCGGGTAGCCTCTATAACTCTTCACTCTTTTCAAATAACTCCTTACATTATTTTTTTTCTCTGGCTCAGTCTGAAGGTACATTGTGAGATGAAAGATCAACTAATACTATAGCCTACAAGGAAGTATAATGCTCAGCTGACTCTCTTATCTTATCAGTGATATGGTTCATCAGTAAACCAACTCAAGGGGAGAGAGAGAGCCTGTATATCACACAGAAAAAACAATATAGTACTTCCGATTCATATCCTGCATGTCGTAACCAAGCTTTTATCAGGTCTTTTACCCTTTAGGTTCCTGTATACTAACCTTCTCCAAGATTAAAGAAAAACAAGGTTGGATTGTATTTAAGTGTTAAGAATGATTAGGATTGATGTGCCCTTGGTATATTCATACAAATCAAGTGAATAGGGATGTCATTATATATTATTTTGTAATGATGATTGATAAAGCAAGAACAATTAATAGCTTATCTAGGAGAGCCAGGTATATATATATTCACATAAGTTGTACTAAACTCATGATAAACTGTGTAGCACAGTATCACTATAAGCACCTTTATACTGACCAAATGATATGACCTTTGGAAAATAATAGCTCCCCCCCCCAAAAAAAAAAAAAATTAATAAATAAATTAAAATGTAAAACTTGCAAACTAAACAAACCAAAATTGGGACAAGGACAATATAAAGTCAAATTAAATTATCAAAATCGCTATGTGGAAACAACGCTTACTAAAATGAAAATTATTAAATAAAAGAACACAATCCACCACATAGGGTGTACATCACTACATGAGCAAGTTAATCTGTTTCCCAAGCAAACCAATCGCACATATAACAACGCACTATCGTCACGTTAAAGGAAGTAGTCAAGTTTGGGAAGTCCGGGACGTTCTGGCAAATTTTACTAAACTCTGCATGAATAAAGAAACTACATGTTAAATGTCAAAATATTATTTAAAATCAAATTTGCAACATGACAAGACATTAACAATAGTAAAAAATACAAATATTGATAAGATATCTATACTATTACAAAATAATATATAAATACAGTACAGCACTCACTAACGATAGTGCTATCGGGTAGGTACCTGTAAGCATAGCATGCCTCAAGTGACCCCTATCAATAACTACCCTACAAATAACCTACATTTATAGCACAAATAAACTAAGGAAATCGCAAAAGTAAGCAATTGATACTATCGACAATGAATACATATAATATAAAGAGAAATAATTGCAAAATATGAAGTAACAACAGATTTAAACAAAGAGTACTCTTTTAACAAGAACAATAAATTTAAAAAATCATCAATATTAATAATAATAATAATAATAATAATAGAAAAAGATAAACAATAAATACAGACAAAAAGTAAGCAGAGGTTATACAAGAAACTTCAAGTTAAAAATGCTTGATTAAAATTATTGATGTCAAATTTTAGAATACAGTCACAATAATTGACCCTAAAAAGATTAAATTTATGGAACAATTTACTTGCCTCAAAATTAATAAATTAATAAATAAATAAATAAATAAATAAATAAATAATAATAAAAATAAAATAAAATAAAAATAAATAAAGTACAGTACTACCATACTGTATAGGCTATAGACAATTACAAAAGCTTCAAAGTATGCAAAGAATGACACTGAGAGCAGGGGCATGTTAGCCATACTACGCTATGCAATACGCTGGGCAGCGAATTGATATGCACCAACACTGGCATGTGTAAACAAAAACAATACGGTATTACAGTAATTAGCACAATAAAGAAAATTATGCAACACATTTTTGACAATTGAATATTTGGTTGCAATTACTTCAGGATACTGTCAAATTTTTATTGTTTCCTGATATTTTTTTTTTTGTTTTTTAACCAGACCACTGAGCTCTACAAAAGAACTCTCATAGGGCTGGCCCGAAGGATTCGATCAAGATATATAACTAAACGAGTCAAGATAGATCGGGAAGGGCAGTAGGGGAACAAATCGAGGAAGGTGAAGACACGCAGACATTTCTCGCCATTTCACCAGTTCAGCCAGACCACATGAGCTCCACATCAGAGCTCTTATAGGGCAGGGCCGAAGGATGAGGCAAGAACTGCTACACCGCAACACCAACCAAGAAGTGATCAGGGCGAAGAATGAAAGATCAGGTCGAAGGTAGAAAAATCACACTGAGAAGCAAAACATGCATTACCGAAGGGAATCAAGTCAGTCCGGCCACATCAGCAACCGAAGAGACAAATCAGGTCAGGAGTCTGCTACCTAGCCAGGCCAGGGAGACATGAGGTATAGGCTGCCTGAGGACAGCCAAATGGGACAGAATAAGAATAGAAGGGGAAAAACATAGAATGAGGAATGAAAAACTACTCAAAATTAGTCAAGCTGAGGACGAAGGCTCGAGGGGAGATAGGAAGGGTAAGTACCACAACCATCCCCCATCAAGCTCCAGTCGCCGGCCCCGAAGCCCCCCAACCGCGTCAAGGAGAGTAGTATCAGGGGGGTCCTGATATCTCTAAATGTATAGCCTACGGTATTGCCTGGCATGTTGGTACAGTACACAACAATTCGGTGTCCACTGCCCAGCATATTGCATAGCAAATTGTGGCTGAACGCAGCCCAGAGTTAAGGACATCAAGAGGTAATGAGCAACAAGGATAGTGGAAGGCAAAATGCAAAAATAAAGAGTAGTTGTAGAAACTTACCAAAGGAGTGAAATTACCTGTAAAGTGAAAAATCAACTCTTTAAACAAATATTAAAACAAAATAAATGACCTGTACTTGAAATTAAAAACAAAACAAAAGTAAAATTTAACTACTGTAAACCATATCTATCTAGGCCTATCTACAGAACATGTATACATTACCCTAGCCTAGGTTTGAAAGAAAGAACTTTTAAAACTAAATTTAAAACATTCTTATTAGAGGAAACAGAAGGGTCAATGATGATGAGAACACCCTGACTCTTGACATGGGCGAAACACTGCTTCGCCCTGTAGATTCCATTCAAAATTTGGGAGTAGCCTATATTTTGACCCAAAATTAAACTAGGCCTAGGCCTACGCCAAACATATTAACAGAGTGGTCAAGAAATGCAACTTTTCAGAAATCTATACTCTGTGAGACAGTTTCTGGACAGATTGTGTCTTTTGACATTGGTTCACAACATGATTTGGCAAGAATGTAGTTACCAGGTGTACCGCCCGTCTTGTTTGCACTACGCGGACGCTCGCTCACCATCATGTTCCCGTCTATTTTGACTGCCTTTGGATACAAAAATACATTACCCTAGCCAAACAACCTAGGCCTAACCTAGTTTTATAGATTTATAGGCCTAAGTATTTATTTTATTATAGGCCTAAGTATTCATAGATGATTTATGTTGTAGGCTATGTAGGTAGTGGTACACCCGGTAACTAGCCTACATCCATCCCCATGATTTTCTCTCATACACTGTAAAACTGTTTGGGTGCGGGCAATGACAGCCTTGACAATAAGTGGCGAAACCTCTGGATTATAGACAGGATACCTCACTGGCTGGCCTGCCTTAGCTGCCTATCATGTGAAGCCTAACTTGATTTTCAAATTTCAAGGTTAGGCCTACCCTCTGCTCTATTTGTTAGTCAGTGAATTAGCCTACAACCCTAGACCTAGGCCTAGGCTACAAGTAACAAGTTTAAAGTTACAAAAGTAGCCTATGTTTACTGTCTTATTCCAATAAATTATATAGGATTCAAATAAACATCGAGAAGGTGCATTAAAGGAGAGGAAAATATTTGACAAGGTTGAGGGACTAGGGAGGCTCATTCTTCCCTGTCGGATCCTCTGAACCACTAGGCCTATTTAGAGTCTTACATTTTTTTCAACACTGTAAAAATAGTATGTCATTAACCTTTCGTTATTCATACTGTAACCATGAAGCGTGCAGTCCTCCCACCTGGATATATAAGTCATGGAGAGGAGAGGAATAGCTCCTTTTCTACGTCGTCTGTGTTCCTCACCTCAATGCTCCTGTCTTTGTTGACCCTCACATTTTACAGGATTTGACATCAAAGTTGACATTCGCGCTATGGAATTAAAACAAATGCATGCACATATCAATGTATAATAATGATAAGAAAGGCATTGGTTAAATGAGAAGCTATATAAAATACTTCAATTAAAGTAAAACATTTTTTTTATGTATTTGACAAGTGATAACACTGATTGTTATTAGTTTTACGCTATTTAGATATGGCAATGAAGTTAAAAAAGGTTGCCTATTTAAATCATCAACAAATCTGTCGTGAAATGTGAATTAGCAGTACTGAAGTAGTCATACGAATGTTATGTCATCCTTCATTTTGCAAGGGACACTTCGCAAGAGATGTCTCACCTGACACAAATAAAATCCACAGAATGCTATAAATAGAGACAATAAAGCCAGTTGTGTGCAATCATTTATAAAATTACAATTTCTAAGATAATTTTATATACCTCATACGTGATTGTAAAGGATAATATGCAAAAAAACGTTGATAATAGAGAACCATGATGAAGGCTAATGTTGGGAGCTAGTCCACCTGGGACGACCATGGGGAGCTGTTGACTATTTTAACATTTTACGGTGAATGGTAACCACATTGTCATAGTTTCTGGAACCAAGCATACCATTTATAGACAAATTAAAGGTCTAAGAGGTTGGACATGGTATTCGTGGCCTGGTACTGTTGAAATGGCCCATAGTGGTGGGAGGGAGGGCTAGCAGTGTTTGTTTACAGTCGAGGCGGCCCAGCCCTTTTCTTGCTAATAAGGAAGAACACGCCTACGTTTCCTCAGGCTTCTCAGACGTCAAGTTCTTACTTCATATATCCTGTTCACATAGTGTTCTGGCTGCTGGTTCTGCTTGGGAGAGCACGAGTTCGGTAATTATCAAACTAGGCTTATTTAGGAGTTTTATTTTAATTGCATAGGCCTAGGTTAGTGTACTGTAGTTTGAAAACTGGATATTTGGAGATTTATATCCTCACATAGCTACTTTTAGCATAGGCCTCTGGTAAATTTTTACTAGCCTAGCCTGGTGTCCCAAAATTCATTAGGACAAGAAAGGGTCAATATTGAAGACGCACCACAATATTGGTAGAAAATCATTTGACGTGCCATTTTATTCTACATATTATACCCAACATATTTACATAATCAGATGTTTTAGGAAACTATTATTACTACCGGTACTATTCTATAGGTATTTACTTTTTAATGGCCGCCTCGTTTGCTCGCCGCCATTGTAAGGTTAGTTGGCATATAGGCCTAGTGCAGTTTGCATATATGAGAATCTTTCTAAATCTTCGGGGGGGTGAGGCCCCCCCTCAAGGACCGTGTAGGTTAGGTTAGGTTATAAAAAAAATGTTTCCGCCAGATACAAATTATATAGCTAGGCCTAGCCAACTTTTTATTTACATTACTGCTAACTAATGGGTTTTATGGCTCTCGAAAATCCAAAAACCCAAGCCAACTTTTCATTTACATTACTGTGCATTTCCAATACAAAAAACACTTAAATCCGAGCCAACTTTGCCAAAACTTGGCTCGGGTTTTCAAGAAAATGGGTTTTATGGGTCTCAAAAATGCAAAAACCCAAGCCAACTTTTTATTTACATTAGGCCTACTCTCCATTTTCAATAAAAAAAAAACGTCAACTCCGAGCCAACTTTTTACCCAAAATGCGTTTTATGGGTTCCACAATTAAAAAACAACAGCCAAATTAATATATATATCTACTTTACCCCACTATTTCCCTGATCTTCATAGCCCTCCCCACTATCGGGGTGCGTGTCTTTAGATTGTTGTGGCGATCGGTAAATTATCAATTCCTAATAAAAAAAAAACATACAAAACACTCAAACAACAAGAACCAACGAAAAAATCCCATAAAAACACGTTGTGGGGTGTGGCTATGATGATTCATTTAAATTTTACATTAATTTCTGTCGGAAATCAGTTGGCATTATTCAAACACCCTTTCACGGTAATTTGCATGCTCTGGGTCATAACCATTAAGTTCGCTTAAAATTTGACCGCTTTAGGGTTGGGGGGGCTTCACCCTCCTAGGACTTTTTGTTATGATCATATATAGGCTAGGCCTATTGCCAGCAAGCCATGGGATGATTTTGAAAAAAACTATCAAATTTGACATATGCGGATAACGGATTCGCGGTATAACGATCGTTATGGTCATGACCATGAACGTGTGATTATCGCCACGTAAGGTTGTTTGAATTTAACCCAATTGGGACAAGGCTGAGTTTATACTATAATGGTGGGACCTCGATAATTATGTTGTATATAGGCCTACAGTATATTCTTTATGATTCATCTATCTATTGCCTGACGCCGTGATCCCCGAAGGGGTGGCCACGAACGAACCGCCCCCATGCACCTCTGTCCCCAGGCAGTCGACGCCCCTCCCCCCAACCAGCACCGCCTTCGTTCATGTACTTCCTCACTCCATCCTTCCACCTCTCCCTCTCTGTCCCTCCACCTCGCTCTCTTACACCCTCTTAGTCATTCTCTCGCTTTCCATACGTTTCATATGGCCGAACCATCTCAAGTTGTTCCTTTTCACACTTTCCAGCACATCTACCTCCACACCACACCTCCTTTTTACTTCCTCATTAGTCTGTCTATCCCTCCATGTAACTCCGCACGCACTTCTTAAGTAATTCATTTCCACTGCTCTCACTCTCGGTCTGAGTCTCTCAACCAACGTCCATGCTTCGCTTCCGTAAGTCAGTGTTGGGATTACCACACTGTCATGCAAGGACTTCTTCACTTCCATACTGACCACCCTATTTCTTGTTACTGCTTTCAGCGTTCCTACAACCCTCTTCCCCTGTTGTACCCTCTCCCGCACTTCTTCATCTATAGTCCCATCTTTACTCAACACACTGCCCAGATACTTAAAAGAGTTGACGATCTCCATAGCCTGACCGTTCAGCTTCACCTCACACTCTGTGACTTCACCCCTTTCGAAGACTATAACCTTGCTCTTCCCCGCATTTACCTTCAAATTCCGTTTTTCGCACACTGTTCCAAACTCATTTACCAGACCCTGCAACTCCCATTCATTATCACTCATCAGAACTGTATCATCCGCAAACAGCAGTATAGGTAGCTTCCACTCAATTCCCTCCCTTTTCAGCGATACACCAACATCCACTGCTCTTGATAGTATTTCTTTCATGACTCCATCCATATATACAGTAAACAACCACGGGGACATCACACACCCCTGTTTCAAACCAACATTCAGGTCAAAGAACTCGGTCTGCTCATTCTCCACACGTACTGCTGCCTTTGCACCCTCATACATGCTCTTCACTGCTTTCAGCAACTTGCCATCTACTCTGTATATTCTAAGTACTTTCCACAAACCTTCTCTATCCACTCTGTCATAGGCCTTCTCCAAGTCCATAAAGGCAACATACACCTTTTGTTTCTTCTTCAGATATTTCTCCACAACACAATTCAGGGTAAAAATCTGATCTACACATCCTCTTCCCTTCCTAAAACCTCCCTGCTCGTCGCCTATCCATTTCTCTGTTCTCACTCTCTCAATCACTACCCTACTGTATACCTTCCCTACTACTGTACGCTTAGATTCATACATCATTCTAATATATGGTACTGCATGATTGTACTCGACAGACTCCTGTCTCATCCACTTAACAGATCACATTCGTAAAGAAATGTCTAAAGGTAACTACACCGGTATGGTTCTTCTTGATCTACAAAAAGCATTTGACACAGTAGACCATGCTATCCTATGTAATAAACTACAAGCAATGGGCATTGGGTCAGTAAACTGGTTTAAATCTTATCTTAGTGGTAGAACACAAAGAGTCAAAATTGATGATAATATATCTGATCCTATGCCAATTAACTGTGGGGTCCCGCAGGGAAGCATCCTTGGTCCCTTACTCTTTCTCTGTTATGTGAACGACATGGAACTTAGCGTCTCGTGTAAATTATTACTGTATGCTGACGACAGCGTGCTTCTGGTTTCAGGAAAAGACCCAATAAGTATTGTCGCTTCACTTTCCAAAGAACTAGAATCATGTAGTGAATGGCTAGTGGACAATAGACTATCTCTTCACCTGGGCAAGACGGAAGCCATCTTATGTGGAACAAAACGCAAACTGAAAGACATTGTGGGCTTCTCGGTCAACTGTAATGATATTCCTATAACAACAGTGTCACAAGTTAAATATCTCGGACTAAACTGGACTCGAGTTTGTCGGGTGAAACAATTTTGGAATCTATCCTGAGTAAGTGTAGAGCACGTATAAAATACTTGTATAGACAGGTGGGATGCTTGCCAGCGGCGACCAAAAAGACCCTTTGCCAAGCGCTTGTTCAATGTCATTTTGACTATTCTGTGTCATCCTGGTACTCTGCATCATCTAAATCAGCACAACACAAACTTCAGCTCACTCAAAATAAAATGGTTAGGTTCATGTTGAACCTAGGACCCAGATCACATGTTGGCCAGGAAGAACTTCAGTCACTAGGTATGCTCAATGTCTCTGACAGGGCCAAACAAATCAGGCTCACTAATGCCTTCAACATTTTCCATGACAGAGCTCCAGGGTATCTAAAGAGTGATTTTGTTAAAGCAAATGAGAGGAGTGGACATAATACAAGAAACAGGATGTTTAATTTTAAGGTCCCGAGAATCCAAGGACAGGGTAAGCAAACATTCTTCTTCACTGCCATCAAAGACTGGAACGACCTACCCCAGTCAGTCCGTGAAAAGAGAACACTGTATTCCTTCAGACGTAGCCTGAAGGAACACCTGAACCGGACAGCTGCGAGAAGGGAGCACCAAGCTTATGTCTACTACTAAATACGACATAAGAGATAGGCAAACCAAACTGAAATGATTACTGATTACGGACTACTAATATTTACTATAGGATGTAAGGTATCTTAAAATAACCCCCTAGAAATACTTTCTCTAAAGTATCTATTTCTTTTATCCTCCCCTTTTCCCCAGCTAACCTAATCCCACAAGGACCCCAATGGAAATACGCCTAACGGCCTTATTGGGCTATCCTTAGTTGGAATTATGCAAAGCTGGTACATGTCATATTTGTAACATACTATGTGGTACCAACTCTGTAAATTGCTAACTGAATAAATATTATTATTATTATTATTATTATTATGTCATACCAGTGATTGTTATAACCGGTGCAAATCTAATTATTTTTTCATTTCATTTCATAGGCATAGGCCTAGACTTTATGGGTTAAATAAGGGTGGAAGCTAAAAAGGCAGCTAGGCCTATCTTGGGTAAAACCTACAGCTAGGCTATTTTATTTTTCTTAAAATCCAGTTTTACACGGGACAATTTTTAGCCTACAAGTATTTGTTTTATTTTTTGTCCTTGTTTTATGTGTGTTTTTTGCAAGGACCCCTTCGGAAATAGCAATAAAAAAATAAAAAAAATAGGCCTATCCATCAATCTTAACCCTCCAGCCCCGGCTATGTATTATATATATATTCCTCGAAACCCGGGTGTTTTGGCCGAAAAACGTCTAGGCTAGGCTACCGTATATTTGTTAATCTGACTGCTTCCCGCATTCCCGCGCATCCCTAAGCGTAGCTGTGTTATTTACCTGTAAAATGGCATTAAGTAGAGCTCTCTAAGTGAACTGGTTGAGTTGTGATGATGATTTCATTGGAGATAACTTTATGGCCAAAACAGCCACTTTACACTACTTTTCGATACTTAACAACAACATACAGGCACACACGAACAAGCGACGCTCTCCTTCTTGTGGCCGGAGATGCGGGGCGTCGGTCCAGCCGGCTGTTGTTTACATGCGTCGGACCGACGCCTCGCACACGAAGCTCACAGGCTTTCAACCACTGGGCGTTCAAGAGCCCTTCCGGGTACCTGTTATATGCTTTTTTATGGGCGTTCAAGAGCCCTTCCGTGGTGAGAGGGTTAAGATATGGCCCCCCAGGATAAGTTGAGGGGGTGCTCTGCAGCCTCTGCTCTCCCCCTCACCCCTCCAGGACTTATTGTAATCAGCATCTATGTTGCCAGTAGGGAGCCTAATTAGGTTTTGGCATAGATCAAAGAAGAAGGTGGGGCAAGTTGTGGACATTATCTAAATAACCGTGGAACCCGCACCAACGCAACAAAAAATGGTGATCTAGTGAGAGGTGTGAGATCTAGGAAATTGATTTGCGAATGTCAAACGTCAAATATCGAGCTGTTGTCAGTTTGTTGTTTGACATTCGTTTCTATCGAATATCAAACACCTGCGGTACCATAACCACCCATAACATATATCTAACCTAACTTAATAGGCCTACTAAATGTATGTAACACAACCTAATCTAGGCTAATTTTTCCAAATCTAGACCTAGACCTAATTGTGAATACAGTAGACAAAAAATAAGCAAAAGAAAGATACTAGCCTAATGGAATTGAGATGCTGGATGGGTAGAAAACTATATAGGCCTAGGACATTTGTGATATAGAACAGGCCTAATTATACATACATATAGTTCCATTATCAATCCTAGTCGATATTCATATTTATTAATACTGGTATTATATGGTCCACTTTCATAGGGTTGGTTAAGGAGAGACAAATGTGTAACTTATTATTGTTTCCAGGTGTGAGGCAAGGCAATATGTCGTCGGGGCGGCCCATAAAATGTGTGGTAGTGGGAGACGGTACGGTGGGCAAGACTTGTATGCTGATCTCCTATACTACTGACTCCTTCCCGAAAGAATACGTCCCAACAGTGTCAGTCACTACTTATTTGTTTCATTAATTATTTGCTGTATTATTCATCTAAATTTTTGGGCAGTTGCAATAACTAGACTTTAAATCAACTGTCAAAATAGTTAATTTGTAGAGCATTTTTTGCATTGTAAATATAGTTAGCCAAGCAGTTAGGGATTTGCATGTTCTATTTAACAGATGATGATAAAGGGAACGTATGTAGGCTATTATGAAAAGGTACTATTTACTTATGAATAGTACAAGGTAAGAGTGTACCAGTAGTTATTTTCAGAAAAGTGATTAGTTCATCTCTGGTAATAGCTGCTAGTAGTATGTGAGGATGATAATGGTAGTTCATGACCCTACGGTCACCTTTGGACAGGGTCATTGCCTCCCATACCCAGGGGATACTAGAACTGCAGGCATGGGACAGGTACTAAATCCTACCTCATAACAACTAAAATATATACAGTATAGCAGTATAGGTCATTAGTGTGCTGACGGTATCCTTTTAAGGAATAACTTGGATAACTGTAGTGGGGTGTAAACAGGGTGACCCATAAATATATACCTTATCTATTGTTAAGGGCACAGGGCCCTGGGTGGGGCTTTGGTGTCTCGGGCGTTTCCACACCCTCCTCAGCCCCTCGCCTGGGAGCGGCTTTGGTCACCTGGGCTTTCTTAGTGGTAAAGCTGAGAGGGTTCTGTGGGGGCGCTTGGTTATGGCCTTGGCCTTGCTCGGGACCTTGGGGCTGTTCGGTCAGACAGCCTGGGGAACATCAACAACCTTATCCATGTCTTTACTTATGGTAGGATAAGAGTGTACGCCTGTAGATGAAAACAACTAACATCAACAAACCAAGGAGTACAGTAGTTAGGTTTCTAGAGATTTTGATGATGAATAGCAGAGTGGAATTGTCAGATATCGAAATGGTTTAGCAGAGAAAGGGATGTGACCGATAATTTAGAGATGCATATAGCTTCCGGGTACTGTATACTTTTTGGCTTTAATCCCTTCCAAGGTTTGCCCGGAGTTGCTGCCTGACACAAGTTGTTTTGTACTGTAAACGACTTGGGCCTTTTAAAAGACGATATCCCGTTGGTTTCCACCCTCTCTCTCGATAAATAATTCTTTATTATAAGCTACATGTCATAATTTCTGTAGCCGACACATATTTCAGTCATTGCATATTGATGCATATGATATTATAAAGCACCAATAATCAAAATATATAGCATATTAATAATAAGAAGGAAGAAGGTATTTTCGCGCATTTTTGTTATAATTAAGGCTTAATACAATCCATGTTATTAATGAAATTGTCTTATGGTCAATTTCCATGTGGTATTTACCTCCAACATTAACCAGGTTCCTATGAAAATTATACTAGGGCAATACAATCATTAGGTAAATATTTTGTTATATGATAGGGCCTATAGTAAATCCCTAATATAAGTGTCCTCTCTGCCTTCCAGATTTGACAACTACTCTGCACCCATGGTGGTGGATAGCATACCAGTGAGCCTGGGACTGTGGGACACGGCCGGCCAGGAGGACTACGACAGACTTAGACCACTCTCATACCCACAGGTCAGGTAGCCTACTCTTAATTGGAACACTTTTATTCCCTCAAACACAGTTTCAAACTTTCATACTCAGAGGTTACTTACTCACTCACTCACACTCAGCCATAGGTGACATACATACAATGGTTTAATGTCATTTTCCATTACATACATTTCAACCGTTCAGGCGGGGTTGCCTTTCAGTAATTGGAGTGTAGTACACACACACACACACTCACACATATAGACTCACTCATACCTACAGGTCAGGCTTATCAGGGTGTCAAACCGGAGCAATTCTGCTTAACGACTTGATTGGTTATGAGTAGGAATACAAGAAAATTAACCCGAAATAGCATTTTTTGGCCATGGTATCACTTCCAAAAATATAATTTGAACTATAAACCATAATTTGAACTATAAACCATAATTTTATATTCGGATTCTCAATAATAAAGACTATAAATGAGGACTGCTTTTGTTTGACACTCTGAGGCTTATGCTTTTGGACCTCTCTCATACTCTTGAGCAATCAAACAGTCTCATATCTACAGGTCACACATACCCACTTTACCCTCATTCAGACAAACACTCATACCTAAAGCTTATACACTCGCATAAGGGAGTGGGAAGTAACTCAATTCAATGTTGTATCTGTAGTGACTGGGTACGGTCGCGCTAATAAGTCATGTTCCATCTGTCATTACGTTTGGCTCGCTCTGTGCTGTAAATTAATATCTGTCAGATGTTGAGTAGGGTGGGTAAGTGTAGGAACATGTTTGTATATATCACTCAAAAAGAAGAAATCATGTGTAAATATTGCTGATAACAATTATTGATCAAAACATAATTGGTGCCGAGTATGACTTATTAGCGCGACTGTACACGAGATGTAGTGGGGCTAGAGGACCTTCGACGAAAATCATAAACTTTGAATGTACAGTGTGCAAGGGAGAACTTGTGTTAAATGACCCGCCTGTTAGTGTTGATTTCGGCAGTGTAGCGCCGGAGTGTGTGACTTTATTCTGCTATTTCGGCGATACGGTTTCTGCCGGAGGTGGCAATGAAGCTGGCTCCATTGCTAGAGTCAGAAATGGTTGGGGGAAGTTTGGAGAGCTGTTGCCACTCCTGACCATGAGAGGACTCCCACTTCACCTTAAAGGGAAGGTGTGTTAGGAGTGCGATGACCTATGCCTCGAGGACGTGGCTGGTTAAAGCGGAGGATATCAATAGAGTGAAACGGAATGAGAAGAGAATGGTGAGATAGATGTGCGGAGTTAACTTCAGGGACGGGGTATTGAGTGAGGAATTAAGAAGGCATCTGGGCATTAGGAATGTCCGTGAAGTGATGCGCATGAGCCGACTTGGTTGGTTTTGATACTTGGAGAGAATGGATGATCAGTGCTGGGTGAAGAAATGCCGGACTGTGAACGTGGGGGGAGCTGTGCGTAAGGGTAGACCTAGAATGACGTGGGGTCAGGTACTCCAGTCCGATCTTAAATTACTGTATAGAACTTGACAACAGAGGCAGCCCTTGACTGGGTCGCCTGGAAAGCCGCCATTTAGGACATGAGACTATAACCACATTCTCTGAGGACAAAATGGTCTTTAAACTTGTATGTATGTACACTCTACCCATAGGTCAAACAAACAAATACAGTACTGTACAATCCTACTCAGATCAGATGTACTTTCACCCTCAAAGGTCAGAATACATCCATCCTCAAATGTTGCTGGCCTGGGCATGATCAGTAGCGCGCCTGACTGCTGATCGAAGGGTCTGCAGTTCGATCCCACGCTCATACCCACAAGTTATGTATACCACATTTATGCCCATAGGTCAGATACTTACATATCATATACTGTATATCACACTCATACCCACAGGTCAAACACACACACGCACACTCATACCATAAATCAGACATACTGTACTTTCAATTCCACTAATTGAGGGACCCACAGTGGGCTGCACTCAGTCATTATGATGTCTTGCGAGGAGACCTTGGGAAGGAGCAAGATGTCTTGAGAGAGATATACTGTACACATAGAGATAAAATTATATTTATATTACTTATATATTTTGGGATGGTTTAATTTAAACTGTCTCATCTCTCACCAACCCCATCCAATATATTTCCCACCTGAGTTTTTGCCCTCATAGATGTTAAATATATCATAGTACTATATTTTAGTACAGTACTGTATTAATTAATTTAAGGGTTTGAATTAAATATACCTCCTGAATTATCCCATCCAAATCTTTATTTCTAAATGTATCTGTGTCTTGCCAACAGACGGACGTATTCCTGATTTGCTTCAGTGTAGTAAGTCCGTCATCGTGTGAAAATGTTACGTCAAAATGGTATCCAGAGATCAAACACCACTGTCCAGATGCACCGATAATATTAGTGGGTTAGTACAAGTCTATTATTTAATTTTCATAGTTGTTGGTTTGGAATGATGAAATATACCGGTATTCCAGTACAGTACCAGTATGTGAAATATTATATACCGTATACTTTTATAGTTGAAGGATTAAAATCAATATATGGCCAAATTTTCAGCAATGTTAAACATTATTTTTTTACTTGATTCAATCAAATTCTTGTGTGACATAATATTTCCTGACTCTGACCCAATTCTTGAATGACTTATATTGCTATTGTTGGCCCTTATCGACCAGAGTGGAAAGAAGGGTGCTATGCTGGTATGGACATGTTGAACGAATGGGAGATGAAAGGCTTCTAACGAGAATATATGAGTCAGAAACCAGGGGAAATAGATTCAGAGGAAGACCTCAGGAGATAGAGAGGTGGTGTGAAAAATGCATTGGAAGATAGAGAGATGACTGAAGAACATGCAAGAGAAGTGGTGGTGAATGCTTGTGAATAGATGAGTGATAATGCGGTCATAGGGAGTGGGAGTCGAGCGCCAGTTGGACTAGATAATAGTTCATTAGGTGTCTAGCCCGGGGAGCCGGTTTATATATGAACGGCTCTGCCTGGGTGATGTGAGCAGGGATTGTGGTGTAGTTCTCTCTGCCTGGGTGATGTGAGCAGGGATTGTGGTGTAGTTCTGCTGCGTGTCTGCCTGCTGTGAACGGAACCTCTCCGGGAGATCTGGGACCTGGGAATCTGTTGCTGGAGACCTCTCATGGTCCTTGGTCTCTGGGTCTGGGCCTGAGTATATACATACATACATAAACTCTTTGCTAAATCTTGTGTGTTATCTGGATACAGGAACAAAGATGGATCTACGGGAGGACAAGGAGACTTTGGCGCTACTCTCCGACCAAGGTCAGTCACCGGTGAAGCGTGAGGCTGGGCAGAAACTGTCCAACAAGATTCGGGCGGTGAAATACATGGAGTGCTCTGCACTAACACAGAGGGGCCTCAAGCAGGTGTTCGACGAGGCGGTCAGAGCGGTGTTGAGGCCAGAGCCGGTCAAGAGAAGACAACGCAAGTGCTCAGTCCTCTAAGGTCATAATATATACCCTATACTTCCTCCTCCCCCTCCCCAGTGCTCTTACTGTCTGTCTGTCTGTCTAACTGCCTGCCTGCCTGCCTGCCTGCCTGCCTCTTGTCTTGTACATTTTTATCTGCGTTTAGTTCCGCTTCCCTCTTGTATTTGAATATTTTTTTCTCTTTCGCCTCGTCTTTTTACCGTCTTCTCTGTTTTGTTTCTCTTCCCCGTCTATCTACATGGAGTGCTCAGGGCTAACACAACTGGGCCTCAAGATAGTGTTTGATGAGCTGATGAAGAGAAGGCACAAGTACTATATGGTCGTATTATATACTCCCCCTCCTACCCTACCCCTAGTGCTCTTACTGTCGATCTGCCTCGTCTTGGTACTTCTTCATCTCCTCTGTCTACGAACCTTTTTACTAGTTTCGTCTCCCTTGTCTCATCCTGTTTCTCCTTGTTATCTTTGTACTCCTTATCTTCATGCATTGCTTTTTGTTTTCAATTGTTTGCTTTCCATTCTTTTTCTTTCCAAATGTCTGCCTCTCTAATTGGATCTCCCAGTAAATTTTCCTTGTCCCAAAGATATTACGCTAACTGGTCGAAAATTGTATTATAGTACAGAAATCATACTTCAACTTAAGGGCATAATATAACTTTATTCACGAATCACAACATTGTGAATATTAAACACATTATTTTATTGTTCTAACCTGCCTCCTCTTTCTATCCATCTATCTCCTAACAATTGTTTCTTATTCTACCTTCCCTCTTCCTTCTATTACACATTTGTCATTCTACCCTACTCCTAATATTTAGCTTTTCTTTTCTGATTCTACCTTTCCTCTCCAACTATTAAACAAATTTTCTTCTGATACTATCCTGCCTCCTGATTCTCTCCACCTTTCTCCCCAATTCAGGTTTATCCTCTCATATTATCTCCATCCCAGAGCAATATATGTGATCAAATTATTTTTTCATAATGATGTCCTTTGAAATATGAGCATATGGGTTTTACCATTGTCATCTTAATATTTTTTTCCACTGTATCTGCCACCCACTAAAAGTTAATAGTGCTAAACTTAAATAATATATGACTAGCATAATAGGAATTCAGATACTTAGATACTTAATGTTTATGAAAGTGTAGCAGGACATAGAAAATAATGTTTTCACACAAACTTCATAACCTGGATGCTTTCGTGTGTATGTACTTCATCTCAGCATATGTATTTCATCTGAATGTGTGTGTGCGCGCGTGCGTGAGTGTGTGTTTACCCTTAAAGGCATCGGTTTCCTATATTAAAAAAAGCTAATATGCTTATTAATTTATTTGTTTTGGCCACCCTTTCTTACAAGTGGAAAAAAGTGTAGTTGGTCAGTAGACACGTTTTCTGAGGGCATATTATTTAGCCTCATATAATCCATTGGAGTTTCATGTATAGCTCGTGAAATATGTGAAGATTTGAAAATAAAACTTTATAGAATATCAAATTATAAAAAAAAACAAGAAAATAATAATGCACATTGTTGAAAAATACAAATAAACTGCAACTCTGGTAAGCCAGTAAAGTGAAAGAAAGTTTATAGTTACACATGTTAAATTTTCCCTTAAATATTTTGTATCGCATAACTCTCCACAATTACTTTGAATCCCTTTAAAAAAAAAATACAAAATCTCAAAGCTCTGTTATATTAGCTATTTACTAGTTTGACAATTTGACAGGGATTGAAACATCCTGCAAGACAGTACATGGCCATAAAAGGAACAGTTAATTTGTGCCATGTTAAAAAACAGCTTGCAAGTTGTTTTTAAAATAAGAAAAATATGGATATGATATTGTTTTAAAGCCCAATAGGCACACAATGATAAATTGAATTTTCTCTATTTAGTAACCTACTGGTAAATATTATTACTCAAAAGTTGTTAGCTTATAGCCTAAAATTCATTCGGTCTCATTATTTGGGGTAATTCTAGATGATTTATTCAGCTTTGGAATTACCAATCTTTGGTTTACCTTTGATTTATTATCAGTCACTCAATCAATATTAATCCTATCAAACTAATCAATCATTAGCTATAAGGTCTGTAGAGTACACAAGCCCCAGGCCTCCCTTACCGTACCCACATAACCTACCTCACCACACCATGTAAGCTGCTAGTCTTCCACATCGCTTATGGGACACTTGACGGACATTAAGACATCAGTAAAATATTCCCTTCAATCAGATGAAATGTATTTAATGTATTAATGCAACTAACAATATTCATTGCCATATTCTCAATACTACTGCCAGATGATTTTACAAATGAAACCCTTGGATTCTAAAGATTAAAGACACATTCTTTCTAAGTAAAATTGTGTAGAAATATTGGTAGCTAGAATAAAATAAACATTGATATCATCTGATATGAGGGAATAATAAGAGCAATAAATATTATTTTGAAATTTAAGGAAAATTTAACTAACCACATCAACATTTCTTACGAAGATGAAGGAAGAATGTCGCAAGAAGATTGTCCGTTATTCATCTCTATATAACTTATCTAGTAAAAAAAAAAAAAAAAATTGTATACTGATAAAACTATTACCGGTACTATAAACATAATTTTAATTTTGTTTAATTCATATTTGTTTTCACCAACCCACCAATTAACTTCACAAATAACCTAATAAACAAAATCAATGAAAGTAATGAACACGTGGTACTCCAAGGACTCTAATCTAGGATACTCACACCAAAATTCCGCACACTAAGCATTACACCATCAAGTTTTTTTACTTTACACACATCAGATATTATAACTTGTTTCACCTTAATGTATGAATATAGTGATAAGCTATGAGCACTAAACATGGTATTCAGGATGAAATTGATCCCTCATTAATGCTAAGGTCTTTTTTTAGCTAAAGAAAAACTTGTAAGATACCCCAAAAATAAATATCTGTATTCCAGTAATAATTGAAATACCGGTAGTTTTGCAACCACATTTTAGTACTCTGAGAGGTTCTTCCTAAGCTGAATAGAATTGTCTGTTGGAAACTTGAAAGATATTGTAATTATCAAATAGGAGGGTCAACACCAAATGGTCTATTAGTTTAAAACACTAAAATAATATATGTAGGGAATCTAGGAAAGTGTAAAGACCTTCCTTAGTCTATACTGTCCTTGCTCAAGAGCAGGGCTAGGGTGGGGTACCCTGATGTTTCGGAATGGACTCAGTTTTATTAATTATAAATTATTATATCGCTTAAGCGATATAAGCGATTTTGATAAGTTGTTTGTCTTTTTACTGTGTTTGTCCAAGTTTTGGTTTGTTTATTTTGCAAGTTTTACATTATAATTAGGACTGGTTTTGAATAGGCTCGTTTACTAACTTACATGGTCCATACAATGGCTCATACCAAACGCTCAACACCAACTCGCAACTCAATCTTACTGCCACGATAATCTATAAAAAGACTTAATACTGTATAAGTTCTACAGTCACTTGCTTAAACCCTTCCGTACCGGCGACATATTTTTTATTTGATTGTAGCTACATTTAGACAATTTTATTCAGCTTAAGAAGGTTATCTACCAATTATAAGGCTACACACCCTCTAAATTAATCCTTTTAGCTACCACATATCCTTCCTAAGCTTCATAAAATTGCCTTAATGTAGCTGAAATAAAACATAAAATACGTTGCCGGTATAGAAGAGGTTAAAGCTAAAGTATGCTTATCTCCCTAAACCACTGTGTGCATTTTATATTTTATCTGGGTTATTTCTTAAATGCATGAGCAGTAACCTTTAACTTTGTTTTTGTACTTCGTAATTCATGTTACTCTTTTACCATCCAGATTGTATCTATAACAAACCAGATATATATTTACTGAAAATCTAATTATCTTTAATTTATTAAAATAATATGGAAATGTAATGATAATTTCTCAGTTACAGCAGCTTACTATATTATTATTATTATTATTATTATATATTTTTTTTAAAGAATTTCTGTATGTTCCTGTTTGATTTCCTTTTAGTTTTAATTTTAAAAATTTAGCAACTAAATTCCTTCGTGAATTGTGAAACCCTGTGGTATATAATTCTCATAGATAAGTTGTGTTTCTCTATTTGGCCCCTTATACAGTGTGGACCCAACGTACTCAATTTCTTCATTCCAAGGACATTACATGCATGTTGCGATTCACGAACGACTTTGCTTGGTTCCAAGCCAAATCCCAAAGTCTTCCCCCTTTTTTTGTTTAACCATCTTCGCCCCGTTATGCTGTACAGTATATTGGTGTAATTAGTATTTTATGATTTCATGTATGTATGTATGTACAGTATAATATACTAAGGCACATACCCCGTAGCTGGGGGGGTGGCCGACTCTAGACAGAGCCTGAACAGGGAAAAAAAAAAAGTTCCGGTCTCAGGAGGCAGACACGCAGCGGAACACATCACAGTGCCCACCCACCACACATCCAGGCATGACCCTTCATATATACTGGCTCCCCAGGCCAGGCGCATGACGGACTATTATCTAGCGCCTGACCCCCTCTCCCATACCTTATTTATGAACAGAAGTAATTGTTGTTTGGGCTGTTTTTTATCTGTGGATTTTTTCCAATGAAATGGAATTGAAAATATGAATATCCTACCAACACATAATTAAACAAAATTACAAAAATGTCAATAAAATATATTTCCAGATTTTATCACTCATATTTAGTTTGCAAGTTTTACATTTTAATTTTAATTACAGTATGGGCGTGGTCTGCCACTTTGGGAAAACATTCCACTGTACCAGGGAAAACAACATGCAATTCAATGAGGAAAAATTCCAATTAATACGGTACGGAGATAATAATGGTGTTAAAGAAATTACAAATTACTTAACAGAATCTAACCACATAATAGAACGGAAAGACAGTGTGAAAGACCTTGGGGTATTAATGTCTGAAAATATGGGTTTCAAAGTACATAACCAGGTCAAAGTGGCGGCTGCGAAACGTCTAACGGGTTGGATTCTGCGTACTTTTAAAACACGCGGTGAATTGCCTATGATAACGCTCTTCAAATCTCTAGTGCTACCGCGGCTTGAATACTGTAGCGTATTAACATCCCCATACAAAACAGGTGAAATAAATGACGTAGAGAGTGTACAAAGAAATTTCACTTCGCATATAAGTTCGATAAAACATCTACACTATTAGGAGCGTTTAAGAGCACTGAATCTGTACTCACTGGAACGTAGAAGAGAACGTTACCTAATAATATACACGTGGAAAATCGCAGAGGGTTTAGTACCAAACCTACATACTCCGATAGTCATGAAATTCAGTGATAGGAGAGGCTTGGAATGCGAAATCCCCCGGATGAATAACAGGGGTGCTATGGGCTCTCTGCGAGAGGGCTGGTTATCACACAGAGGCCCACGTCTCTTCAACAAACTCCCACGGCGAGTAAGAGACATGAGGGACATCTCGTTAGACAACTTCAAGAGAGCCTTAGATCTCGAACTGCAAAAAGTGCCAGACGAGCCCATCCTCGCAAGGGAGCGAGCGGTCGCTTCAAACAGTCTACTGCACCAAATCAGCACCCATAACGAGGGGCGTCGCGCTCCTTGGTGCCGCTAGAAGAGCGGCGAACACATCAAAAGGTAAGGCCTGGGAATTTTTCCCACAGTTGCAGGCCACACCCATAATGTATTATTAAATGTAAAACTTGCAAACTAAACAAACCAAAACTGGGACAATGACAATATAAAGTCAAAATAACTTATCAAAATCGCTATGTGGAAACAACGCTTACTAAAATAAAAGAATCCACCACATAGGGTGTACATTACTACATGAGCAAGTTAATCTGTTTCCCAAGCAAACTAATCGCACACATAACAACGCACTATCGTCACGTTCAAGGAATTAGTCAATTTGTGACTTCCCAAACTTGACTACTTCCTTTAACGTGACGATAGTGCGTTGTTATATGTGCGATTGGTTTGCTTGGGAAACAGATTAACTTGCTCATGTAGTGATGTACACCCTATGTGGTGGATTGTGTTCTTTTATTTAATAATTTTCATTTTAGTAAACGTTGTTTCCACATAGCGATTTTGATAATTTAATTTGACTTTATATTGTCCTTGTCCCAATTTTGGTTTGTTTAGTTTGCAAGTTTTACATTTTAATTTTTTTTTTTTTTTTTGGTATTGGTAGGATATTCATTTTTAATTCCATTACAGTCATACAATGGTTTAACGTCTTTTTCAATTATGTACATTGTAACAGCTCAGACCTGGTTCCCTTTCTGCAGTTGGAATATAACTCAATAAAGTCCCGCCACACCACCACCCCCATCATGTCATCACTTTGGCTGTTGTTGGTATAGTGCTAACCATTCCGCAGCAAGACTCAACTAAGTCCAACTGCACCTGCAGTATCTGCAAACCATACCAGCCTTAACAGTGCTACAACAAAACAGTAACATACCAAGACTCTATTGTACATTAGGCAACTTGGACTTTAGGATAACAAAATCCTGCCACAACACTGCCCCACCATGTAAACACTGGCCGACTCTGGCGTGGCGCCCAACAGTGCTCAGATAAAACTAGTAAGAGTCCCCTGTGGCACCTATCCGTGCCTATTGCATTAGAAATTATCCACAGGTTCAAAAGAGCCCAAGCAATAAATTATTTCTATTCATAAATAAGGGAGGTAGAAAGCCATTAGATACTACACAAATATATAGCATAATGGGGGCGAAAATGGCGAAAACATAACAACTTTGGATGCGATTGCGCATATAATGTATACCGGTATGTATATTTGGCGAGTACAGTACAGTATGACAAATTCAAGGGAATTTTGGTGTCCATGTGTATGTTGTGATTCGTGTATGTTGGTTATTTACTGTATATGATTATCAAAGAAACTATTAAGGTAGACTAGTCAATTTGTATATGGTGGTTGAAGTAGTATGCTATATTAATGACAAATTTCCAAAAAAAAAATTGAATTGTTGTTAGATAATACATTTAGTGTCAATGTGCACCTTATCTATTGCACATTTTGATAAAGTTATTAATTTTACTCATACTATTTTTATGGGTAGTATTTTATATTAATTTTACATACAAAATAGACCAACATATATATATTGGCCAGCCTAACCTATATACAAATTCAGTATAATGTAGCATGGCATAATTTTATTAACCTATTGACTCCGAATGGTTGAATAAAATCTTCTGTTGGTAGCTACAATAAATATTAAAAAGGTTGACATAGGTTGAGAAAGGCGATTAATTTTTTAACCCATTCACTCGTAGAGGTACTTTTTTTTATCTAAATAAAAAACAACAATATTATATGCCTTTATACTTGTCCCTGTTTTGGTTTGTTTATTTTGCAAATTTTACATTATAATTATGCTTTAAAAAGTCAATTCCTTAGATTGAATGGGTTCATTACATACTGTATAATTATGAATTATTACTACATTATTATACATGTATTATTTTTACATATGCATCAATACTATAAAATTATAATTATTATCGTTGAACATTTTGATTCCTTGTTTGATAATTACTGTACTGTATAGTGATACAGCATCAAAAGCAGGGCAGCTTCATATATGCTACATTTATTTGATTGATATTAATAATAGGTCAGTTTATTTAATTAAGCAAACTCACATAACATGCTAAATGTCGGTGTCAGAGTATAGCCGATATCACAAGCGCCTTTCCCCTCAATATTAATCATCAGCACTGATCTGGCAGCTTATGAGATAAAATAATTGTCACTTAAATTAATCTATCTTCAGTCTAGTTTCTGATACCAGTGCAAACGATCCCAGAAAATGTTAACCATTGAAAATTGAGGATGAAAATTCTGGTGTGATACCGGTTTATATGGTGATCCTCTGACATGGACATTGATACTTTCACTGCTATCATGAAAATTGTTGTATTTTTTACCAAAAACACAACTCAACCTACTCAACTTATTATAATAACTCTGAGGGCAAGTCTGGAACATCTGTGCTAATCTTGTATGGATAGGAGGAATTATATGATTAACATAAAATAACTTTGTCCATTGTGGGATTACTTGTTCACTCCAAAACCCAAATCATGGCCCAAAAATGCTACCTTGAATAGTATACATTAGGTAAATTATTAATTAGAAGACTTGATTCCGTTTGTGATAGCTTTCAAAACTTATGGCCACGATTATGTCCTAGCAGTATATACTCTGACTGGAAAGATGCAGTAGACCAATGTTACATTATGTTCGCAGTCATTCAGTTTGTCCGAATATCTGATAATAGGCCTACTGGTTGCTCTGGCTGTACACCTACGAACAAAAGCGGTGTCCCGCCTTCATATCTTGATTAAATTTCCTCTATTCCTTTAATACAAAAATAGTCCTGTACCACACTTAACCCCTTCAGACTCATATGACGCAGAGGTTGCCAGATTAGCAATAAGAAATAGAGTTCTCTCACTCTTATAATTACCTCTCCAAAATTAGTTTTCTGCCCACAGCTAACTCAAAGACAACTGCAGAGGTTGAAGTAACTAAACTAAAGGTTTCTAAATACCCCTGATGGTAACAAAGGCTTTAAAGGATCCCTAATCGGCTCAAAATCGCGTCATATGTTGGAGAGGGTTAATATAAAGTAATTGTTTATATGTACATATATACAAGGATATTTTAAATTTATGTATAACTATAGGGATAACTAGAGTTGAAATTATGAAGGTAACAAACTAAAAATAATAAGTAACACCCGTTCTTAACATTAATCATCAATTAACAAACTCCAATGTACTTGAATAAACTAATTAAAGCATATGGTCCTCCCGGGATTCAAACTCGGGACACCACACCTAGAATATAGGCATCTAAACCATTACACCACCAACACAGTTGGTAGAGCACTCGCCTGCAAACTGTGAGGTTGATGGTTTAAGTCTCGGGCCGGCCACTGTGCGTTATTGGCAGACGCCAGTGCTGTTGGTGGAAAGGCGCGGTCTAGCAATCTGTGGCAACTAATCACTGAAGTCCCTAATAATCAGGGCACCCACCCTAGCCCAGCTCTTGAGCAGGGAGTGCATGGTAGTAAAAATGCATAATAATAATAATAATCTGGTCTTTTGTTTCTTGAAATAAAAAAACATTATACAACAGCCTCCTGGGCCAAAGTCCTTATGAAGGTAGGACTCGCCTTTTGACTCTAACTGTACATTGTACCATTTACTGTAAGTACTGATATTAGTAGTCCATTTAATTGCTGTGTTGACTGCAGTAGTTTGTAGAAAATACAACATTGTTATTTAGCAGCTGAAATTATATGAATGCATTTGTCATACCTTTAATTGTAGTAACTGCTTTCTTTATATTTTGTATCTCTTATAATTTAAACTAGTGGGTAGTTGATTGGAACTACTTATAGCTTTTTGTATTTTGTTATTGGTATGAATATACTTATAACACTAAAAAAACTACATGAAAATATACATACTGTATGTAGATATACATGATATTACTGAATGATTCTCTTTCTACTATTAATAGCATCTAGTCACTGTAAGGCGATGGTACTGTAGAAAGAAAGGCTATATTTTTTATATAGTGAAATACTAAATGTCAGTTATGGTTATATATTACTTGTTATAATAATTGATTGACAAGAAATACATAAATAAATATAGTACAGTACTGTACTTCAATTGTGCTGAGCTACTTACAAACAAAAACTGTGATCGACCTCAGCGACTTACAATTGCATAATATTCACAAAGTGCAGCCCATTATTGATTCCAGTACCATATGAAAACCTAAACAAAAGTGAAAAGTTTGCCCGACAAGATGAATATTGGACGCATTACTATGGGGATCACCAAGGTTAAATAAGGGGAGTGATAGTTAGGTAGAGTGTATCCTATGTGAGCGTGAAGCGAGATAAAGGACTGGAAGGTACTAGCGAATATGGCTAACACTAACCATTAGTCTAATATACTGTATACTATTCTATGGTAACATATAATAAAGATACAGTATATACTGTATCTCTAAGCAATCTGTAACCCTTACATTAATATTTAAATAATATTTAGTAACTGAAGGTCGAAGCACAGTATGTTGGCTTCACTGTTTCGTCCTGACACTCCTTTCTTTAGTATCCTTCCTCCAAAGGGATCACTCACCTCAAATCGGATTTGCCCTACTAAATCAGGTATCACACAAGCGCTTTGTCCCTTGACTTTTATCTTCAACACTGGTCTGGTAGCTCTAAAGGTAAACTTTTTCAATAATTCTGTCGCATAAATGAATCGATCTTCAGCCTACTTACCGATACCAATGCCAAAGATCCCAGAAATGTTGCCGAAATTATGTTGACTCGCGATGAAAGCTCTCATGTGATACTGTATCCCGTTGACTCCGTACTGTACTTTTAAACACAGGAAACAAGTGGCAAGATTAAATAATATGTCATGCCAAAACTGAATGAGATAGCCTAGTGCCAGAATAAAAGTTATCACACTGAAGATGGTTTACTAGACCTTGATAATGAGAGGCAGTTCCGTAGCTGAATAGATAATCTTACGTTAGCCCGTTAGCCAATAAAAAAAATAAAAAAAACTACTCAACGGGTTATTGGATATCGGTGACTACTTAGCGGATGTTAGCTATAAAAGATGAAACTTAATGAACGAGTTAAATTAATTGGATGTCGGTATAGAACGTATGGAAACGACTGTCACACTTTGCATTACTTTCATCAAGCTAAAGGCAGCATAATATTTCATCTTTCTGTTGGTGGCCAAACAGTCTACAAATATGGTTAGTTTTTACCTAAGTTTTACCTACATTAACCTGACCTTAATTAGACTGCTTATTACCATCATAACTTTATCTTAAGGGGAGCCAGACTTTTTTTTTTTTTCTCCCCGCCCCCCCCAACTACTTCCTCTCGGGCATAGGCTGATAGCCTTTACACCCCCTAGACCCCCCTTCAAGATAAATTTGTACATTTTTCGGTAGAAAAATTTCCCGGCCAAAGGCCGATTCCTCTTAAAATTGCAGGCTCGCTATCGCTCGCCAAGAAATAATCGATTAAAATTGACAACGAAATGGGGCGAAAGGTGTTAAAATCGCCTAACAAATGGGCCGAACGTCTTATAATCTCAAAACTAGTGGGGCTAAACATTAGGAAGAAAGGGGTCCAGAAAAATGGTCTGCCTCCCCTTAAGGTAATGTAGCAATCTTACTCTAGAGGAGGACTCTGTCATAATCTTCTCACAAAAATCCAATAAACATCGGTGAGGATAATTATGTTTAATTTTATAAATATTTGTTCACCAATGTTTTATTTTCCCTTCTCTGGATAAAGTTGAGACACTGAATGTTATATTAACATTATATATATGTATAGAAACACATATATACAAAATAGCATTCTAAACCACCCATCCACATACCTGATAGGCCCCTCATAAGCTGAATAATATCCTCAGGCAGTAGCCACGATAAGTTATCAAGCTGAAAGGGTCGAGATGATTTTTTTATATATTGCCCTTTAATAATTCCAATAATATGGTTTATGGGAACCACAGTTAATACTTTGTACCTTGTCCTGTAAACATTCAGGAAATGATTGATGATATACACACTACTGTACAATGTAAGGTTTAGGGAAAATGAAAATGAGCACGGCATCCTAAATTAATTTATATAAACATACTTTATAGTTAATAACTCCCTGATTTATTCTAAGTACTGTAACTCTTTCAGTAAGACGAAAGTCTTTATATTATTATTGCTACATTTGGACAACTTTATGCAGCTTAGGAAGGTATTGTGGTAGTTAATAGGTCGAGATATTTTGTAGCCTTTTAATTCGTAGAAGTCCTTCCTAAACTTAATAAAATCATGTAATAGTAGCCAAAATAAATAGAAAAGGATGTTACTCATACAGAAGAGGTTAAATAGTTGCTACAGTACAATGCTAAGGTTTTGCCAAAGACGTATCCAGCAAGAGTTGGGCATGTCAGTGGGTTTAGCTGGGGGGTTTCTGGGAGGATTAGCTAATTTTTAAACAGTAGTGCATTACAGTAATATATATATACAGTATATCTACTGTATATTTATACCAAAAGCCACTCTCCGCATGGAGGTGTCCCACACAAGTAAAAATTAAAAACACATAAGAAATAATAAGGAAAAGGAAAAAAGTGGGATATTCACAGTATGCAAAACTGAATTTTAAAATCCTCGCAAAAAGTGAAGTTGGATTAATAAATGTGGTGTCAAAATTTACATTAGTTAATTTCTGGTAAATTGCGATGCTATATTAATCTAATTTATTACTCGTGGGCGGTTGGGCTTAGGCGACCCTCCCTGTGAACAGGTACAAACTAGATAATCGAGGGAGTTGCCTTGGCATATGGAAGCCTAAGATGGTGATTCATTCGCGGCTACCCCCTCCCAGGAATTACGTCCTCTGGCAATAGAAAGATTATTACTTTTTGTGGTTATATTTCTTACTGATATTGTACAATATTTAAAGCACAGTGTAGGAATTGGCTAATGTACTCAATCCCACTTCAACAAATCCTTCATTAACCCATACAGCAACATGGCATCTTTTCCCATTTATTCTTGCTAGCACTATTATTTTATTTAGCTTAGGAAGGATCTCTAGCAATCACAGGGGTAAGTCGATCTCAATGAACCATTTAACTCCCACAGGTCCTTCCTAAACTTAATGTATAGTCTAATATTAGCTAGAAAAAAATAAAAGTGCGTCGTGGTATACCGATGATTTCCTGTTGGGGAGCTGGTATCTGAGTGAATAAGGAATGAATTACTTTAATGTTATTAGGATTCTCAACAAATTGTAAAGTAGCTGATTGTTATTGTGTACAGCTTGCAGTACAATGCATGTTATTATTTAGTTAAGGTTAAGTTTTTCTCTGACATGGGTCTTCCTCCTGACCAGTAGAGGGGTGAAGAAAGACATGTACAGTAGTAGCAAGTTCTGTTCCTCTCCAGGATTTTATGTTTGGAAGTACAAATAATATGATTGGTTTCTGAATGTAATTTGTTATAAAGTATTACATATTATTTGAAATACTGTACTGAGTGATACACACTGTACGATTTCAGTCTTGTTCCCTAACAGTTGCAGTCTTATGTATAGACTGTGTTAACATCTGATTAACCAATTGTTTCATAATAAACTACACTTTTTAATTCAATCATACAATGACTTCTGTATATATTATATCACAGAGGTAAAGACCTTGTGTGGGTGACTGTACAATGACAGTCTAGCCGTATCTTTAGCCTCTTGTCTGGTGGGAAGTTAATATTTCATAACGGCCAGTAGAGTGCACAACTGTAGATAGTTTACTTAAGTTATTTCCTATGTTCATGATTCACTGTGGTTATTTGAAAAATGATGGTGGCAGAGGAATGGGGTGTATGATACATGCTAGGGGATGAATACAAGACCAAAGCATTATGGGTTGCATAAGAGCAGTGACCACCTCCTGTGAGCACCATAGGCAAGAGTTAGAACCAATGCAGGTAGCTTTGAAGGCAACTGAACTATGCTAGATTTGCTCAACTGGCTGGCCTTAATTTCCCAACCAAAAAGAGAGGGTAAAGAAACAGTCAAGGGCAAAAGTCATGTGGCACTTCATAACTCTGATTAAAACTCCCTCTTTAGTTTTAACAGGCATAAACTCCATAAAGTACCCGACAAAAGCCTTTATCGAAGAGTTGTATTCAGGTTTGTTACAGAGGACAGTAGATTCATATTTAACCTGGAGAGAAAGTAAATTATGAAGTAGGGGTGTTTCATGACTTCTGAACCTGGTGATTGACTATATAATGCTTTTACAGGTAGTGATGGTGTAAAGGTGAAGTATCAGTGTGGCAGGACTGTAAACACATTGTACATTATGGCACTTTGCTGGCTTACCCTGGTACTTAACCTTTCACTATCATTCCGTCTTTATTATTTCAAGGAGTTACGCTGTAAAGTTACGACTTGTCTTCACCAACTTCACCTCTAGTTTTCCTGCTGATGTAATAAAAAGTACTCAACAAAACTAAACTAAGCTTGTTTATATAGTCTTAATTCATGTGTTGAGGATTCGTTTTTACTGGACACAAAGCTATATAATGTAAAGCTTTTTTTATGGCTTTCTTTAGTTCTTTAGGTAAAGTTGAAATTATGGAGACAGGACATGACTTTTGAGCTTGGCTTTACAGTATCACAATACAAACTTATGCCAGTATCACATTAGCTTTTATCATCAACACAGGTCTGGCAGCTTAATTAAACTTCATATTTATGTCACCTAAAATATACTATTCTCATTCTTAGTTTTCAATACCAGTGCAAAAGATGCCAGATAAATGTTGACAGTCGAAAATTGAGGATAAAAGCTCTTGTGTGATAACCCTTTTACAGATTAAATAAGTGCACTAGTTTATTGGTGGATGTTAGATCAGCCAGTCACCCAAATTAGGACGCATCAAAATTATTGTTTTAAATTCTAGATAGACCTTAATATATTGTCACATTACATATCATAATTGGCTGATAAGGGTAGGTTAACTTCCATATATCATATTGACATTTTATCAATTTTTTCTAATATTGTATTTTTATTACTGTACTATAAACATGTTTTCCCTGTTATGAAAGCCATGAGAAACTGTAGTGGGTCAGCACAAATATTGAGTTTGTAATATTGAATGCACTCCATCTCCACGTTTTGTTGTCAAGTACACCAGGATGCAAAAGTTCAATGGCAACCTAAATGAGAACTGTGTAAATTCAATAATAATAATAGTTTGTGCATTATCATAAAGCTAGTTTTTCCACATCAGCGGATTCAGTAGCGCTCACATAATTCTCCAAGATATTTATACTCCTTATTTACAGTAAATTCCAGCGTATCATAGGTTTTTCTAAACAAAAATCAAGATGAAACCTAGCAGTTTTCAATAATCTTAAAAAATTGCTCATATTTGTTTGTCCATAAATGTTCAAATTATCATATTATTGGATTTCAGAAAAAATTTCATCAAGGTTTTTAATGAACTTTTCATATTGTGTATGTTTGATGAGGCAGTCGTCCATCTCTACTTCAGTATATTTATTATAACTAGGTCAAAAATTGTGAGCTGTAACATCTTATAACTCAAAAAGGACTTGAACAATTGAACTGACATTTTGACCACATGGGAAGGATCGGCCAGGAAATAGGTGTGGAAATTTACCGACCGTTTACACTAGCCCGTTTGAAGTGACAAGAGTTTAGCGGGCAATACTTGTGGCCTAGTTATTGTGAATAGACTTTACCTTCTCTCCATAATCTAACTAGTCTTCAGCTCAAAACGTTCAGTACAACCTTCCATGAATGAAAACAATCGCGGACCATTTTTTCAGTCTTTTCATTTTGGTAATTACAACGACTAGCTTCACAATGGGTATTTCTTGTTTTAAGCAGTATACAGTATTGACATTTGGAAATGTTGATTTTGTAAAATTCAAGTGCTAGCAATATTTACTTAATCTACTGTATAGTGGACTAATGGTTCAATATTATGGATAAACACTGCATACGTGTTAGATATTCCATAAAATCAAGCCTTTTCCATAACTGTGGCTCATTTAATTTTATCTAGAGTCTGAAGATAGCTCATTTTACCAGTACAGTATAGTAAATAGTAATATAGAAAGTACCACAATTAGTTTTGTTGGACCTTATCTAAAAAATAATGGACTGACAAAATGGCCCAGTGTATGTGATATATCCTTGATCATTCAGTACGACGACCGTAATTTTCATTCTATTCTAGTAAAGATTGAAAAATTTTATACAATTTGGGAATGACCTCTAATTAAAGGGCTATATACTATCACAATTAGTTTTGACACCCACAGTACCTTCCTAAATTGCATAAATTTTTTGAAATATTTTATTGTACATAGAATTTAAAGACAGTGATCCAGAAGTAGTACGGTTTCAGTCATGTCCCAAAACTGTCTAAATATACTGTAGCTAGAATAAAATAAAAAGGATGTCACCCGTACTGAAAGGGTCAACATATACCAGTGGGATTAAACCCAAAGGAACGCCTGACATACTCGCCAGAAAGTTAAGGGTACAAATCCCACTGGCCTATAAAGGAAATAACTATAACTCTGAGGTGGTTCGCCTCGACCAGTATCAAAATCCGACATGTAAGATTTATTAATATTTTATAAATTTCAACTAGTAGGCTATTTGTTACACATCACAGTTGGCGTCGTAGATTTAGTGATATAGTAAAGTAGCGTGAAAGTGTAACCCCCCCCCCCCCCCCCGTTTCCCACACGGTCTGAGCCATCTACAGGTAATTTAAGTCACTTTTGTTACAGTAACTGCCATGTTGGGGGCTAGGAATCCTCCTCCCCTTGTATTATCCACCTACTAGACGAGAAAGTAAGGGGCAAGGGAACATGAAAGTGGTCCCGGACCCTAAGAATTGGAACTTTAAATGTTTCTGTTCATCTCGAGTTGGCCACCCCCAGCTATGGGATATGTGCCTGAGTAAATACAATGCATGCATATAAAAGTTTTAACATTGTATAAAAGTAGTAGGAGCGAGAAGGAGGGCGAGGAAGTTAGTTGTTCAGGCAGTCGAGATTTCGATGGCCTTCCTTTTGACGGTATGGTACAGTTGCTTACATAACTTCCCAACTATCTTACACATGTTAATATGAAACTGATTATGTTGTATACCAACTCAGTCAATGGTATTAAAAAATAATTTCAAAACAGTTCTGTACAAAATCTTTACCATTGAGGTTATTTTTCTACAAATATTGGTTATCTATTAAGACCCCTGTAAATTATGAACTGCCATAAGTTGTGAAATATACCACAGTAAATTGAAGAAACACAGGAAAACAGACAGAAGTATGCAACAAGGAGGCTACATAAACAAATATGGCTTTACTCTTCCTGTATATAATTCTGTGCTGTAGTCTTAATCATGGGATGGGGCCTACTATCTCTCCCCATATTGAACCTAACAAAAGGAAGGAGAGAGTGAGCCATCTGTCGATGTTTAAAACTGTGGTCCTCAGTCTCTCACCACCCTTCCTCATCCTCTGTTTAGGTGCAGTTACAAGAGTACTTTTTCCAACAATTTTTGGGGCTATATCTATAATTATTCGGCCAACTACAACAACCTACCATCAAGCTTAGTTGTCAATACCTGCGTAAAACGGATTAAAAAGAGATTAAAAATGTCTAAAAGAAGTGCCTGCCGGAAAATTGCCAGAAAAATACTCGTGTGATATCAACTTTTGAGTGTGTCAAGTCAGGTTGTTTCCAGAGCTTTCAGTGTCATATTTTCAGTGTTACCCTCCAGTGTTGTGTTGTTGTTTGGCCTCTCGACACACACCGGTGCAGTGATGAGCAACTCCCATGACAAAACTAAATGAGATGCGCATCTTCTCAGTTATATCTATTGTCAATCCAAATTGACGTTTTAGTGCCCAATTCTGACAATCCGGACAGTTGATATATGTTTCTCACCTGATTCTCTTGCTGAATCATCTAATTTATAAATGGCATTTACAAAGAGACATTTCTTTTCATAATTTCCATATTCAAATGAGTAGAAACATCTATCAACTCTCTGGATTCTTAAAATTGGTTGCCTAACATCACTGTGGATTCATAAAAGTTTACAATTAATTGTGTCGGTGAAGAGGTGTTATACCCCTTATCTGCTGGATTCAACTGTCCAGGGGTAGCTAGAATAATGTATAAAAGAAAGAGCTTTGTCAGTTTGTGAGAATTAATTGAAATGCCTGGTAGTATTTAATATTCTGGAATATAAGAGGACTTTATTAAGCTGAATAACATTGTCTAGAATTAGGTTTTAATGAGTTGCCACTAGTTGAAACGGTTGAGTGAATAATTTAACTTCAATTCTGGGAAATCCTTGCTATGCTCAAGAAAATAATCTGAAATTTAAAAAAAAAAAAATCATCGGTATAAAACTTAAAATGGACAATGAAAATAATTATTACGCCGCATTTTTAAATAAATATATTCTATAAAGGATGCTTATAACTTATCATATTGGATTAATCCTGTATAATCTGCATGGTACGGAAGTTTTCATTTTATAATAAACATGCAAAAAATATTTGAATTAATCCAGTAGGTTGCAAGAAGTTTATAAAGTGTACCCAATTCAATATGTTTACCTCTAATAGTTATGTTTATCTTAATAACTATGATTGGGCTACTTTTCTTAACACAGCCCAACCTTAATTAAACCACCTCTGGTATTATTGATCACAGACAGCATTATATATTGCTCCACACAAAACATACAACCTCACCAACTGGACTAAGCCATCATGATGGGGTACACTCGACCAAAAAACAATATTTACACTGGTGAGCTGTAAATAATCTAGTATGAATCGGGTGAAAGATACGTCTGAGGTATTATCATAAGATGTCGATTCACTTCCAGAATGTTTAGAGCGTTAGTGTAAAGATTGTTTTTTGGTTGAGTGTACAGAAGCTGTCATCCCATTGGGGATTGGCTGGTCCTGCAGTGGATCATATACGGCTGATGAGGATTGTGTTTTAAAGATTAATTCCAGTTAATTTGTAAAAAGGTTAAGTTTATTTTTATAAACTACAGATAACCAATTATCCACTAAAACAAAGTTGTGAACATAGCTGTTTCTGTACTGGTGAAGTAATACCATACTTGGTGAAGGGTTACATCTCACTACCCAATCATTAAAGTAAATTACATAATAATAATGAGCGACATTGCGGCGGTACTGTAATAATTTATAGTCTGAAGAGTTTCAGGATGTTGGCAATGATAATATCTTTTAATTTAAGGGAAAATGTTTACCAAAACATTGATATTTGAGTGAAAGTGAAAGAGCGAGTATTAATTTTACCACAAGAATACTAGAATTATTCAAGGACTTTAAAATTTAAAGGCTCTCTTTGGGCATATTTAATAGTAATTACACTTTGCAAAACAAGAAGAAAAATGTGCAGTAACATACTTAAAATAAAACGGGGTTGTTACACTAAACATTTCTTGGGGGTGTTTTTAGCTTTATCAATCACAAAACTACATTTATTCTATAGCTATCACCAGACATTCGACTAAGGAAGGAGTTCTAAAATCAAAAGATTAAAAATAATTTCAGTTCATTGGGGAACTAACAGACTTACTCTTGGACACCATGATGTGCAAGGTTTTGAGAGCTTTTTAAGTTGAATTATATTGTTTGGAGGTAGCTAGACTATAAAGAATCATCTAGGATTCTAGAGGATTGGAAGAGTTTAGGATTGAG
Organism: Paralithodes platypus; assembly: GCA_032716605.1. Taxonomy (NCBI): domain Eukaryota; kingdom Metazoa; phylum Arthropoda; class Malacostraca; order Decapoda; family Lithodidae; genus Paralithodes; species Paralithodes platypus. The sequence goes on along the minus strand of CM064548.1, from coordinate 5,252,783 downwards.
TTGATACTATAATAAGAGTTAATTAAAGCCAGAGTTGCAAAGGTACCGCATCAAAACTTCTGATCGGGACTAAACCTATATGCAGGTACAGTACACCCGCCAATAGTTTCAGCTCTAACAGTGATACTTTTTTTATTTAGGCTGTTTTAAGTACTATATAGCAATGGCATACAAAATAATACTTAAACTATCCATTAATTAATTTATGTTTTTGTGCTTCCCACTTTTATACCTTCAGTATTACTGTACAGTACTGTATATCTAAAATAGCATAATTAAAATGTGTTTGTAACTGCTGCAAATACTGGTGGCTGTACCCAAGCCTGGACACAAAGTACATAAGTTACATGGTGAAAGATCTACAACTTGAGTTGATTTTTTTTTTTTTAATGTATTTATTTTCAAAGTCATGATTTTTCCCATTCCTAGACTAATAATGCTATCATAAAGCATGGTATTAAGCTATGATGGGTTTTGAGTATTGTTGGCAGCCTGACAAGAACTGGAGAATTTTCACCTGTACTACAGTATAGTCTATTCACTGTAAGTAGGCGATAAATCATGACCTATAACATCTGTAACTAAAAAAATGACTAGAGTAATAGAGCTAATATTTCTACCATTTGGGAAGGGTCAGTCAGATAATAGTGTGGAAAATGTACAGCCCATTTGCTCTAGCCCCTTTTTAGTTACAGAGGATAGAGGTCGTGATTTCTCGCCATCTTACAGCGAATAGACTATAGTACGGTAGCACTCATGCTGCTACTACTACTACAGAAGATTGGCCATTGTTATCACTAAAAAAATACTTAGCCTATCTTTAATCTTTAGACATGGTAAAATCAGCCAAAGTCTTTGCCATTAATTTATATTGACCCCTCTTGCACTGAGCCGAAGAATGACTGTACAGAACTATGTCAGCTGTCGAGGTATATTAACCCCTTCACCACCATGACGTAATTTTCATCATATTCTGGTTACCATTAGATGAATTTCTCTTAGTTTTAATCTACTTATACGACTCAAATGGGTAAATAAGATCTCAATTAGCCCTCTTAGTGTCATAGGATCTTCTTAAACTGCATAAAATCATCAACATTTAGCCAGAATCAAAGGTAAAAAGACGTCATGGTGGTGATGGGGTGAACAGCGTATTTGTATGTTTTGATTTTTGAGTATCTGGGCTCAATATGGTAACTGCAAGATGGCTTTTTTGGAAGGTATCAGTAATCTGGTGTGTGGAGTTATGTACACAGTCACCCTTCATACATACATACATACATACATACATCATTCCCTAATATTTAGGGCAGATTATGAAGTGTATAGCTCATTTTATTGATCGAATGTTAGTGTATGAATTTTTGTAATGGTGATAAACTTAACCCTTTCAATCAGATGACACCCTTTTCTTTATATCAATTCTACCGACATATTTGATTTACAATAGAAAGGAAAGGATTGAAGGGTATTTCATCAGTCAATATACCCTCTACCTCCTGCAGGGCCTTCCTAGTTGAATAAAATCATATGTTGGTAGCTATAAGAAAACAAATGTTGGCATCATATATATATATACTAAATGCCACTTCACACCTGGCCATACAGACAAAAAAATACCACAAAACAAAATACTGTAATAATAATAAAAATGGTTGTTTTTTTTCTTTCTCAAGAGTGCCAGCTCTTCAAAGAACACGCTAGCGCTCGATTTCAGAAAGAAAACCAAAAGGACAAAAGTCATTTGATTGTAAGGGTTGTGTACCCAATGTGTTGAGGTTATTGCATCTTCCTTGTTTCATCCCCAGTGTTTTTATCATGCACAAAGGTTAAGGGGGGTCACCGCCTTTTTTTTATTGTTCTCTCCTTTTCTCTCTTTCCCTGGCTTGTATTCATTCGGCACCTTTAAGCCAACTGTTTTAAGACGTTTATCCCCATCCAGGTGTCGATTTCTTCCCGGCGAGCGATAGCGAACCAGCATTGTATGGAGAAATCCGGCTTTGCCGGAGAAATTTTTCTATCGAAAAGTGTACGAATTTGGCTTGCTGTCAAAACAAAAATATATATATGCTGGCTCGCTACCGCTCACCAGGAAAATATTGACACCTGGATGGGGGTAAACGTCTTAAAACAGTAGGCTGAATGGGGCCGAATGGATACAAGCCAAAGAGAGAGGGAGAGAAAGAGAAAAAAAGTGAGGTGGGCTCCCTTAAGAGTCAATATACCCTTGTGTTTTGTTGTTTAAAACCTTTTTGTATCACTAAATACCCATGGACAGCTAACATGACTTTCAATAAACATTATATGACATTTAATTGTATTTTTTATTTCCCCATTCCCTTCTGAACAAGATCTACAGTAACAAGACTACAGAACTGGTAAAATAGTAGAGCTTCAGGGTGTGAAAATGACTAAGAGAGTGTATTATAATGTTAAACTTGCAAAATAAACAAACCAAAACTTATACGAACACAGTAAAAAGACAAGACATGTGTGGAAACTATGTGGAAACAACGCTTAAAGAAAATAATAATATATAAATAAAAGAACACAATCAACCACATAGGGTGTATGAGAGAGCATTAGCGTGTGAGAATGACTATAGTCTATTTTTTCCCAACTGAGGGTAAATTGCCATGTTACTATCTTGGTTACTCAGCTATAAGGTATATTTTGTAGCGAAATATGCTGTTAATTATGAAAACTTGGCATTAATACGACACACAGCCATAGTAGTTTCATATATTTCTATTAAGTATCGAGAAATAGCTAATAAGAGATTCAATTTATGATCAGCTGGAAAAAAATAGAGTATAACAGAGTGTACGAGAGTGAGGTGGAGCGGCAGAGAAGGAGAGGCAGATGCAGACCGAAAGTGAGGTGGAAGGATGGAGTTACAGAGTTATATTAGTGATATTGGTGATGGGTGGGAGGAGAGGGTGCCAGATGACAGAGGAGCATGGAAGTGATTCATTCATGGCCACTCCTTCAGTGATCAAGGTAACAGATCAATAGTAGCAAGTATAAATACATGAGATAGTGTATTGTACTTTATTTTTATATTTTATTGATTGCCAAGGGAGTTCAGAAGCTCAAGGACGTTGCTGGAAGTTGAAGCTGAATCATCTTCAATATGATAGCGTCTTTTCATTACATTCTGACTACACTAGAGATTTATAAGCAGCTTAGAGACCTCAAGGAAACATGACAAAAAAGTATATCAATTAAGCCTCCGACCCCCATAGGTCCTTTACAAACTGAATAAAGTCTAATGAAAGCCTAAAGAAATTGAAGACAAATATCGCGTTAAAGTTCTCTTGCGTTTCAGGTAACAAATGGCTCTATTGAAACATTACTGATAATTTTAAATTAATATTTTCATTAACCCTCTCATATCCTTATGACGCAGAGGTTGCCAGATTAGCAATAAGAAATAGATTTCTCTCACTCTTATAATCACCTCTCCAAAATTAGTTTTCTGCCCACAGCTAACTCAAAAGACAACTGCAGAGGTTGAAGTAAATAAACTAAAGGTTTATAAATACCCCTGACGGTAACAAAGGCTTTAAAGTATCCCTAATAGGCTCAAAATTGCGTCAAGGACGTGAGAGGGTTAATTCAGTATAGTGATACCAGCACAGATGAACATACTGTACAGTATATCAAAATATAATAACAGATAAAAGTATAAAAAAAAGTAAATAGAAGGCAGAGAATAGGAAGAGAAAATGTAAGACCACAGTTCCCATAAAAATAAGATGGTGTCCTTCCCTCTTTAATAATCTTTCCATACTTGTGTCCATCTGGGTGTATGAGAGTCCTGAGAGAAATACTGTAGAGTAGTAGAGAGCAAAGAAAAGAGAAGATAACAATTCCCATTAAAACTACATGGTGTCCCTCCCTACTACCAAGTATCTACCGGTACTAATTGTGACTGACTGGGTGTACTAGGGAGGCCTGTGGGGTTGGGGTTGCTGTCGGTGTCGGTGTCGGTGTCGGTGGTGGTGGACAGGGTGAAGCAACAGAAGACTGGCCAGAGGTGACAGGATTCAAACCCAGGCTGTCCAGGGGGGTCATCTTCCCTCCCTCGCTCACCAATGTGTACACTCCAGACTGGAAAGGTCAACATTTTATAGGATATTTAAACATTATTGCAATGATAAAGAATAAAAATCATTACAGTATTTAAAGCTTTCTGAATTATGAAAATATTCAGATTGCATTACAAAATATACAGTATCTAAAGCAGATACTATAAATCATATATATACTGCTAACTTTGCACGTGTATGTATGTATACTGTATACTCAGGCACAATATCCCATAGCTGGAGGTGGCCGACTCGAGACAGAGCCCGAACAGAAAGAACATTTCAAGTTCTAATTCTTAGGGTCCGGGACCACTTTTGCATCTCCTTGCTCCTTTCTCTGTCTCGTCAAGTACCTGGTAGGTGAATTTTATAAGGGGAGGAGGATACCTAGCCCCCCACCCCCGGAGTAGGAAAAGTAGTACTGTACAGGAAAAGAGACGGACATAAACGGCTAAGGTTGGGAAGAGGATGCCAGCCTCACTCTGGACAGGACCAGGCAGTTATATTTTGACTATACTTCAAGCAAGCCAACTTGGCAGCCAAGCTACAGTCTTAGCTACTTTCATTGTAGAAGAAAAGCTGACACAATTCCTGGTTAGTGGCTAAGGTGTGGCTTGGCTATCAGGTGGGATGGTGTGGAGCAAAGTATAACTGAACACCATAATGCATAGAACAAATATATTAATAAATAAACTTTAGTCTTCTTAAAAATTCTCCTAAACTTATTGTTGAAAATCATCGTTATAATCTTTGATGCCTTGCTTCCTCCTGGGATACCCACCGCTAAAGGATGGTCATGGCAGAAACACCTCCAGGTTATTTCCTTTGCTCATGCCACAAACAACTCTCACCACTTTTCTAATACTTGGTCCATCTAGCCTATTCACACCAATTACCATTGTGAAATTGCTAATTTCCACAACTCTCAGTTTGAAGAGGTCCTCATCACTTGCTCTTGCTGTCCATGTCTCACTACCAAACAAGAGTGCTGGGAGCATCAAACTGATTCTCTGTGACTTTTTCACTTTTTAACTAACCATTCTTTCTTTCAGGACACATCAAATTCTCCAATTACCTTCTCCCTTGCATTTTTCTCTCTTTCATATCCCTCTTCATTTTACCATATTTGCACAATACAGCTTCCAAATACATGAAACTTTCAACCTCTTCCTGTTCTTTATTTCTCAGTTTAATTTGATTACCTTATATTTGAAAAGAATAGCGTACCTTCTCTGGAATAATGAGAGTGGTATCATGTATGAGGGAGGAGGCTGGTAGTAGGATACCTGTCCCTGGGGGCTCCGACACCACCACTCCCTCACTTCCAGGGCCACTACTAGCCACCTCCTGGTGACACATGGCCGGGGGAACAATGGGGGCGGAGGCAGGGACAACATGGCCCACACTGGTGCACGAAGATACTATAGGACCCAGAGAATTCAACGAACTACTTGTGGACATTGCACATCTCTGGGCATCAAGCTGGGGGAAGAGTATCCAAATAAATTATGCTATTCTAACCATTTTATTAATATTATTATTATGATATTTACCAAATACCGCTTCCCGCTGGAATACATGATTTAAAAGATCTCATGCACAAATGATTTAATAGAAAATTAGGGAAGATATCCCTTTTAGCTTGATATAAAGTGCTACCGGTATATATTTAAAAAATACCATGTTATTTTATTCTGTTTTGGGAAAAATTCAGATTGTTCAGTGAAACAACCTAATAGTAAAATAACTAAGAATGTATAGTAACCAAGTAAAAGAACTAATATTTTTCAATAACTGAGTAAGAGCTGACCTGTGTATAATGTGGTGAAGGATGAGTGTGGTGGAGGGTTGTGGTGGAGGCAGCAGGACTCAGAACCTCAGTTGCCATCACAACCTCACCAGGGTGGAAACTTGAACACATCATCGGGGTTTGGTTTGACGGCGGATTTTGCGGCACCAAGACGGGAGATGATGTGTTATTTGGCGGAATTGAAAGGATGGTTGATGGGAGGGATGTGGAGTTTGGCGGAAGGGAGTTGACAATTGACGGGAGGGAGAGGACAGTCGATGGGAGGGATGTGGATGAGGACACTAAGTGGGGATGAAGGTATGTTTCTTGTTGCGGTGTTCGACTAAAGCTGATGACCATATTTTGGCTGCATGTAGATGAAGATGTGACCAACCTTCCTGAATTTATTGAAGTACAACCCTGAGATAAATTACCGATGCTTGGCCGTGTGTAGCATACTTGGGGAGAGGAAACAGAGGAATTGCAGGTGGAAAATTGGATGGGAAAGGCCTGGTTGCTCGACGATGTGGAAATACTTGGCACTCCCCGGTACGTGATGGGAAGTGAGGAGAGAATAATTCCGTTCGAGGGAGTAAGGTTATTGAGGCTTGCAACAGGTGCAGGTAATCTAGCCAGGGAAGTGTCCGAATTTAGCGACACTTCCGCCAAAGAGACATTCTCTGAAATTACGATATTACTGGAAGAGGAGGAAGAGGCATGGATAACATTGCTCGATGAAGGACCAGCATAGATCAAATTGCTAGATGGCGAAGGAGGAGCATGGATTATATTACACAGAGATGGTGTCTGAATATTTCCAGAAGTTGACGGTCTAGCATGAATGATGGAAGATGAGGAAATGGAAGGAATGATATTAGATGAAGAAGCGTGAATAATTTTGGATGATGGAGTGTGAATGATGTTGGACGAAGAAACAGGAATGATAGTAGATGAAGTAAGATCATGAATGTTGCTTGACGAATTAGCAACAGGGTGAATTATATTTGATGAAGATGCATGAATGATATTAGATGAAGAATGAGTGTGAATGATGCTGGATGAAGGCGCATGAATGATATCAGATGATGAAGGATCTTGAATGATACTAGGTAAAGGTGTGTGAATGATATCGGATGAAGATGGGGTGTGAATTATATTTGACGAAGAATCGTGAATGATACTATTTGAAGAAGTGTGCATGATATTAGATGAAGAAGCATGAATGATATTAGATGAAGAAACATTGTGAATTATATTGGATGAAGAAGAATCATGGATGACACGAGATGAAGTAGAATCATGAACAACACTAGCCGAAGAAAAACCCGAAGACATTAGCACACCACTGGCAGGCTGGACACTGGAAGACAATGAAGACGGAAGACCAAGGATTTGTGTGACGTCCTCCTGCTGTAGAGTGCCTAGGTGGGTTGATTCGGGCGGCTTGAGGGGGGCATAGGCAAGGGGGGCGGAGGGGTCAGGGGGTTTGAGGGAGTAAGCAGGGGGGTCGGGGGGCTTAAGGGCATAGGCAAGGGAGTCGGCAGGGGAGTCCTCTGCTGCGTGGGTGCGGAGGTGTGCAGCCATGTTATCCTTGCGAGAGAAACAGCGCTGGCACTTAGGGCACGAGTAGTCCTTCACCCCGGTGTGGACCTGAGGGTAAATGACAAGTTAAGGTGGAGTGCTTTTCCCGGTAATAGCGGTCTGACAGCTGCATAATTTAAGTAAAAAAATTTTTTAATTAACACAAACTACTTTCAGTCTAGTTATTGATACCAACGGGAGAGAGCCCTGAAATATTACAAGAAAATAGAAATTTTGTCCTTGCCTCAAGAAAAGCAACAGGTGGTACTTAGATAAATTTCCTGAATGCTATTTTGTGCTTCTGTGGTCCACCTCACCTTGGCTGGAGGAGACTGTAATGGATGACTTTTCTCTCAAATGGTACACATATCAGCTTAATTGATATACTGTAGTTCTCTTAGAATTATGATGTGGCTGGATTTAATGCTCTCACAAGTTAATAATCGTTTGAAGGCAAATTTAGGAGATTAACCACTAAACGCCAGGCATTTTTTTGTAACCTGATATCTCGTGGACGAACCTTAGCATGTCGAGCGAGGTCCTTGGGAGCTATAAAGGTCTTTGAGCAGCTCTGACAGGGGTACTTGCGACTGCGAGCCTTGTGAACCATCTTGATGTGACTCCGCAAGATCGATTCGGTCTTGAAATCGTGGTTGCAGTGTCTGAACATAGAGTTTTCATTAATTAGTAATCTGATAGGTGAGAAGTAGCCAAGTAGGCTAGTCATTGTGTTACTGCATAGGCAAATAGCTATAGGCCTGGGTATAGGGTAGACTAACCCATTTGAACGCAGTGGTTGTTGTTGTTGTTCCCTAAGCTGCCTGGCCCAACAGCCCCGAGTCCCTAAGGAAGGCCATGGCCACGGTCGGGCTTTCCCACAGAGCTCTCAAGGAGTGCAGATTGTGTTGTTGGCATAAGTGGTTGTGTGAAATACAGTCTTCAATGATGTGTTTAATAGTATAGGGTGCTGTGTTACAACCTGGGCAGGAGTCGACGACGGAGTCATCCAGTCTCTTCTGATAGCTCAGAAGGGCTTTCAATTCATATGTGATATTGATTAAACAAATACTGTATCCACAAAAAAAATCTTAAGTTAGAACAATAAGAATAGTGTCAAAATATACCTTAACTGGTTAGATACGGAGGAAATAAATATATACTGTAAAATAATACAAACCTACCAATTCAACAAAATGCAAATGTGAAAGATCTTGGTGTAGTATTGTCAGAAAACATGCCCTTCAAAGAGCATAACCAAGCCGCGGCAAAGAAACTAGCAGGTTGGATGATTTTTTTTTTTTTTTTTTTTTTTTATTACCGTAGTTTAACCAGACCACTGAGTCACATGACGAGACTCTCATAGGGCTGGCCAGGTTGTATGCTACGTACTATTAGGACACCAAGAAGAACTGCCAATGATAATGCTCTTCAAATCTCTGGAAATCCCACGCCTGGAGTACTGTAATGTACTAACATATCCACACAAATCTGAAGAAAAGCTTCACATTCCACTTCAGCTCAGTAAAATATCTTCAATACTGGGATTTGCTGAATGCTCTTAATCTCTATTCATTGGAGTGAAGTAAGAGAGAGATATTAAATAATCTACATATGGACAATTATTGAGGGACTAGTGCCCAACCTCAACACTACAATATCATAGAACTGGAATGGTGCACCGAGGGACTGCTGGTTGACAAATAGGAGCCCTAATCTCTTCAACAAAATAACAGAGAATGGGAGAAATATGATGGATGTCCCAATAGAAGTCTTCAAGAGAGGCAATCTCAAAACGATGCCTGATCAACTAAGCTTCGCGGGGGAAAGAGCTGCTTCCTCGAATAGCCTGGCTCATCAAGCACTGGCAGCAAACAAACTTGGGGGGAGCATCTCTCGCCGAGGCCATTGAGAGATCACCGAATCAACGGAAGGTAAACGTAAGGTAAGGTATCGTACATTTAAATACTAACTATATCAGGTATTTTAATTATTCTTTATTTGAATTTGCATACTATTTGGAACATCATATATGAATTGAATAGTCTATTGTATTCAGTTGCATGACAAGATAATATATCGGCAGATTTTAATTCTAGGGTATGGTCTTGTAAAATACCGTACTATACTGTATACAGTATATGAAACCCACACCCTACGCACCCCAAATAAACATAGCTTCATACGCAGACGACATAACATTCCCATGCACACACCAAGACCCAGACATGAGCAACACTTCTCCTTCAACCCTATCTCAACACACTACATGACTGGTACACTACAAACAGACTCAAATTAGACCCAGCCAAATCTACTGCAACCCTCCTCACAAGCTGGACAGCCGAATACAAATCCACCCCCTACCTCACCATAAACAACACCCACCTAGCACACACACACACACACAAAATCCTAGGAGTAACATATGATACTTTAATGACATTCAAACAACATACCACAAACATAAAAAAAAAAACGACACCCAGACTTAACGCCTTCAGTCACTTGCCCACACAAAATTTGGACACAACAAAGAAACTACCACCATAGTATACAAACAATACATAAGATCAGTGATGGAATATGCAAGCCCTGCCTGGGCTTCTAACCTAGCTGAAACACATCATAGGATCTTGCAGACTATTAAAAACAAAATAAAATAAATAAAAATCATCACAGGCTGCACAGCCACTACACCTACAGATTACCTATATCAAGACACCAAAGTCCTCAAAGTCAAAGATCACCTGGCCATGAGAGGTACTCAATTCCGGCTGCAGCCTCCACAAACCAACACCACCCACTATACTACATGGCAGCACACCCACAGACACCAAGGAATATCCAAACAACACCCAGCACACGATATCACACACAAATACTGTCATACAACACCTAGCACACGATATCACACACAAATACTGTCATCTCTCCCTCCCTGCCCACCACAAACCAGCTTCCAGAAGCACATCCATACTCAAATCTCTCGCCGTTCCATCCAATCACTCATAGACAACACGCAGCTGCAGGCACGACCTACCGAAATCCATCCTTCTGAATCCTCCCTTACTCGTGAGGACTGAGTCCACCTGGCCAGGCTGAGATGTGGGCACCATCCAGCTCTTCTGAGCTACCAGAAGAGACTGGATATCTCCGTCGTCGATACCTGCCCAGGATGCAACATGGCACCCCATACTATTAACACTCACGGAGCGGCTAGGTCGGTAACTTCTACTACCTGGCAAGCGGGTGGTTTTACCCTAAACGACCTTGTTTCTGTGCTCTTTTTCATGCATAAACAAGAGCCGGAGCGTAATACAATTATGTATCCCTGAAAGGGCGATAATTGAGTTTTCCAATGACACCAGAACCATCCTTCTACGACCACGGGTTCTCTTGCAACGATCGTGCAAGACGAGTGCAAAATCCCTAAAATACAGTAATTTCCTTACATAATTCTCTGTGTAGCGAGGCAGTGAGTGTGGATGTGTGTGGAGTAGACGTCAGTAGTCGCGCGGGACCCGTGCCGAGCGGTCATGAGCCGACCTACACTCCTCCCGTCGCTCGTCTCTCTCTCAGAGCCATTATTGCTAAAAAATTGCACACAGGCTTAAGTCGGACCCCGCCACTTAGTCCTTGGTTCTCTAGACTGCCTTAAGTCGGGCCCCGCTAATAAGGGGTTAAACACATCATAGAAGTCTGCATTCTACACAATCACTTATGCCAACAACATAATCTACACTCCTTGAGAGCCCTGTGGGAAAGCCCGATCGTAGCCATGGCCTTCCTTAGGGACTTTGGGCTGTTCGGCCAGGCAGCTTAGGGAACGACAACAACAGTAATATATTGGGTGCTAAAAATACTATGGCTGCTGGTTTACAAACAATATATATTAATCAAATAAAAGACCAACTCTTATACATGTACTTAACAAAATTCTGTAAGAATATAGATCAGAAATAGTTTGTCCATGTGGACAGAATTGATAAGAATGATTGGAAGAAGCATATTATTCCACCCATATTATCATAGCTGGAAATTTGTAAAGTTCAGTTACTTTAAAGGTATACCGAAGGAAGTACAAATTACTATAGGGCACCTTCTCTATTTTGTGAGAGTGAGACCATGCATTCATTCATCCTTGTGAAACTTATGTAAGAAGCAGGCTGAAATTTGTATGTGATAATATTTGTTTTCATACATATATTTATTCCATTGCTAAAAATCCTAAGTTACTTAAACAGTTTGGATAGTAGAGATCCAGATAAGAGAGGTTGTACTGACCTTACTACTAATAATAAGACGATACTAAGCAAAGATGGTATACTAACTTGCACTTGACGCGTTCCTTGGTAGTGTGTACATGAGCCAGATGTTGGTCGAGGTAAGACTTGGCCTTGAAGAGCGCTCCACACTGGGGACACATGTGCTGACGGTCTTCGCGGTGTACAGTCTTCACGTGCTTGTCTCGGGTGTACTCATGCTTGAATGCCTTACCTAAACAATAAGGAAAAATGGTTATAAAAACAATTCATACTTACTTTCCAAGGTATCCTAAGGAACACTAGATTAATGAAAAATGGCCACAGTCAAATGTAAGTCCCAGAAGGTTTCAAAGCCTGCTTTCCTGGAGGCAAGGTCAAGGGAAACTTAAGGCACTATTCAGAGACCATAAGTCCAGGATTCAGCTTTATGGCTGCAGCCCCTACAGAGAATAAGGAGATTATTCTCTTAAATTGTCATCAAAGGATTCCCTCTGAAGCAACTGGTATTCATCACCATAATTACAGTATAATGTAAAACTTGCAAAATAAACAAACAAAAATGTAAACGAACACAGTAAAAAGACAAAATAACTAATAAAAATTGCTCAAAGAGTAGAGTCGACAACGCGAGCTATGGGTGTAAGGAGAGGCTTTAAGGACTCTCAATTTTTGTTTACTTTACTATTTGCAATTTTAACACAGCAGCTAACCTTTGTTAAATGCTGAAATCGCCTTCCGAAAATATGTTTGAAGAGCTATACCGGGCCGGGTTTGAACACGGGTCCCCCTGCATACGAGGCGAGTACTCTACCACAAGACCAATAAGGGATCCTCACTTGGGCTGGCACCGGCAGCTTAAGTATATTTCCGCACCTAGTTTTCCGTTTAGGTTATCATTAATCGATTTTAGGAGTATGGTTGGTTGCTGGAAGGAACATAATAATTACCACAATTTTAATGGCCTTTACAAATGGGTAGTTGATATATTTTTTATATTTGACTGTACAGTAAATAGCCTTTCTTCAGCACAAATAATACCGTAACTAAAATGGGTATACTGTACTGTATCGAGTTATTCTTACAGTTTCTTACAGTAGATCCTCTGGAAAAAGGCAAACTAGGCCTGTGTATCCAGCTCAGTACCAGTACTTGCACTGCTACGGTCGTTCACGGTGTTGGCGGCAGCGGTAGCAGACGCAACATTTTTACTATTCTGTATTTTTGCTTTATAATCAAACTTCAAATCTTGTCTTCCCCTTGCTTTATCAAGATTACTTTCAAACTCCCTTATTGATTCGGAATCGACTACATACTGGGGCAGTGCGTTCCACTCATTTACCACTCTATCACAAAATGAGTTCTTTGCCTTCTCAAACCTATTTCTTTCTTTGTAAATTTTCTTTTAGTGTCCTCTCGTTCTTGTTCCCTCCCACATCAAGAAGATACCTATTACCTTCACACACATCCTCATCATACTTTCCTGACACTATCTTAAAAGTCTCTATCATATCCCCTTTCTTTCTCCTATATGCCAGTGTCGGAAGCCCCAGTGTCCTCAACCTCTGCTCATAGCCCGCGTTCTTCAACGTTGGTACTAACTTGCTAGCTCTCCTCTGCACTTTCTCCACTGCTTCTATATCCTTTACCATATATGGAGCCCACACCTGGTTTGCATATTCCAGGTGCGGCCTAACCAGCGCTGTATAGAGATTTATGACAAGACCTCAACTAGCCTAATATATAAACATTTGCAAGGGATCTACAGACCACATCTTTTGAAGACTCTGGCTCAGGAGGCTAGTATACAAAACACGAGCATCATCAACTAACCACAGATATGACAGAGATGTTTCCTCTCGTTGGTGTGTATAACCTGGTGAACCCGTAACTCGGAGGTGGTCAGGAAGTGACGAGAACACAGACCACATTTGTACTTTACATCTGGGGAGATATAGACAATATAAACATGATTAAAATTGTACTTCATAAATGTGGTACATACAGTACATAAAAGAAGCAGGATATCATTAGTACTGTACTGTACTATACTGTACTTCATAACATACTGGTAACAAACAAGTAGAGTGTTTTAAATATCTAGGAGGAATGATAAGCAGGAGTGGAAGTATGGAAATGGAGGTAAAACAGAGAGTGTTTGAAGGAAGGAAAGTTTTCGGAGCAATGGGAAGTACGTGGAAGACAAGAAATCTTGGAATGAAAGTAAAAAGTGCAATGTATCAAGGAATTGTTGTGCCAACAGTGATGTATGGGGCTGAGACATGGGCTCTGAAGAAAAAGGAGAGAAGAAAGCTGGATGTGATGGAGATGAGCTGCTTGAGGAGTACTGTATGTGTGGAGTTACTCGTAGAGACGGATTGAGGAATACATACATACATACATAAAATTTTAAGACTGAGTGTTCCACACATAAGTGCAGTTTCAGTCTCTTGTCCTAATGGCGGCGTTCCAGGCAACCCTGTTAAGGGCTGCTTCACTTGTCAAGTTCTTGGATTTGAGATCGGCGCGTATAGTCCGATCCCAGGTCTTCCTCGGTCCACCCCTTGGTGCAGCTCCCTCCACAATCACAGACCTGCATTTTTTCACCCAATTTTGTTCATCCATTCTCTCCACATGTCCATACCATCCCAGTCTACTTGTACGCATCACCTCGCTAATACTCTTTATACCTAAACGTCTCCTCAGCTCAACATTTGTTATTCTATCCTGTAGCCTGGCCCCACACATCCATCTCACCATTCTCATCTCATTACGCTCCATTCTGTTGACATCCTCTACTTTAACGGCCCATGTTTCTGAGGCATACGTCATTGCACTTCTAACACATGAGGCATACACCTTTCCCTTCAGGGGGAGAGGCATTCTTTTCATGGTCAGGATTGGCATCAATTCTCTGAACTTCCCCCAGCCACACCTAATTCTAGCAACAGTGGCAGCCTCGGCCCCACCACCGGCAGAGATGGTATCTCCTAGGTAACAAAACTTGTTCACCAGCTCCAAAGACTCATTTCCAAAATTCACAGCCACAGGATCATCACTTAACACAAGCTCGCCTTTGCACACTACGCACTCAAATTTCTCTATTTCTGACTTATCCTTCGGCAGGGGCCCCTTTATTCTACTACAGTACAGCGCTTACTCCCATGGTGTACCCAACATCGACAGATGCTACATTGAATTGAGTTAACGCCCACTCCCTTTCCACACACTGCACATGGGTATGCACCGCTCTTTTCCACATTGCCTCGTCTCAAACTACAATGCATAACCTTGGTTTTGTTAATATTGACTCTTAAACCCTTGCTCGCCATGCCCTCTCTCCACTTTCTGAATTTGGCCTCAGCATCCTGCATACTGTCAGCTATTAGGACTAAATCGTCTGCATAAAACAGTTCCAACGGGAGTCCGCCTCTAAAAACTCTAGACAGCGCCTCCAAGACCATAATAAAGAGGAGGGGGCTTAACACTGAACCCTGATGGACTCCAACACGGACTGCGAACTCATCACTCAGTACACCCTTCACCCTCACCGAACTTCGCGAATCCTCATACATCTTCATTATCACACGCACCAGCCACTCTTCCACACCAAGTTTCCTCATAGCCCACTGTACAACATCTCTAGGTACCCTATCAAAGGCCTTCTCCAGGTCCACAAACACAAAGTAAAGATCCCTGCCTTTTAGTAGGAATCCTTCCTGTATCTGCCTGACTATGAAGATAGCATCGGTTGTACCACGTCCTGGCATAAAACCAAACTGCATATCATCAATAGAGATGCTTTGCCTGATCAAACCCTCAAGGACTCTCTCACAGACCTTCATGATTTGGTCAAGCATTTTCAGGCCCCAATACATGTAATTTCCTCTATCTAGCGCATCCCCTTTTCCTTTGTATATATTTACTATTACACTTTTGAGCCAATCCTCTGGGATTTTCTCATCTTTAATAATGGTGTTTATCAACTCAGTGACTAAGTTTACACCAATCTCCCCTGAGGCTTTTATCATCTCAGCGACAATGTCGGAGCAACCTGGAGCTTTACCGTCCTTCATTTTATTGATTGCGTCGCTCACTACAGCTGGTGCTATCAAAGGAGGGGGCCCAGATATTGTTTTTTCGATACTAAGCTGTTCCTTATCCCATTCAAACTCTACATTTAGCAATCGTTCATAGTGTACCTTCCATGCTTCTCTGATTTCATTTTCTGCATACACAATCTTCCCATTATCATCTCTAACAAACTGTTCACCTATAATATCCCTACTGTCATTTTTAACTCGCCTAGCTAGGTTGAAGATCCCATTGGGATTGTCAGTGTTACACACTTGTTCGAGGACCAGGTCCTTAATGCGATTTTTAGAATTTGTAAATAACTCTTTTGGCAGTTCGTTTAGCTGCCTGGTATTCCTCCCTGCTGCCTCCTTTCTTCCATGCTTTGAAGCATCTCCTTTTCTCTTTCACAGCATGTTCTACCTCATCGTTCCACCACCAAGGTCTTATTCCTGGGGTGACCCTTTGTTTTCCCACAGACTTTGTCAGTGGCAGTGATAAGGCTATGCTTAAGAAAGTTCCATTGGCTATTTACATCGTTAGGCCTAGCTTCCTTATTTCTATTCATTTCCTCCAGTTCATTATGAAACCTATCCCTAACTTCCTTGTCCTTCAGCAGCCACACTTTCCTTTTGGGTATGTAAACCTTCTTGCGCTTAGGATCTCTGTATAAGCTCATGTCGCACACAAGAAGCTTATGCTGGGGGATACATTCTTCGCTCGGGATGACCTTTACATCTCGAACTAGTTTCCAGTCTTTCCTGTTAACCAAGAAGTAATCTATCTGGCTACTGGAGACCCCAGAGTTATATGTGATCAGGTGGCTCTGTCTTTTCTTGAACTTTGTGTTACACACAACCATGTTGAGTGCAACGCAGGACTCCAATATATATTCGCCTTCGAATGAAGAGATACGTAGGAGAGTAGGGCAGCAGGAACATTTGTCAGCCAGAGTGGACAGAAGGGTGCTGAGCTGGTATGGTCATGTTGAACGAATGGGAGATGAAAGGCTTACAAAGAGAATATATGAGTCAGATACATGGGGAGATAGAAGGGCAGGAAGACCCCCATTGAGATGGAGAGACTGTGTAAGACAAGCTTTGGATGATAGAGGAATGATAGATCAGGCAAAGGAAGTGGTAATAAACAGGAATGAATGGAGAATGCTTGTAAAAAGTTGAGTGAACACGTGGTCATTTGGGGGAAGGGGTCGGGTGCAAGTTGGACTAGATAATAGTCCATCAGGCGCCTGGCCCGGGGAGACGATTAATATGAAGGGTGCGCCTGGAAGTGTGGTGGGTGGGCTTGTGGCTTTGGCTCCGCTACATGTCTGCCTGCCGAGATCGGAGCCTCTCCGGGTGGTCGGGGGCTGGGGGAGTGCTGGAGCGACCTTGGTGACCCTGGTCTCTGGGTATTCTCCTGGGTGACCTAGATGTGTGTGAATTTTGTGTTTTGACTGCGTTTGTTTGCTGTTTTGTCTTTTGTTTTGTGTTTTCCTGTTCTTGCTCTGTTTTGAGTCGCCCACCCCCAAGGAAAAATAAATAAATTCACAAAAATAAAAAAAATAGGAAAAGTGGGGATTGGGCATGAGCATATAGATAGATAGAACAAACACAACAAACATGATTCCATTAGTAGCTCACAATTGGGGTACAGTAAATAAACAAAACAATTATAATGGCATTACTACTTAAAAATAGGGTACATACAAAAACAAATATATATATATATATATATATATATATATATATATATATATATATATACAGTATATATATACAGTATACCGGTATATAATAACATGATACCATCAGTACTTCACAATTGTGGTGTACAGTTGGTCAAAGTTCCAGCTGACCCACCCTCGCTTTGCGGCTCGCAGAATTATCTGGCAATACTGGTGTAGGAAGGAGGTGTGTCTTACAAAGATTGGGATTTTGTATGCCGAAGATATTGCCGTACATAACAAATGCTGAAGTCGCTTGTGTGAACGTTGATAATACCCATCAATTAACTATATAGATTCAGGATCATTCGGACAGTTGAGGGTGGTGATGGTTCGGACCAGTCCGAACCATCCTTCCCACTAATTACCAAAAAATTACCTTATCAATTGATAACACTACTTCTTGTAAACATCTATATTATGAACACATAGTGAAACACAACTCTTAATATCCATCAGGGAATAATATATTTATATTTTATTATGTATTTATATGTGCTAATACAATATAATATAAACTAAGTCAATTATGTAATTTATTTGAAGTAACATAGTCCTAATCCACACCTATAATATTGTTTATACAAATAAAGGTACTGTATGTTTATTTGATTTATGGATAAGTACATTATCCATAATTCTGGTTAAGTATAATCCAGTTTGTTTTCAATATTTTTTGGTTACATATATGAAGAGGTTAATTTCGATTATGAAGTTTAATTTTGTATTTTAGCAAAATAAAATGTCTTTGAATTGATAAATTCTTGTTTTTAGCAAATCCAACTTACATAATACTGTATTAAGATTATGCCAATTAATATACGTGATCGAAACATCCCACCCTTCTGACCGAACCATCACCACTGGTAGGGAAGGTTCGGACGATTTAGAAACTTGTGTTTCGGGAACTATAGCTCAAAACTGAAAAGAGCTAAGGGTTTGAAATAATTAGGCTAAAGAACCAAATAACGAAGCAACATTTTAACATCAACTAGATTATACTACTGCTTAAACCTGAATTTTTACAAATATTAAAAAAAAAAACGTCCGAACCATTACCGCTCTCCCCTACATACACAAAAGAAACACAATAATCCTTCATTACATTTGCCTAGTTATTTAATAACAATAAAGTGGGCATATGTGCATCGCTGTAGTAGATGACCATGCGCTTGCATAGGTAATAATAATAATAATAATAATAACAAAAATCATATTTATATAGCATCAAATGATGTGCGTCTCCGTGGTAGATAGCATTGTGCATACGGTAATAATAATAATAATAATAAAAAAAACAAAAAAAAACATGCTCCCTTACGTGCATCTCCGTGGTAGATGGCCATGTGCTTGCGATAACTCTGCTTCCACTTGAAGGATCGTTGACACAGGTGACAGGTGAACTTGGCAGACTCGTGCTTGGTGGAGAGGTGCAGCTGGAGGTAGTAGGGCGTCTTACAGTCCTTCTCACATAACTCACACTGATTACCACTTCCTGATAGATACAGGGAGGTTCTGAGTTAGCTATAAGATCAGACAAGGCTTTGCATAACCTAAATAAGTTGTAAACTACAGTTGTGATAAATTGCAAGAAAATTTATGAAAAGCATTGCTTCTCTATTTTGGGGGGGCTGGTTTCATTTACAGGTATATAACTACAGTACTGTACAACTTTACATGAGGAATTACTGAAGACTCTATAGTATCCAGGGATGTTAACTTTTGACATTCGGGCTATCGTACCAGACTACTGAAATTATCGTATTTCCCAGTAAATTATCGTATTTTCTAGGCTATAGCCTAATGTCCTAAGTGAAATATCATCCCTAGGCTAGGTCTACATTCATTTCACTCCCATAACTGAATACAGTAGATATATACAGTAATTGCCAATTATGATAAATTATTATAGCCTACTGATCTCCCTTTTCACTCACCGGAACTGGATGTGTGGGGCCTGTGGGATAGTAGGCCTATGCAAGGTGTGTCGAGACTGGGCCTGCTTGCTGCACTCAAATATGAATAGTTTTTAAAAATCCTACTGAAGGAGGCGGCGCATGCGTATTGATAGCCAGGCCACCACTTGAAGGCAAAGTTTGGTGGGCTACGGCCTCACTCATGGCCCGGCAGTAGGAGGAATGTGGAGGAAGAGAAATGGGTAGGGAGGGGGAGGGGGGGGGGAGGAAGTGAGGGGGGGGTCTATAACAAAAAAACTGTCCCTTAAACTATCCTTCTACTCTAAACTTTCCCTCCTACTAACGTTTCTGAGCCAGTACCGATTCAAAGGTCAGCCCTGTGGATCTGCACGGTCTGCGGGCGGGTTCAAAAGAAGAAGAAGAAGAAGAAGTACAAGTACATAACCGTTACCATCTCTCTCTCTCTCTCTTATTATACAAATTTAAGGGAAAAAAATCACTGGAGACAAAATTATCGTATTTTAGCGTACGATACATAACTTTGTATCGTACATCGTACACAGACCGAAAATATCGTACAAATACGATAATTATCGTACGGTTAACATCACTGATAGTATCAGAGACCGATCAACGTCTACTATATTCACATATTGATAATAAAAACGTCTAATACTATAGGTAGCGCCAACGAACTTGACAATAATCTTGACCCCTTAACTTCTTATAACTCGAAATGAATGAAAGCAATTGGGCTGACGTTTCTACCATTTGGGAAGAGTCCACCAGGAAATAGGTGTGAATATTTACAGCCAGTTTGCTCTAGGCCCTTTTGAGTTACAGAGAAGTCAGGGATCAAGATTATTGTCAAGTTTGTTGGCGCTACCTATAGCCAGAGTAAAGTTAAGAAGACGTCGCCGGTACTGAAGGGGTTAAATCACTTAGCACTACAATACTTACCTCCCTGGCGATGGGTGGCCTTATGCACCCTGAATGACTCCTGATGTTTGAATACCTTGCCACAGACTGGGCAGGGAAAGGAGCGGCCAGAGTGTGTACGCAGGTGACGCTTCATGGTGCGCAGGGTCTTGAACACTTTACCACATTCACTACACACTGCGTTGACCGGTTGGTGCGTCACTAGGTGAGCATCCAGACCACTTTTCTCCACAAAGCTCTTGTTGCATACTTTACACTGAGAAAAACCAAGGTATGATTGCATTAAAATTGGATAAATTATTTTTTCTTTAAATGTCTAACTTTCCCTGCAGACCATTATTGGCTACTAAAGAAAAACAATCATAGAGTAATGCACAATGTACAGTAATGTACTATCAAGGAAGATATGACTGGCAACTTAATAACCAAAAATTGTAAAGTATGATCAGATCAGACTAGATGGGTGTTGTGGGTTATAACCAGCCTTGTGTAACGGCTTCCAAAGTTTGTGTTTAATGTGTGAAGTCTATCTATCTTCTCTCTATTGCCAGATGCCATGATCCCCGAAAGATGCCACGAATGAATCGGCCCCATGCCCCTCATCCCGTCCAACACTGCTTTCACGCATATACCTCTCAACTCCATCCTTCCACCTCACTCTCGGTCTGCCACTCCCGCTCTGTCCTTCCCCCATCACTCGTAACTTTCTTAGTCATTCTCTCGCTTCCCATACTTTCCACATGGCTGAACCATATCAAGGTGTTCCTTTTCACACTTTCCAGCACATCCACATCCACACCACATCGCTCTCGTACTTCCTCATTCGTCTGTCTATCCCTCCATGTATCTCCGATTCTCCACACGTACTTCTCAAGTAACTCATTTCCTTCCCTCTCACTCTTGGTTTGTGGTTCTACAACAACGTTCATGCATCACTCTCGTACGTCAATGTCGGGATTATCACACTATCATGCAAGGACTTCTTTACTTCCATGCTGACCACCCTATTCCTTGTTACTGCTTTCAGTGTTCCTTTTTTTTTTTTTTTTTTCTATATTCCAACTACTCCCTCTCGGGCATAGGCTGATAGCCTTTTACACTCTACCGCTGAACACGGTGAGGCCCGTGAGGTCTTGTTCCAGCCTAGGGAGTGAGACATGCGAAGAACCCATTTCACGGCTCGAACCCAACTCCACCTCTGACGCTGCTTCGCCTCCGCGCCCCACAATCTCACTCCCCAGGCTCGGACCCTCACTCTTGGGAATATTCATACAGTGCTATTTAATCAGGGAACAATGAGGGTATTTTATTTTGGCATTTCGGTGTGCTGTGGTAATGCACTGAAACTAGGTACAGCACAAATTCCATCCCAATAATATCTTCCCATTGACATATTGAGATTCGAACCCGGGTCCATTGGATTACCAGTCCAGTGGCAAGACCACTCTGCCACACCTTTCCTACAACCCTCTTCCCCTGTTGCACCCTCTCCCGCACTTCATCCTCCATACTCCCACCTTTACTCAACACACTGCCCAAATACTTAAATGAGCTGACATTCTCCATAACCTGACCGTTCAACTTCACCTCACACTATGACTGCACCCCTTTCAAAGACCATAATCTTACTCTTCCCCGCATTTAACTTCAGGTTTCGTTTTCACACACTGTTCCAAACATATTTACCAGACCTTACAACTCCCACTCATTGTCACTCATTAGAACTGTATCATCAGCAAACAGCAGTACAGTACAGGCAATTTCCACCCATTTCCTTCCCTTATCAAGGTACACCAACATCCACTGCTCTTCCTTGTATTTCTTTCATGACTCCATCCATATATATATTGAACAACCATGGGGACATCACACAACCTTGCATTAACCCAACATTCAGATCAAAGAACTCACACTCTTCAGTCTCCACATGCACTGCCGCCTTTGCACTCTCATACATGCTCTTCACCGCTTTCAGCAAATTGCCAGCTACTCCGCATATTCTCAATACTTTCCACAGACCTCAGTCGTAGGTTTTCTCCAAGTTCAGAAAGGCAGCATACAACTTTTGTCCCTTCTCCAGATATTTCAAGGCAATGTGGAATAATATTGTACTGTACTATTGGAATGGCTGTGGATATGAATGTAGTCTGAAATCAGTGTAGTCAGTTTACCAAAGCTGAACAGGTTTTTACCGCAAAGGAGCGTTTGCCGAGGTGATAGTTGAGGTGCCTAAGAAAGCGACTGCGGCGATGAAAAGTCTTGCCACAGTATGGACAGCCCTGCTCCGCCCGGTAACCCTCATAGCTCCCCCCTCCTCCTCTTTCACTACCCACGCTCGACCCCACCTCCTCCTTGCTCATACTTGGGGAGGGGAGGAAGGTGGCACGTTCAGGTACAGTACAGTTGTGAGTGCTAATAAGGTTATACCCCTTTGAATTTTTGAACCTTTAAGGCCAAGTTATGAACTATCTCAGATACAATCAAAGTATTGTATGGTTTATGTTTGATACAGATTCAAATGGGTTAGTCGTTATGATTGCTCATGACTTTATACAGTAGTTAGTGGACGAATTAACTGCTAGTGATGACTAATCGTACTTTTAAATGAGACTGATAATGCTTCAAGAAGTCAATACAAAGTTGTTTACTTTAATTCAAAATTGCAAAGTATATAATTCAGACATATCATAATTGCATCAATGAACAAAAATCTTAAAACCTTATCAGATATATATTACACAATTACTAAGGCTAGTGAGAGGCTTTGATTAATATTGCCGATTAGCAACAATAATGATTAAAGAAACCGGTCATATGTTATCTGGTTGTTTATCCTTACTTTGAATTAAGGTGATCAAGATCCTTGTCGTTGTCATGACTGGTGTGTCCCAACATCCCCTCTTCCTCCACCTCCCTCTCCTCTTGTATATCTTGGTTACTTTTATCACTCTGTACTTCTGTCTTCACTGCTGGGGTGTTGGCGCTGGGGTGGGACGTCTGCATATGCTCACGGTAACTCTCATAGTTCTTGAAGTCTTTCCTGGCCATGGAGAAGAAAAATGTGCCGATTTTTTTTGTAATACTTTAGCTGTACCATATCTCACCAGAGTAAGGTGACCTACTGACTCACAAAATGCCAAGTAGAAAACAAACAAAAGAAAACTAAATACAGATTTTTCAAACACCTTCACACTCTCTTTTTTCAGTTTTCTAAAAATATACATTACTCACATTCTTGCATTTTGGAATACAGTACAGTAGTAATAAATAACTACAGTACAAGCTATATAGTATCTACAACCAGACCCTATAGATAGGGTATGGAAAATGTGCAAACTAGCATGGGAGAAGGGGAGTGCACCCGATGACTGGAAGACTGGCATAATAGTCCCCCTATATAAGGGCAAAGGGGAAAGAGGAGTGTGTGGTAACCACCGAGGAATATGTCTTCTAAGCGTAGTAGGGAAGGTATACAGTAGGGTAGTGATTGAGAGAGTGAGAGTGAGAACGGAGAAATGGATAGGCGACGAGCAGGGAGGTTTTAGGAAGGGAAGAGGATGTGTAGATCAGATTTTTACCCTGAATTGTGTTGTGGAGAAGTATCTGGAGAAGAAACAAAAGGTGTATGTTGCCTTTATGGACTTGGAGAAGGCCTATGACAGAGTGGATAGAGAAGGTTTGTGGAAAGTACTTAGAATATACGGAGTAGAGGGCAAGTTGCTGAAAGCAGTGAAGAGCAAGTATGAGGGTGCAAAGGCGGCAGTACGTGTGGAGAGTGAGCAGAGCGAGTTCTTTGACCTGAATGTTGGTTTGAAACAGGGGTGTGTGATGTCCCCGTGGTTGTTTACTGTATATATGGATGGAGTCATGAAAGAAATACTATCAAGAGCAGTGGATGTTGGTGTATCGCTGAAAAGGGAGGGAATTGAGTGGAAGCTACCTATACTGCTGTTTGCGGATGATACAGTTCTGATGAGTGATAATGAATGGGAGTTGCAGGGTCTGGTAAATGAGTTTGGAACAGTGTGCGAAAAACGGAATTTGAAGGTAAATAAGGATAGAAAGGTAAATCAGGTCCAGTATACCCAGTGATCTTATACACCTTTTTCATATATATATATATATATATATATATATACCGGTATATATATATATTTTCTTTTCTTTTTTCTTTTTTCGCTCGTCCCGAAAAATTCAATACCTGATTGGTGCGAAGTATCTTATAATCGTCAAACGAATGGGGTAAAACAGAGGATGCCAGACAGACCACCGAACATAAATATAGATAGCAATCTAGTAAAAAAATAAGTGCAATCGATCAAAGACGCAGGTATAATTAATGGTGAATATGAACCCAGAACACTTGAACTATATGCTCTCTCTCTCTCTCTCTCTCTACCGCCTGTTTCTCAATTTATTTGTATGATCTCACTCTCTTAAATGTAGGAAAACTAGCACCAAGACCCTAGCATTTCCTAGTAAGGCAAGTCACGTATTTTTTATTACACCACTATGCACTAACAGGCTGTATGTTTCCTATAATAATAAAATATATCCGCTTCGGCATGTAGCAATCATAAAGTCTATATTAACAGTAGAATTATACACACATACACACACAAACACGCACTCACACACACACACACATATATACGGGTACACACACACACACTTCCTGTCCACCACTGTACTGTCTACGAAGTATCACCAACTCATACACACATATATATATATATATACTGTATACGGAACAGGCCTGATGATATAATATAGATAGATATAGAGAAACACGACATATAAAGTGATAATGGCGAATGGAAACACATACATAGGATACTCATAATTCCCAGGTGACACACTTTAAGGACAGGTTTTTAGTGTGTTTCCTATATTTCCATCAAGCTTGAAATTACACCCCCTTGACCCAAGATAAATTTGTACATTTTTCGGTAGAAAAATTTCCCGGCCGAAGGCCGGTTCCTCTTAAATTACAGGCTCGCTATCGCTCGTCAGGAAAAAATCGACACCTAAATGGGACGAAAGGTCTTAAAAGTGACATAAATGGGGTGAAACTTCTTAAAATCGCCAAACTAATGGGGCGAACGTCTTAAAATTTCAAAAGCAATGGGGCTAAACATGAGGGAGAAAGGGGCAAAGAAAAAAATCCCTCAAGTGGAAATCTCCCCTTAACTAATAGTGCAATCAAAACTGCGGCAACATATCGGTGAATAATGCTGGGAAGAAAAATATGTAGAAATAGGAGACAAAGAAGAAAAACAAGGACAAAAAGGAAATAAATGTCGTAAATGCGGGGAAGAGCAAGGTTATGGTCTTCGAAAGGGGTGAAGTCACAGAGTGTGAGGTGAAGCTGAACGGTCAGGCTATGGAGATCGTCAGCTCTTTTAAGTATCTGGGCAGTGTGTTGAGTAAAGATGGGACTATGGATGAAGAAGTGCGGGAGAGGGTACAACAGGGGAAGAGATGTTGTTGGAACGCTAAAAGCAGTAACAAGAAATAGGGTGGTCAGTATGGAAGTGAAGAAGTCCTTGCATGACAGTGTGGTAATCCCGACACTGACTTACGGAAGCGAAGCATGGACGTTGGTTGAGAGACTCAGACCAAGAGTGAGAGCAGTGGAAATGAATTACTTAAGGAGTGCGTGCGGAGTTACATGGAGGGATAGACAGACTAATGAGGAAGTAAGGAGGTGTGGTGTGGAGGTAGATGTGCTGGAAAGTGTGAAAAGGAACAACTTGAGATGGTTCGGCCATATGGAACGTATGGAAAGCGAGAGAATGACTAAGAGGGTGTACGAGAGCGAGGTGGAGGGACAGAGGGGGAGAGGTAGACCGAATATGAGGTGGAAGGATGGAGTGAGGAACTACATGAACGAAGGCGGTGCTGGTTGGGGGGAGGGGCGTTGACTGACTGGGGACAGAGGTGCATGGGGGCGGTTCGTTCGTGGCCACCCCTTCGGGGATCACGGCGTCAGGCAATAGATAGATAGATAGATAGAACCAAACCCTATCTCAACGGTTTACCCCAACTACTTCATATGTACGGTACACTTCTAATCACATCTCTCACTAACTTTTCACTTTACATACATTTCTGATACTTTATTTACCACTTTCTATATAATTTTCCATCTCAAACAGTCCTTAAACAATCCACATACCTTTCTCATTATTCTTCCTTAACCCTCTGACTCTCGCTAATAAGTACAGTACTGTAATTAACTAATGTTCCAGGGCGGGTGCCCAACCCCGAAAGGGGTTGAAATAGGGGAGCTATCCCCCTGCCAAAGGCGGCTTTCTAGGGCCTTTCCTAGCTGATGCTGAGAGGATTGGGTTCTAGTCATGTGGTGATGGGCTGGTCTATCAGAGTGAGAACTGAGCGATCTCTGCCATACCCATAGCTTACTCTGACTGTTCCTTTTACTTATATATTTTCTAGATCTCAAGTGACGGCGTCTCTTAGGTGGATTGACCTCCCAATCTACCAAGATTGGAAGTCAAAGCGTCACATTTTTTCCTTTGCCCCTCAACTTTCTCTTCATAATTGCTGAGGGGCACAGGGCCCTGGGTGGGGCTTTGGTTTCCTGGGCGTTTCCGCACCCTCCTCAGCTCCCCGCCATGGAGTGGCTTCGGTCACCCAGGCTTTATTGTGGTCGGCAGTGAGGGTTCTGTGGGGGCGCACGGTTATGGCCTTGGCCTTGCTCGGGGCCTTGGGGCTGTTCGGCCAGGCAGCTTGGGGAACAACAACAACTAATGTTCCAATACTCTTGGTACTCGGGCATGTCATGAAGCCAAACATGTATATTATCACTCTGTTTAACCCACAAAAATTCCCTCCACATGCACTGTATTATACATCAAAAGAAAGAGGAAAGCCCATACTATAACATAACCAAAAAATATATATCAAAGACTGAAACACTACTGTGTATATATTTACGAAAAGTTTCACTTGCATAACATACAGTATAGCACTATCGTTATGTATTTTACATACACGCAATGGTCACGGTCGAAATGGGCTAATTCTCCATATTTAAATGTACGGGGCGGCGCACTTACCCGTTCCACTGACAAAAGACATACTAGTGATATATTGATTCTCCTCACTCTCGCAATGTGACGAAATGTCACACAGCGTTGTCAATAGTTTGCTTATTTCCTTGACATCGATCGTTACTAGTAGCAAAAATGTTATTTGGTTCTCGCTTTAATTTATCTCCCCACAAATTTCTGAAAGTTTAGCACAGCGATTCGTGTGACAGTTCAATGTGAACAAAACCTCCAAACCACTCAAATTGTGTGGGTTAGCGTCAAGGGGTTAATGATCACTGATGTGCCATAATATTTAAGTGATTAAAGTCTCCTTCCCAAGATCTGAGATGTATATAGAGCTACATGTGAGGCATGACCCTCCCCCAGGTGATCTCAATTAGGATTTTGTAATAGAATCCACACACAATTGTTATCAACAGGTGAAGCAGCAAGAATGTTGATGACAGTGGATATCTAAGTGTACTGGTACACTGACCATGAAATAGACTGATTTAGGAATTTGGGTGTACACTTACCTACAGGCAAGGCAGCGAGCATTTTGATGACAGTGTACAGTGGATATGTGTATCTCATACTTGGTCTTGCTGGTGCCACGCCACCCACACACATAACAGGTGAAGGCATGACCCTCCTCCAAGTGACGGTCTCGCCCACCCTTTGTCCTGTTTAGGTTAATGTATAGTTAGTTACATCATCAATACAGAAAGATTTATAATTCATAGAATATGAGTACAGTATCAAGTAGTAGAAAATCACTGATGCATTTTTGATAGTAGTGACAGCTTATTCAGCACTCCAGTAATGTTAATAATAAAGACATTCAACAAATATTATTATGTTATCTCCACTAACCAACTTTACTCCTAAACTCGAATTAATGAAATTAACAAACACATGTGGCAGTCCGGGGATTCGAACCCAGGACGCTCATACCGAAAATCAACACACTTATGCATTGCACCACAAAGACAGTACAGTATTTTAGTATTTCAAAATTTAAGCCTGACATTAACTTCCTCCTAATGGTATAACATATGCTGGTGAACATTAACTTGTGATCCCCAGTAATCTGAT
The DNA here is from genome assembly GCA_032716605.1 of Paralithodes platypus. Classification (NCBI taxonomy): domain Eukaryota; kingdom Metazoa; phylum Arthropoda; class Malacostraca; order Decapoda; family Lithodidae; genus Paralithodes; species Paralithodes platypus. Next base: position 5,224,258 of record CM064548.1, on the reverse strand, counting down.
GTTTGTGGTTCAAGCAGTTTCTCAAAATAGTTTGTCTGTGTACAGTATTATAATTCTCCAAAAATTGTCCTGAAATTCTTGGCCAGGACTGTACAATCCCCAGCACAAATAACTTGTACACAGTTATATGATAAAGTTGAGATAATGAACATTGAATGAGGGAAAATATTGAGTTGGACATGTAATTAAATGTCATGTTTTAAAAGTTTAATAGTGTGTCAGAATTGTTCAACAAATTGCATACAGTACTACTTTTCACTGCAGGCAACTGTACATAATAGGTTATCAAACAGGAGCACTGGGACTGGATCGAGTGTAAGAGGGAATACAGGGAAATCTACCAATAAATACATTGCCCGTTTTCCATTTTATCGTTTCCAGACATAAGAATCATCATCATGCATAACTTTAACTTAGTAAAGACACTAATAAAGATAAAAATGAAGAACCTCTGTTTATGGCCTGGATTTAAATATAAATAGTGTTTTGTTTGACACCCTGTATCATACCTAAACATAGCATCACAGCTGCCACACTCCCACAGGGCCGGACTGTTGGTCTCTGCCCGTGCACCGCGACGCTTCTTCCACCCGTCACCTTCCTCCAACGTCACCAATTCACTCTGTAGGAAAATTTAAATCACTCAATTATGCTAAGATGCTAAGATTTAATAATCACTGAATCACCACATATTTTAATTGCTCGATTACCTATCATACTTGACCTATAAAATTAGAATGTTACTCATCACTAAATACTGTATTCGGCCTTTAAGATTAAAATAGCCACTGAGTCACCACATACTGTACATGTAATTAAGTCGCTCAACTGCTCATCACACTTGAACTGCAAAAAAGTGTAGTTCCTCATCACTTCAGTCTACATACTGTTTTTAACATTAAATGAAAAAATAATCAGTCTACATACTGTTTTTAACATTAAATAAAAAATAGTCACTGAAATCACCACATACTTAGGCTATATGACAGGATCAAGTAATTTTCACCACATGCTTGGTCTATAAAGGAGATTCAAGTTTCATAATCATCACTATGGACTCTGACTGTAAGGGAGAATCAAGTCATTCAACCAACACCATGCCATCTAGGGATGTACCGATATAAATATTTTGGAAGATACCAATACTCCGATACTGTAGTCTGTAAATACACCGATACTTAGCCGATACCGATACTTCTTTCTAGAAAATTCAATTGTGGATGTAAGTAGGCTATAAAATTAGTCTCATAATTGTATATCTCAAATATTTACCTCATTGACACCCATGACATGAACTTAAGTCAGTCAATAGCCAATCCTGAAGTGACTTTAGTCCCTAAACAGGGAAAGGATTGATCAACAAATTATAAAAGAGGGGAAAATACTGAGCGTAAATACAGTTTAAAGTATCGGCCCATATTTCACCGATACCTATACTGATACCCCTAACACAGGCTGATACCACCGATACCGATACATCCCTAATCCTATCTATATATTGCCAGGCGCCCTTGATTCCTGAGGGGGTGGTCATGAATCAATTTCCTCCAACGAGGCAATTTCTTCAACTCTCTAGCTTGTTTCGGGGGAGGTTGCAAATGCCTAACTGCCCCAACACCACACACTCAGCCTTTAAAGATGGATTTACACCAAGGCTTTTACTTTTTATCCATAACTTTATTCTGGACACATTTTGACACAATTTTGCGCACTGGCATTGACAACTAGACTGTATTATATGTGACAAAATTCTTCTTAACTAAAATTATATATGGTACCGGTACCAAGAAATCACACTTGATCAACTGTGTCGATTTCTATTTCATCTTAGTCAAAATTATATACATATTCAATAATACCCTACATTGCAAATATATGGTAGTACAAAGGTAATCATGATCAACAGTACCGTGAACGAACATGTACAGTATTGCAATGAAATGGAAAATATACAGCATTCAAATTTAATATTAAACTATAAAAATGTATACAGTACAAGTAGATTACAAAATGACAATATGAAAAGTATAGACTATCTTACTTCAGTTGGCAATTTCTTGATCCTTCTGACGCGTGTGGATCTGCGGAGTGCTGTAGTGCTGGCTACCTTGCCTCCACCCCCACTGCCAGCCTCGGACTTATTCTCCGACTGCTGTGGCTCTGCAATAACTAGCGCTGTGCTGGTTGTTACGAAGGCTGTATTCTCACTCTCTACTTTTGCACACTTATTTTCTATTTCAGGAACAGCTATTTTTGTAGGAGAGTTTACTAGTAAAGGTATTTTGCTTGTCAATTCTTTTTGCACTCCACACTCTTTAGAGAGGACAGATGAATCAGTGTGGTTAACATTAACAGACTTGACGTTCATGTTTAGAAGATCACCGATCTCATTTAACGCACTGGGCATTGAGTCACCCGATGTTGCATTCTCTCTTGTACAAAAGTATGAGTTTGCAGATCTCTGGTTATCAATTTTTACTAGCGACCTACTTGTCTCATCCAAGGATGGTGGAGGCTTGGTTACAAAGCTGGCATCTGGTGTAGGTGCTTTTTCTTCTTGTAAATTTGATTTGCATTGAAGGTGGAAGTTGTTGGCAGAAGCTAAAATTGGATTGTTTTGTTCCCTTCCCTCCACCTTGAGGTGATATGCTCTAGAATCACTAATATGGTTCTGGGTTTCAAGAGTGAGAGATTCATAATCATCATTAAACACCTCACTGGTGGCTATTGCTAAAGCATCTGGGGGTTGTGCATGGGAGGATGGAAACTCGAGGGCAGACGGTGGTGGGGGAGAGATGGTTAACATTTGTTCCTCCTGGAGAACATCCTCAGCACTCAGCACATCTTCAGCAATAATGTACTCTGCCGTAGCACCATTTCCTGAGGCCATGGGTTGCGGTAAAATGTAAGCCTTGCCGTCAGTAGTGAGGAAAGTAACAGCACCCCTAGCAGCCACCTCCCTTCCTCCCACCACACAGGTCCCTTCACTCCCAACCTCCATTTTCTCCTTCACCCCATGGTAACCTTGGCTCGCTGGGTCAACTAGTGAGGTGGAGGTAATCTGGATGACGGGGCCGGCCTCAAACAACTGTACATGGACAGGAAGCGTTGTGTACACTGTGTGGGATCGGCTATCTTCAGTCTCATGTATCTCACCCTCATGTGAGCTGGATATTTGTTCTTTGCTTTCTAAAATTATTGAGGTGCCAGTATCATCTCTTGAGACTAAAGGAATCAACTCCTCCTCCTCTTGATCCTCTTCCATACTTCAGGTAGATTATCAATCTGGAAATATATGAAAATAACAGTACCAGTACAAGTCGCTTTAGCTATAAGAGGGCCTCACTGTAATCAGCTCGATCATGCTGATCAGGTGCTAGCATTCACATCAAACATGTAAGTAACTACATTATACACCCCAATACAGCAAACTCATTATCTTGAAATAAGTGAGACGAAAAGAGTGTAAAATGTTAATGGTGTTCTTTCCTATATATACTGTATACCGGTACCTGGTACTGGAATATTGTACAGTATTGTCGTAGAGGATAATGAGCCCTTGTTCTGCTCTGAGATGGAGTGCTAAAGAATATTCCACTTGTATTCAATGTGTGCCATGAGGCCACACATATGGGTTGGCCAGGAGAGGCATCTACTGTTTCTGGCTGTGAAAAAGACCACACTTATGCCACATGCAATCTTCCGGCCACCAGTGCACTGTCTCTTTCTATCAGAGCAGTGAATTCCTCCTGGAGAGCTGTCCCGAGGGTCCACACAAGCTGAGCCATGCTATCATGGATGGAAACTGGACAGCTGGGTGGCAAATCTCCTGGGGCTACCGAAGTCTGTTAAATCCCAGACTGTCAGACATACCCAGTACAGTCATTCCTCACTCAAAGTTGTAGATGATACGTTCCTGAAAATTGAGACTTTAAATGAAACAAAGTGAAGCAATTATATTTTTATTCATGCAATTTTGGATTATTGTTGTCTGATTTACAATATAATAATGCAGCATAGTAACCTTAAGAGAACTACGTTCACTAATTGATGAACAGTGTAGGCTAACAACGAAACAACATAAAATGAGGCAACATTAGGCCCTAAATGAGGAGTGGATGTACGTACTACTGTAGTAGTAGTACTGGATATGTCTGCAAAATTTAAATCTAAAATCATACCGGTATATTTCTATAACTATAATTTAATCACAAATCAGATAATGAACAAGTATTTCCAATGCTTTTTTGGTGGAATTCAGTCTATTATTAATATGGTTTTGTTAGAAATTGAGGTAACATTTTATATAGCTAGCACTTCTTTATTAATTTAAGCAATGTTTCTAATTTTTTGTTTCACTGAAGGCTTTGTACAGGTTATTTGAGTTGTTTCTGAGCCTGAAATTAGTTTGGAACACATTTACTATCCTAACAATCTTCTCCCGTTGTTAATGTTAAGCCAATCATAGTGTCATTAACCCAACCTAACCTAGTATCTTAGATAGGGGCTGCCGCCCCCACAACCCAGCAAGATATCCTATAAGATCACTAACTCCCGCAAACGTGTTAAATTAATATAAAATAATGTGTGAGAATGAAATAACCCACCTGACATTGCGTATAGGCTATGGTTAAAAAAAAACAGTGGGTTGCGAGGCGAGCACTAGGCTCGTAAATTCTTACTTAAATTAATTAGCTATTTTGAGATAGGCCTACAGTAATTATAATTATAATAACTTGGAAACGAAAGCTTCCAAAAAAAAAAAACCTGCAGAAAATGTGGGCTTAATAATATATATAGTAGCAAAATAAGCTCTATAAAATGATGAAGATATACTGGTAAACAAAAAATATACTGTATATGCCAAGATTTGGTACCGTAATAGTTGGCTCGGATTGACTATTTTCAAAGTAATATAACCCCCCAAATAACAAGCATCCAAGCCGAATTTTGATAAAAGTTGGCACAGATTTACCACTTTTCAAAGTAATAAAGGTTGATTGAATAACCTTATGAATTAATTTCATCTGCGGGAAATCCCCAACTGTAATGAATTCTACAGCACTAAGAGACGAAGGCTATATAGCACTGGAAACTGTCGTAGCAATGGTACCATAGCCGAGATTCGAACCCACGCGGCTAGTCGTCACCTGGGCACCAACATAGGCCTAGCGCGTAGAGCATTAGCCCGCTAGGCCACGACAGCTCCTCAAAGTACTAAAACCCTAGGTGAATCTACGATAAAATTCAAGACAGCTAGAGCCGCCTTATTTACCAAGTTTTCTGTAGATTTTTTCCAAGGAATATAGTGTTTTATTGTTGTTTTTCATGGTTGGAGTGGAGGATTTGCATTAACTTACCCATTATTCATTAATCTGAAGATACGATGTCAAATGGCGCCATTTATTGGGTGAATTGCGCTTTTACAGTAGGTAAGGGAAATTGTGGGGTAAATTGGATACACGATGGGTTGAGGGGGGGCGTTGCCCCCCCTCACCCCCCCTTGATTTATTGTCATCATAATATATTATGTAGATCAGTAAGGGGGCAAAAACAGGTTGCAGGTATTTTGTGTTTGAAACGCTCACGCCATTTATTGGGTGAATCGCACCCACCCCATTGTTCAAAACAAGAAGGATTCATTGTGCGCAATGCTTTGTTTACAGTCGAGACATTATTTTGGTGTTCGTTTTCGATGTAATCGGGTTTTTTCAAGTGTCGATAACGAGATTCCTCCATGCGGACTATGAGAAAAATATGGCGAGTCTATTGGTCCCTATTTTCCCTAATAAATTATTTCTAATAGGCTAGGGTGGCGAAAGAGGTCTTGAATATTATCAAATCTACTTTATCAAACCTACCTTATCTACATAACCGTCCACACTATCTGGCTGTCTATGATCATAGCTAGGCTAGGCTATCCCAAAATATTTTAATTTTACCCCCCCCCTACCTAAAATTGAAAATCACACCAAATACATTGGATAAAAAACCTGTGATCTCAAAATCCTCCCCACGAAGTAGGATTATACCATAGATCCAAGTAGGGTCTCTATAATTTGTGTAAGAAAAGCTAGCCTACCTTGACAGCAAAATTAAAGGTAGGCTAACCAAATTGGCCTAATAGCCTAGGCCTAGCACAAGTAAAAGTAACAATACAACATAAAAGTTTAGTAAACTAAGCAAAGAAACAGCATAATTTAATCACCTAACACCAGGTTATCAGGGCATAGCCTTCTAAAATTCATCAAAATAGTAAAAAATAGTAGGGTGCATAAATGTAGCTTCATTTTTGTTTACATCCAACATGGCGAGCAAGGTTGTGTTCTGTGGGCCGCGGTCATATTCAGCCCACACCACCTACGTCCATTTACATCTTATACTATCTCAAACACACTCTAAATACCCATGTGAGTGTTTCAGAACATATGTGTCAGGTTTATATATTCACTATGGAGCATTAGAGTGATGATAAAGTGGTCATACCCCCCTAAATAGCGTAGAATATGTCCATCCTTGCTGGCCTTGGTATAATTCAGCCGTCAACCTTCATAATTCATTCCTAAATTGCAAATTGATAAAAGCTTACTATTATAATGTTGTGGCTGTATTATGCGTATATTATTATTTGCCACCCAATAAAATACCATAACAGTCTTAGACATAATATAATAAATATAATATAATATTATAAACTTTGGCAGGAGTAAATGCGCGAAATTTGAAAGGTTTCGATTCCTAAACAAAAATATAATATTGTCCTTGGTTTTAACTGGGGAACCCGCAAAGGGTCGCATTTAGGCAGTAGCCCTATGTAGTACGGGATAGAGGGAATAGTGATAGGAAGATTATATAAGAGTATAATATTTACACAATTATTGTATCTTACACATTATTAAGTTAACCTAGATTCAAGATTAATTCACGAGATATGCCAACTATCATGCGTTACAGTAGGTGTTATTTATCTCTACTATTAGGTAAGATAATTTACCAACTATCATGAGTTACAGTAGGTGCTATCTATCGCTACTATTAGGTAAGATCATTTGCAAGTTGTTAACCCACTTGTAGTCTATTCAGCAGAGGCTGTTCACTAAAGGCAGACATCTGGGGCCTAAGAGCAACCTAAAGAAAGCTGTTGATTGGGTAACATAATAACCTCATGGAAGTGGGCAGAGCAACATCTTAGCGGCTTGCTGGTGTAGTGAAGGTTAAAGTTTGTTTTCACAAGCAGTGACTCGTCACCACCCCCCTTGAACAAGAGAATAGAAATATTCTACATTAGACGATTTTCTTTAGATTATAATCTACTTCTAGGACTGAAAAGGGTATATACGATCTCAATAAACCCTCTGAAAACATAGGGCCTTTTTAGCTACACAAAATCGTCTAAAAAAATAGTAAAATGGCTCCATCGTGCTGAAAGGGTTAAAGTATAAGGGTAAGGGGGTTGTTCAGATTAATATTATTATTTCACTTATTTCTTTCCTATCTCTTTCTTGTTTCTATCGTTGTTGTTATTGCAATTATTTTTATTAGGTGTCACGTAAACAACGCACCTCATGTAACGTGATAGTTGCGATAGACAGATTGTTAAAGTGTGAGGGTAAGGGGATTGTTGTTATTAAGGTTTTAAGCTTTATTAAATTTAAATCTTTTCTATCTATTTGTTGTTATATTTCTATTGTTGCTTGTTTTTGTTAATGTTGTTCTTAATGTTTTTATTATTGTTATTGTTTGTGTCAGCGGTGGTTTTAGGAATGTTCATTAAGGTGTTGGACTTACGCTCTTTTTGTCCTGGGTAAGCTAGGTTCCATGAAGGGTTAACAAGGTGGCAGGTAACTGTAGGTATGGTATAAGGATTACTTTCTACCAAGGCTGTAGCTGACCCTAGTTTTCTGTCTGGCTGATCGGCAGGGGTGACTATTTCATTCCGTTTTGTTTTTTTATTGGAGGGGTGGAGTCAGGTGTTGTTGTGGGGTTTGTTTCCGGTCCTCTGTCTTCTTTGGTGGCTGGCAGGGTTGACTGGTGGATTGTTGTCGCTGGGCTGGTCCTTCTGTTTCTTCAAGTTCTTAGATAAAGGGGTGATGAGTGGTAGTGTGTCCGAAAGTGGGGTGTTGCTATAATTGTGTGGGTATAATGAGGATGTTGACGTGTAGGTGTTTATAGACGGAGCCACGACTGATCCCCATCTCGCCCTCTCTACAATACAGGGGCTATCTATCTCTTTGTTGTTGTGTTACTTGTTGTCTTTTACTCATTGTCTCCTTTTGTCTCTCTTTCATTGCATCTTCCATTCAACACATGGGTTATCTCATATTGTTGTCTCTCATTTATTCATTTTATATCCTGAGACAAGCCACTCCTCTAGCTTGCCCTCATTACAATACAGGGGATATCTCTTTGTTGATTGTCTTGTGTTTCACTCATTGTCTCTCTCTCTGATTGTCTTTTTACATTTGCTGTACCCTCATTCATTGTATCCCCCCCCCCATCCATCCCTCTCTTCCAATATGCCTTTCTCGCGTTATATATAATGTTCTTTGTTATTGTCTCAGATGGTGTTATGTTTATGAAGGCATACAGAGGGTATGAGGCTTATTAAAGTGGAGGGTGTTTATATCTGAGAAAACGTCTGATTTTTATCTCAATCTATTGACACATGAACCGCCTACATATTCCGAGGCAATTCGTTGATTCTCTGACTTCTATCTCACCCACACTACTGTATATAACACCACAGGGGCTATGTTTTGTTGTTATTGTATTGGTTGTCTTATATCTTTCCCATCTTGTCTTCCACACATTGTTTTTCATTTACGGTCTCATTCATTATTTTCCATTCATTGTCTCGCACTCACTTTCATTCACGGCCTCATTAATTATTTTCAATTCATTGTCTCGCACTGTCTTTCATTCACGGCTTTATTCATTGCCTCGCCCCTGTCTTTCATTCACGGTTTCATTCATTGTTTTCCATTCATTATATTAAACTGTCTGTCATTCACGGTTTCATTCATTATTTCACACTAGTCTTTCACACATGGTCCCATTCATTCATTTCATTCATTGTTTTCCATTAATTGTTTCGCACTGTTTTTCATTTAGGATATTCATTATCTAACATTGTCTTTCATTCATTGTCTAACACTGTTTTTAATTCACTGTCATATTGTCATCCATTCATTGTCTAACACTGTCTTTCATTCACTGTCTCATTCATTGTCATCCCTTCATTATCTAACACTGTCTTTCATTCACTGTCTCATTCATTATCTAACACTGTCTTTCATTCACTGTCTCATTCATTATCTAACACTGTCTTTCATTCACTGTCTCATTCATTATCTAACACTGTCTTTCATTCACTGTCTCATTCATTATCTAACACTGTCTTTCATTCACTGTCTCATTCATTATCTAACACTGTCTTTCATTCACTGTCTCATTCAATGTCATAATTTGTCTAACACTGGCTTTCATTCACTGTCTCATTCATTGTCATCCATTCATTGCCTAACACTGCCTTTAATTCACTGTCTCATTCATTGTCTAACACTGTCTTTCATTCACTGTCTCATTTATTGTCTAACACTGTCTTTCATTCACTGCCTCATTCATTGTCATCTATTCATTGTCTAACACGTCTTTAATTCACGGTTTCACTTCAGGAATCGGTAGAGGAAAAGGATCTTGGAGTTTTCATCACTAACGGCTTAAAGCCTTCGAGACAGGTCACCAAAGCAGCAGCAAATGCCAACTCAATGCTGGGACTCGTCAAGAAAACCATGACCTGCTTAGATCCAGAAATGGTGCTTACTTTGTACAAAGCCCTAGTTAGGCCACGCCTGGAGTACTGTATCCAGGCATGGTCTCCATATACCAGAGGTGACATAAAAAGACTGGAACAAGTTCAGCGGAGAGCCACAAGACTAATCCCGGAACTGGCAAGGCTTCCATATGAACAGAGGCTAGCCAGGCTGGGTCTCACCACACTTGAAGAACGCAGGGTCAGGGGTGATATGATCGAGACCTTTAAAATCCTGAAGTGCTTTGACAAGGTTGGTGAAGATTTCCTGCAGTTAGCCCCCATTGGACGACACATGGAGACCAGAGGACACAGTTTGAAGCTGATGAAGCCACGTCACAGGACCTCCAAGCGGAACAACTTCTTCAACTCAAGGATTATAAATAAATGGAACAGCCTCAACGAAAGTGTAATAAGTAGTACGAGCATTAATATATTTAAAAATAGATACGCCCAGTTTGAGACTGAAAGAAAACTGAGAAGAGGCACCCCTTATGAGCTCTGACTCTCTTGCCTCTTTACTATCACTAAGGTAAGGTTTCATTCATTGTCATCCATTCATTGCCTCTCCCTCTCCCTCAACACACCATCACAGCTATACCTTGTTCCAAATTGGTAGGCCAGAAATCATGCCCCCTAATCTCTGTAACTTTAAAAAAAAAAATTACATACAATGTGTGTTTTTTTTTCTATACGTACTGTATGTTGCCGATATTTGTCTTGGTAAGTATAGATGTTAGCTATAGAGGTGCAATATGATATATTATATATATAGCTGTAATATATATATATATATATATATACACGTGTGTGTGTGTGTGTGTGTGAAAGTATGTGCGTGAGTGTGGATGTATGTATGTATGAATATTTACGTGTGTATAAATAGTAATGTACATTCAGTGCTACGAGTACGATCCCTGTAAAGTGCATAGAGTTATCGAGCAATGTTACCAACACAACATAAACACAATGGTACAGTCACAGGAAGTATGCTTGAGTGCCAAGGGTGTTGTATGTGGACAAACCTTTATATACATATGATAAGTACAGGTAGATGTGTGTGAATTTGTATTTTGTTTTTGTATGTTCATTGTTTTCTGTTGTGTTGTCCCTATTCTGGCTCTCTCTTGAGTCCCCCCCCCCCCCAACAAAAAAATAAAAATAAATAAAATAAAAATAAAATAAAATAAAATAAAAATAGGAAAACTGGGGATTGGTCCTGAGTATATAGATATATAGTATTGTTAGTCACATATAGTAGCTCTCCCCCGCCCCCTTCTCTCTCTCTCTCTCTCTCTCTCTCTCTCTCTCTTTTCCCTGGAGAAGAAGAAGAAGAAGAAGAAGGAGAAATAGTTACACCGTCATTTTGTTTTTTTCATAATTTATCGTCAAGGAATTAACCATTATTGGCTGCCCACACTATCATTTTAACATAATTCTGTACAACATGTTTTATTAATTCAGAGGCGCTCCCTAAGAGAGAGAGAGAGAGAGAGAGTGAGTGAGTGTGTGTGTGTGTGTTTGCGTGTGTGCGTGTGTGTAGAGTGGGGGGGGGGGGGAGTTGAGGGTGTCTAAAGTTCCAAGTATTATAGGTACTGTACCCGTAGGTGTGAGATATTTGCACTAACTATATATATTACACACAAACATTTATAGCCAACAGAATACAGGGATCTATCTATCAACCTATCATAACCTTTATTTGTCTCTATCTTAAGGGGAGATATCCACCTGGAGGATTTTTTTCTGGACCCCTTTCTCCCTCATGTTTAGCACCGTTGCTTTTGAGATTTTAAGACGTTCGCCCTATTAGTTTGACGATTTTAAGAACCCTCGTCCCATTTAAGTCAATTTTAAGACCATTCCTGCCATTTAGGTGTCGATTTTTTCCTGGCGAGCGATAGCGAGCCTGTAATTTAAGGAGAACCGGCCTACGGCCGGGAAATTTTTCTACCGAAAAATGTACACATTTATCTTGAAAGGGGGTCTAGGGGGAGTAATTTTAAGCTTGATGGAAGTCTAGGGAATCAACTAAAAACCTCCCCTAAATACCTTACATTGGCTTAGGAGATAATGACCACAAGATAACCCTATAGTAACAGAATTTGTTTTTCTTTTTTCTATGTGATTGAGGGAGGCAAAAGGCATAACTGCCTATAACGAGTGCCTCCCCCATAGTTGAAAGAGTGACAGGGCCAAAATCAAGGGACGTTCGAGCCAAAATGCCTGGACACACGGAGTTTGAAGCAATTTAAGTCATAGGAAGAGGGAAAGACTGATTCTGGGAGAGAGTTCCAGAGCTCAGATGTTGAGTAGAAGAAAGTTTGAGAGTAACGTTTCACTCTTGGGTTGGAGAGTTGCACAGAGTAGGGGTGGGATTGAGTTGCAAGACGGGTACCACGTGCCCTACGTAAAGGAGGTGGTATGCACTGGGATAGCTCTGAGGAACACTGATTATTATAGTAGCGATAGAATAGCGAGAGAGATGCAACATTGCGGCGGAGAGAGAGAGATTGCAGAGAGTTGGTGAGTGGACGGGAGTTAATGATACGAAAGGCCTTCCTTTCAACTTTGTCTAGGAGAGCGGTGTGAGAGGAACCTCCCCACACATGTGAACAATACTCAATACAAGGGCGCACTATGCCCCTGTACAGAGCAAGAAGCTGTGCAGGGGAAAAGAACCCCCTAAGGCGGTTGAGCACACCCAGCTTCTGGGAGGCTGCCTTAGCAAGACTGGTAATATGGTCCTTCCAAATGAGAGCAGAAGAAAAAGAGAGACACCAAGAATATTGAGAGAAGATGAAGGGTTGATTTTTGTATTGTTGAAGAATAAGGGATAGTCCGCTGGGAGATCCTGACGGGTAGATAGATGGAGAAATTGGGTTTTGGAAGCATTAAAGTTAACAAGGTTTTCTCTGCCCCAATTGGAAATAGTATTTAGATCAGAATTTAAGAGTTCTATGGCTTCATTACGTTTGTCGTTGAGGGATTGCTGGCTGGGGCGTTCTGAAAAACTAATGGAGTAGTGTAAGGTTGAATCGTCTGCGTATGAATGGATGGGAATTAAGGTACAGTTAAGGAGATCATTTATAAAAATTAGAAAGAGAATAGGAGATAGGACAGAGCCCTGAGGAACACCGGAGTTTATAGGGTGAGGAAGTGAACAATGGCCGTCCACAACCGCGGCTATGGAACGGCCGGAAAGGAAATTAGAGACAAAGGCACAGATGGAGGGATAGAAACCGAAGGAGGGTAGTTTAGAAATTAAAGATTTATGCCAGACTCTATCGAAGGCTTTCGATATGTCTAGTGCAATAGAAAAAGTCTCACCGAAGTCCCGAAAGGAGGATGACCAAGAGTTAGTAAGATATGAAAGAAGATCACCAGTAGAGCGACCCTTAAGGAAGCCATACTGGCGATCTGAGAGCAGATTATGAGAAGAGAAATGCTTAAGAAATTTGGAAGCAAGAATAGTTTCAAAAACTTTAGAAAGACAAGAGATAAGAGCAATTGGACGATAGTTGGAGGGTTGAGAGCGGTCACCCTTCTTTGGGACAGGTTGAATGTGAGCAAACTTCCAGCATGAAGGGAAGACGTTAGAGGATAGACAGAGACGAAAGAGTTTGCCTAGGCAGGGAGTCAGCACGGAAGCACAGTTTTTGAGAACAACAGGAGGAACACCGTCCGGACCGTACGCCTTATTAGTGTTAAGCCCAGAGAGGGTAGAAAGTACATCTTTAGAAGAGATTAGGATATTAGGCATAAGTAAGAGAGAGGAGGGTGGAGAGGGAGGAATAGCACCGGAATCATCCAAGGTGGAGTTTCTAGCAAAAGTTTGAGCGAAGAGTTTAGCTTTGTCAGAGGAAGAAGTGATGGTTGTGCCATCAGAGTGGGAAAGGGGAGGGAAAGACGAGGAAGAGAAATTATTGGAGAGGTTTTTGGCTAGATGCCAGAAAGCTTGGGAAGAGCTAGAGTTGGATAGTTCAGTGCATTTATTATTGATGAAAGAGTGTTTGGCAAGTCGAAGAACAAATTTGGCTTGATTCCGGGCAGAAACATATGAAGAATGAGAGTCTTGAGTTTTAAGGCGTCGGTACCGTTTGAAAGCTTCCTCCTTATTGCGGACAGCAGTAGAACAGGCGTGAGTAAACCAAGATTTTTTAGCATTAGTCTGAGAGAAAGAGAATGGAATGTATGCTTCCATGCCCGATAGGATTACCTCGGTAATGCGTTCAGCACTCTCCGAGGGTCCCCGGCCATGGAAGCAGAAATCATTCCATGGGAAATCAAAGTAGTACTGCCGAAGAGCCTCCCAGTCGGCAGCGCCAAAGTGCCACAAGCGCCGCCGGCTAGGAGGATCGGGTGGCTGTACTGGAGAGATAGGACAGGTGACAGAGACAGAATACAGGGATCCATCTATCAACCTATCTAACTAATATGTTGTCTCTCTCTTATTAATACCTTACGTTAGTTTAGGAGATACTGTACACAATATAACCCTATAGTAACAGAGACCGGCCAACCTCCGCCATTTTGGTGCCACTGGGGTCCCTGTTGACACTCACAAATTGTCCAAACCCTTAATACACACAGAACACTACTGCTACAGGTTATATACACACAGAACACTACTGCTACAGGTTATATACACACAGGACACTACTGCTACAGGTTATATACACACAGAACACTACTGCTACAGGTTATATACACACAGGACACTACTGCTACAGGTTATATACACACAGAACACTACTGCTACAGGTTATATACACACAGGACACTACTGCTACAGGTTATATACACACAGGACACTACTGCTACAGGTTATATACACACAGGACACTACTGCTACAGGTTATATACACACAGGACACTACTGCTACAGGTTATATACACACAGAACACTACTGCTACAGGTTATATACACACAGAACACTACTGCTACAGGTTATATACACACAGAACACTACTGCTACAGGTTATATACACACAGGACACTACTTCTACAGGTTATATACACACAGGACACTACTGCTACAGGTTATATACACACAGAACACTACTGCTACAGGTTATATACACACAGAACACTACTGCTACAGGTTATACACACAGAACACTACTGCTACAGGTTATATACACACAGGACACTACTGCTACAGGTTATATACACACAGGACACTACTGCTACAGGTTATATACACACAGGACACTACTGCTACAGGTTATATACACACAGAACACTACTGCTACAGGTTATATACACACAGAACACTACTGCTACAGGTTATATACACACAGGACACTACTGCTACAGGTTATATACACACAGAACACTACTGCTACAGGTTATATACACACAGAACACTACTGCTACAGGTTATATAGTTTGAAATTTTAATCTAATTTAGATATGATAAAAAATGAAATATCACTCTATTGCTTAATACATACGGCACCAAAATGGCGTCCGTTGACCATTGGGTGTGTGACGGGGGAGGGGGCGCCATCCAGTGTCAACCAAAAATTAAGGCGTGTTTTTTTTCTGGAAAAAAACTCATTCTTAGCCCCATTATTTTTTTTAAGACGTTCACTCCATTAATTTGGCTATTTTAAGACCGTTCGCCTCATTTATATTTTTTTTGAAGATCTTTCGTGCCATTTAGGTGTAATTTTTTTCCTGGCGAGCGATAGCTAGCCTGCAATTTAGGAGGAACTGGCCTTAGGCCAATGTAGGCCAATGTATTTTTCTACAGAAAAATGCACATTGCCTGGAAGGGAGTTCTTGTGGGTATTTATTTAAGCTTGATGGAGGTATAGCGAGGAAACTAAAAAAAAAAAAAAAAAAAAAAAAAAAAATAATAATAATAATAATATAATTATTAATCATAAGAATAAGAATAATAAATCATTTACAATAATAACAAATCTCCCTTAATGAGATCTATTACACACATATTATAAACAATGAAATACACTGGTGCTTTTACGGTCACAGGACAGGCAGCTATAGGGACATCATAATACCACAATTTTAACTGTCGCAAACATACCTGATCATCAACAAGTCTACCATCAGAAGAGGTAATTGAGAATGATTGGGGGCCATTCAAGACACTCCATAAATCCTTATTAATCGATATAAAGGAATATTATGAAATCAAACGTACACATTACACAGCACCAAGGATTTAAAAAATTCCTAAATCAAAATAATTATATTTAATTATTACAATTGAGGGTTTAATGGACTGTCTTCAATTGCCCCATGCGTGTTCAACTATCCCATTTGCCGGTAGTTTATGACTGTCATATAACCGTGATTTAGAGGTATACTACAGAAAGAAAGTGTAATATTGAATACGGATTTCGAATGCCATAATTTATGTATATTTTGTACTGCTAATTTTGAGGATATTTTCTTATTGTGTAGGATCCACGTCTATGGCAGCCCACATGGCAAAGAGTGGATGGTAAGAATGGTAAGAATAAAGTAAATAGAGAATCCAACACCATCACATAATTGTTAACTATAAGCTATTGTGTGTTAAAACTATAAACAAATTAGACACTATGACACGCGCATTAAACTTGTGAATCTGCCTTCTCGAAAACATACCCACACACACACACAAATATATATATATATATATATATATATATATATATATATAGAGAGAGAGAGAGAGATCGGTATAGTGATTGTATGCACATACATATTCATTGTAGCTCCTACATACTCTTGACAATCATGCTTCCCTGTAAGCATTCAGACAGTCCGTAACCACTACAGTAGTCCATGAAGAGACGTAATTTGGCTTCAGCAAACCATTGGATAAACACACACAAATGAATGAGCACATAGCCTACCAAGGGAAGAATGCCTCACCCAGTCATGTACACTATATGTGTATGGTTAAAACATAAACAGTCACTAGACGTAAGCCACAAATCGTAACTCCTAAACTCTGTATCTCAAAAAGGGCTAGAGCAAATGTGTGGCAAAGTTTTACACCTATTCCCTGGCTGACTCTTCCCAAATGGTAGGAATATGAGCTCAATTACTCTAGTCGTGTTTCAGTTATATACAGTAGGTTTGTGGTACCGGATTTTCCATACAACGCTATCGCTCGCCAGGAAGAAATCGATACCTGGATGGGGATAAACGTCTTAAAACAGTAGGCTGAATGGGGCCGAATGGATATAAGCCAGGGAAAGAGAGAAAAAGAGAGAAAGATATAACAAAGCCTGTGACCCCTCTTAAGCCCTCAACAAATAGAAAACATCATAGAGTGCCTCCTTGTAAAACTCTCTCTCTATCCCGGGATGAAAGGGGATATAGCTCCCTCTTTTTGTGTTGACACTGGTTTGATAGTGTGTGTATGTGCGTGTTGTGATGCAAGAGAGAAATGGATCTGTGTTCGGACAATTGCGCCTATTTTCGTCCATCTTCTTCTTCTTCACGATGCACAGTGTCAACAGGGATGTAGCCCCAGATAACTGCGCAAGTAGTACAAGACTTAATTAAGGTTCATGGCGAGGGGGCACGATTTCTAGCACGTAACATACTGTAGATGGTGAGGAGTGTGCAGAAGACGAGTAACGGTGAGAAGCGGTAGTTGGAGGGTCGTCAGAGGTCGGGGATCCTCCCCGTAGCAGCGAGGAACGTAGAGAGTCCAGTGGAGATGATATGAAGATCGGTGGTGTTGAGAGGTGCTCCTCCAAGAAAAGTTTGGGCTTGGATTTATTTACATTTCTAAATTGTCTCATCTCATTATTGGTACATAGAAGGACATTGTTTATTTAGAAGGTTTTATTTCTTGTTCCCTGGATATTACTCCCTGTGATTGTGTTGGTATTGTTTGCAAACACTACCTGTATCTATGTATCTTGCTTTAATCAACTATCGTCCTGACGGTCGGCGGTTCGAACCCCACTGAGAGATTAGAAACATTTAGTGGCTCACGTGTATTTGTGAATTATATTCTCATATATATATATATATATATATATATATATATATATATATATATATATATATATATATATATATATATATATATATATATTCCAATCAATAACATCTATAGATTTAAAGTTATTCTAAACCACATACTGAAGTGCCGGTACAAATACATATACTGTATATTAGCCACAGGAACCAGCAGTGCTGTTGAATTGATCAACCCTCAAGTAAAATAACAAGCGTAATGTTTATAAACGCGAACATGTACAGGGTGTCAAACGAGAGCCAATTTCATTATTATTAGTCTTTATTATTGTGTATGTAATGATAAGATTGTGGTTTATATTTCAAATTATGTGTTTAGAAGTGATAAAATAGCCGTAATATTATATACCGCTATATATATATATATATATATATATATATATATATATATATATATATATATATATATATATATATATATATATATATATATATATATATATATACACACAGTATATGAACAGGGTAATAAATTGTCCTTAAATAAACTAAATTTTAAGGAATATTGGTGGTAAGAAATACATCTAATACAAGGGTAGAAGGTAAATCACTATTAATATACCCAATGATTAAACAGCATATATCTCTTCATTTTATACAGTGTAGAGGCCTTTATAGTGATAGCCTGGACACAATGAAGGAAAGTGTGACCGTAGCGAAAGGGTTAAAGGAGGTCATGGTGGGAGGTAAACAAAAACAACATGGTGACCCGAATCTCTTAACCTTGGTGCGGGGGATACCCAGCAGGAGGCGAGAGGTAGAGGGGAGAAGGGGAGGGGAGGGAAGGGAGATGAAAGGAGGGGCCGGGAAGTGGAAAGGGTAGGATCGGGAGGGGAGTGGTGCATGGGAGGGGAGAGTCGTTCAGTTGAGGGCAAGGGAAGGGGGAGGGGAGGTGGGGGCAATGACGGGGGAATGGAAGGGACGAGAGGCAGGGCAGGGGAAGGGAGCGGAGGAGAGGGAAAGGGAGGGGGGTAGGGGAGATAGGTGTAGAAAGTGGTTATGTGGAATGAAGGGTGGGAGGATAATAATAATAATAATAATAAAGTTTATTTCCACCGACAGTGGTTATTCTTCTTACATAGTACCGGTATTTACAAATATAATTATATACAGTTGGGGGGGAAGGGGGGGGGGGGTTGTTGTTGTTGTTGTTGTAGATTTGTAACCTCAAGGTTACATGGAGCTATGCCATTTTGGGAGCCCACCTGTGTGGTCCTAAGACCGCTTCATGATAGCATGTCATCAAAATTGTCTGCATCAATTTCTTCCTCGTTGCTGTCGTAATAGATGTTCGCATTTTCTCTGACGAATTCTTTAAGCATTCGTATTTCTTCCGCCTCCTGTTTCTTCTTCTCCTCCTCTGCTTTCTTGATGATCTCTGCTCTCTTCTTCTGACTTTCTTCCCATTTATTCTTGCGTTCAGCTTTCCTTTTACGGGATTCTTCTGTCTCAGCAGCTGGTACTGGTTTCGGGGCTGGTGTTTTCTTTGTGGCTGCAGCTGCGGTGGTCCTATTCAGGGTTTTCTCGAGTTGCAGTCTATTCCTGGGGGTCTCCTTTTGATTGATCTTTTCTTTGTTCTGGGGTCGGCTGGTTTTTGGGGCTTCTGTTAGGACCTCACTGGTGAGGGCCTCGACTTCTTCAGGTGATGGTAGGTTGTTGTCCTCAACGTCGAGCATCATACACAGTCTTTTGGTAAAGTTAATGAGGAATTTAGCAAGCTGTGGTTGGGAAAAGGTGAAGTCATCCTCAGCTTCAGGTTCGGGAGGTGGTGGTCTCCTTTCGTCGGGGGTTGGATCCTGGGCTTGGGCAACGGGGAAGAGAGGGACACGAAAAAGGAGGAGTGGGAAGGGGAAGGTCACAGGCATATCAAAACATAATAATAACTAAACATATAACAGACCATTATAATTATATTTGTATCTACACTGTAATGCAAAAAGTATAGAAGATCATTGGGCATTTGAAGGTGATTTACTGTTCAATCCTTGTACAAAATGGGTTGTACCACCAATATACCTATAATGGGTAGATTATTATGGACACTTTAATTACCTCTTTCATACCTACTATTTTCAAGTCTACTGTAACTGCTCGTTCTTTCTCCCAAACCTCTTCCCCCTACTCCAGCCTCTTCAATCAGGCGTGTATATAAATACTATATTCTATAAAAAATATGGACATGAAAAGGGTAAATATATCGTCCATACTACTCTACCCATTTAAAGGTATATTGATGGTATTAAACCCATCTTATAAGATGATAAAAAGGTGAATCACTAACGATATACCCAATGATCTTATATACCCTTACCATTCCCTTAATTAGTTATAGTGTACAGCCAGAGGATTTTACTCAACCTCGGGAGAACCTCTGGGAAACGTGTATAGTTTAAAGGGAGTGTGGAGGAAGGAACAGAAGATACAGAAGAGAACATGGAGGAAGGCTATTAAGGGGGGTCACCGGCATTTTTGTTTATCTTTCTCTCCTTTTCTCTCTTTCCCTGGCTTGCATCCATTCGGCCCCATTCAGCCAATGTTTATCCCCATCCAGGTGTCGATACCTTTCTGGCGAGCGATAGCGAACCAGCATTGTATGGAGGAATCCGGCTTCGCCGGACAATTTTTCTATCGAAAAATGTACAAATTTAGCTTGCTGTCAAAAGAAAAATATATAATTGCTGGCTCGCTACCGCTCGCCAGGAAAATATTGACACCTGGATGGGGGTAAACGTCTTAAAACAGTAGGCTGAATGGGGCCGATTGGATACAAGCCAAAGAGAGAGAGGGCGAGAAAGAGAAAAAAAAAGCGAGGTGGGCTCCCTTAAAGGAGGGAGTGTCAGGGTGAAACAATGAATCCGACCTTCCGTACTTTGACCTTCCAATACCCTAACAAATATTATTTGTATAAAATAGTTCGGGCTACAGGCTCGCTATCGCTTGCCCAAGTTAAACAAAAATGACGCCTGAATTGGGTGAAATGTGTTATAATCACTATACTAGTGGGGTGAAACGTCTTATAATCACCACATTTAGGGGGTGACATAATTATGCATGGTCCAAAAAGATCACCAAGGGCTTAACTAGAGTTAAATCCATAATGTCCGTCCATGTTTATCGGCAAGGTTTTGTTTCTATGTTAGTGAAGGAGACAAAAAGCAAAGCTACCTGTAACAAGTGTCTCCCTCAAAGTGAAAAGAGTGACAGAGAGCCAATTCAAGGTACGTTAGAGTCAGAATGCCTGGACACACGAAGTTTAAAACATTCCGAGTCATAGGATGAAGGAAAGATTGATTGAGGGAGAGAGTTCCAGAGTTCACGTGTTGAGTAGAAGAACGACTGAGAAAACTTGTTAAGGGGACATGGGCCGGTTTTCTGGACCACTTTCTCCCTCATGTTTAGCCCCATTAGTTTTCAGATGTTAAGATGTTTTCCCCATTATTTAGTCGATTTTAAGACCTTTCGCCCCATTTCGTCGTCAATATTTAGAACTTTCGTGCTATTTAGGTGTTGATTTTTTCCCTGGCGAACGATAGTGAGCCTGTATTGGAAGAACCGGAAATTTGTCTACCGACAAATGTACAAATTAATCTAGAAGGGGGATCTAATGGATGTTTTTTTTAAATTTTGATGGAGGTCTAGGGAGGAAACTAGAAAAATAATACAAATATACATAAATGATCAAATAAATAAGGCCATCCCCCCTTAATTCTCCGGTTAATTCAAGGTCGAGTGAGGGTGCGTGGAAAAGAACATGGGGTTTGAGCCGCTGCGAGGCTATAGAGTAGGGGGAAGAAGGACATTTTAAGGGGAGACTGGCCGTTTGTTTGGTCTATTAATTAATTTATTCATATATTTTTAAAGTTTCCTCCCTAGACCTCCATCAAGCTTAGAAAAACACCCCCCCTAGACCCCCCCCCCCCCTTCAAGATAAATGTGTACATTTTTCGGTAGTTTCGGCCGGTTCCTCTTAAAATTGCAGGCTCGCTATCGCTCGCCCGGAAATAATCGACACCTAAATGGCACAAAAGGTCTTACAATTGACAACGAAATGGGGCGAAAGGTGTTAAAATCGCCAAACTAATGGGCCGAACGTCCTATAATCTCAAAACTAGTGGGGCTAAACATTAGGGAGAAGGGGGTCCAGAAAAACGGTCTTCCTCCCCTTAAACAACAGAACTGTACAAAATCAAGGGCTTTACAAAAAATAAAAAATAAAATAAAATAAAGTGATTGGGTATATTGATAGTGATTGGATATATTGATAGTGATTGACCTTTCCGTGTTTATATTATTACATGGGTTTATTATCACCTATGTACTTTTTTTTTGGGGGGGGGGGATATATAACCCCCCTGGGGGTTAGGGAACAGAATATGCCCCACGTGCCTTCTGCGTGTCGTAAGAGGCGACTAAAGAGGTTGGGTCGGTGGGCTTGCGACCCCCACCCGGAAAAAATATCGAAGCAAGAAAAAACGAACGAACAGCCTCGGATGCGGACGGAACCAACGTTGACGAACCACGACCGACTAAGGACATGCCTTCGGACATTCTGAGAATGGCTACGTGGAATGTTAGTGGCATGAATGATGGCACAAAAGAGAGAGAGGTTCTGGAAGTGTTAGTGAATGCCAGGCTGGATGTATGTGGAATGACAGAGACCAAATGGAAAGGTTCAGATGTGAGAGAGTGGGAGTGTGGAATGGGTGTGTGTGCTGGAGTGAGTGAAGGAACAGCGAGAGAAGGTGCATGTTTGTTTGTAAGTAGCAAATGGAAGGAATGTGTAAGAGAGTATGGGTCTGTGGGTTCAAGGATTGTGTGGGTGAGAATGAAAGTAGGAATACAAACGTGGGTGATTGTATGCGTGTATGCCCCGACAGAGGATATACTTGAAAGAAAGAAAGAGGAGTTCTGGATGAATGTGGAGGCGTGCCTGGAGAAGTTTGACAAGAACGAAAGAATATTTCTGATTGGGGATATGAATGGTAAGGTGGGTGATAGGAAAGTTGAGGGAGTGGTGGGAGGGTGGGGGGTACCATCAGAGGTGAATGGGAATGGTAGTGCACTTGTGGACGTATGTGTGGGGAGGAGGCTGTGGATAGCCAACACCTTCTTCCGACACAGAATGATCCACAGGTGCACGTGGAAACGGATGTTGACGATGAAGGATAAGACAGTGGTGGAACGAAAGTCATTGATTGATTATGTATGTGTGGATGAACGAATGAAGAAATCTGTGATGGATGCTAGGGTGTATAGGGGTATTGGAGGGGGTCTGTCTGATCATTATGTAGTGGTAGCTAAGGTTAGGATACAAAAGAAGTGGGTGAGGAGAGCGGGAGGGAGGCGAGAGGAGGGTGGAATGGTGAGGAGGGTGGAGAGGTTGCAGGAGGAGGAAATCAGGGAGGAGTACAGGAGAGCAGTGGAAAGACGACTAGGTGGGTTCGACCTGGAAGTTATGGAGGAAGTGGAGGAGATGAGCAAGGTGTTTAAGGATGAGATCTGTGCAGCATGTGAGGAGGTGTGTGGAGTGAGGAGAAGAGGGAGGGGAGTGAAAGGTACAGCATGGTGGACAGAAGAGGTACGAATAGCTGTGGAAGAAAAGAAGAAAGCATATAGAGAGTGGTTGGGTAGCAGAGGGAATGAAGATTCCGAGAGACAAAAACGAGCGAGGTACGTGGAGAGTAAGAGGGTGGTGAAGAGAGTAGTGAAGGAAAGTAAGAGAAGAGTAGATGAGGAATTTGGAAGGAATCTGAGTGTAAAATGGAGGGAGAGTAAGAAACTGTTCTGGAAAGAAGTCAAGAAAGTTAGGGAAGGTAGCAAGGGAAACAGTAAGGGTGTGAAAGATAAGAATGGGAGAATGCTAGCCGAGAAGCAAGAGAGAGTCGAAAGATGGAGGGAGTACTTCAGTGAGTTGCTAAATGAAAGGAATGAAGAGCCAGCAAACATAGCTGGATATGGTATGGGAGGGAGAAGAAGGGAAAGTAGTGGAGGAGGAGGTGGGGATCAGGAGGTCAGAAGTGTGGGAAGCCATGAAAAGAGTGAAGTTGGGGAAAGCACCAGGAACAGATGGAGTGTGTGGGGAAATGTTGAGGTATGGTGGTGAGATAGTGATAGAATGGGTAGGGAAAATGTGCAAACTAGCATGGGAGAAGGGGAGTGCACCCGATGACTGGAAGACTGGCATAATAGTCCCCCTATATAAGGGCAAAGGGGAAAGAGGAGTGTGTGGTAACCACCGAGGAATATGTCTTCTAAGCGTAGTAGGGAAGGTATACAGTAGGGTAGTGATTGAGAGAGTGAGAGTGAGAACGGAGAAATGGATAGGCGACGAGCAGGGAGGTTTTAGGAAGGAAAGAGGATGTGTAGATCAGATTTTTACCCTGAATTGTGTTGTGGAGAAGTATCTGGAGAAGAAACAAAAGGTGTATGTTGCCTTTATGGACTTGGAGAAGGCCTATGACAGAGTGGATAGAGAAGGTTTGTGGAAAGTACTTAGAATATACGGAGTAGAGGGTTGCTGAAAGCAGTGAAGAGCATGTATGAGGGTGCAAAGGCGGCAGTACGTGTGGAGAGTGTGAGCAGAGCGAGTTCTTTGACCTGAATGTTGGTTTGAAACAGGGGTGTGTGATGTCCCCGTGGTTGTTTACTGTATATATGGATGGAGTTATGAAAGAAATACTATCAAGAGCAGTGGATGTTGGTGTATCGCTGAAAAGGGAGGGAATTGAGTGGAAGCTACCTATACTGCTGTTTGCGGATGATACAGTTCTGATGAGTGATAATGAATGGGAGTTGCAGGGTCTGGTAAATGAGTTTGGAACAGTGTGCGAAAAACGGAATTTGAAGGTAAATACGGGGAAGAGCAAGGTTATGGTCTTCGAAAGGGGTGAAGTCACAGAGTGTGAGGTGAAGCTGAACGGTCAGGCTATGGAGATCGTCAACTCTTTTAAGTATCTGGGCAGTGTGTTGAGTAAAGATGGGACTATGGATGAAGAGGTGCGGGAGAGGGTACAACAGGGGAAGAGGGTTGTAGGAATGCTAAAAGCAGTAACAAGAAATAGGGTGGTCAGTATGGAAGTGAAGAAGTCCTTGCATGACAGTGTGGTAATCCCGACACTGACTTATGGAAGCGAAGCATGGACGTTGGTTGAGAGACTCAGACCAAGAGTGAGAGCAGTGGAAATGAATTACTTAAGGAGTGCGTGCGGAGTTACATGGAGGGATAGACAGACTAATGAGGAAGTAAGAAGGAGGTGTGGTGTGGAGGTAGATGTGCTGGAAAGTGTGAAAAGGAACAACTTGAGATGGTTCGGCCATATGGAACGTATGGAAAGCGAGAGAATGACTAAGAGGGTGTATGAGAGCGAGGTGGAGGGACAGAGGGGGAGAGGTAGACCGAATATGAGGTGGAAGGATGGAGTGAGGAAGTACATGAACGAAGGTGGTGCTGGTTGGGGGGAGGGGCGTCGACTGACTGGGGACAGATGTGCATGGGGGCGGTTCGTTCGTGGCCACCCCTTCGGGGATCACGGCGTCAGGCAATAGATAGATAGATAGATATATATTATTATGGACACATTAATTTCCCTGTTCATACCTCTTCTCTAAACCCATAATTAAATATTATGTTCCTTCCAACAACCAACTATACTCCTAAAATCGATTAATGAAATTTACAAACACATGTGGCAGTCCGTGGATTCGAATCCAGGATGCTCACACCGAAAATCAACACCTTATGCATCGCACCACGAAGACACAGGGAACCACGCACAGGAAAGACAGTGTTTTCTGGGATCGTGCGCTTAAGGGAGCCCACCTCGCTTGTTTTCTCTTTCTCTCCCTCTCTCTGTGGCTTGTATCCATTCGGCCCCATTCACCCTACTGTTTTAAGACGTTTACTCCCATCCAGGTGTCAATATTTTAATGGCGAGCGGTAGCGAGCCAGCATATATATATTTTTGTTTTGACAGCAAGCTAAATTTGTACATTTTTTTCGATAGAAAAATGTCTCCGGCGAAGCCGGATTTCTCCATACAATGCTGGCTCGCTATCGCTCGCCAGGAAAAAAATCGACACCTGGATGGGGATAAACGTCTTAAAACAGTTGGCTGAATGGGGCCGAATGGATACAAGCCAGGGAAAGAGAGAAAAGGAGAGACAGATAAAAAAAAAAAAACGGTGACCGGTAAAGGAGGAAGGTGGGTGGGTGGGTGGAGTGTGTGTGTGTGTGGGGGGGGGAGGGGGGGGTAGGACTGGATTTGACCTGTTGCTGGCTACAGCAGTGGGAAGCATGTGAATAACTGGTTGTGGGAAAGGGGGAAGGGATTGTGGGGGGGGGGGGGGGGGCAGGTGATGGAGAGAGGGAAGGAAGAAGGAAACGAGAGAGAGAGAGGAAGGGAGAAGGGGCGAGTAGTGATGAAGAGAGGGAAGGTAGAAGGAAGGAGAGAGAGAGAGAGAGAGAGAGAGAGAGAGAGAGAGAGAGAGAGAGAGAGAGAGAGAGAGAGAGAGAGAAGGGGCAATGGAAGGGGGGAGTAGTGGTGAAGAGAGGGAAGGTAGAAGGAAGGAAAGGAAGAAAGAGAGAGAGAGAGAGAGAGAGATTTGATTTGATTTGATTGTTTTATTGAGAGAAGTACAAATGTTACACAAGTATCATAGTTACATTATCTCAAAAGGGCGAAGGTGCATACGCAATCTTCACCCTATTTCTAGCTTAAACTATGTCATTACATATATAGTTAGATGAGTAATACATTGATATTGAAGATAATTTTTAACACTACCTAAGTTTAGTATATACAGTATTATAATAAAGACATATCTAAAATACATGAGTCCCCGTTATAGACCTTGATCAGATTGTTTTTTGTTTTTTGTTTTAAAACACGCATGCTGTCCCACAAGACCCCCAACTGAGCCCCGACCGTGTTAATCCCTCCTTAAACATCCTAGAGGGACTAACGTCGTGACCCAGTCACCAGACCCCAGCACCCAAAACATACAGCCATACAGATTTAGATTCTTTTATTTCCATAAAATAATATTCGGAGGGAAGGTGCAAGTAGTCCTCCGGGAGGGATGTGCCGCATATCCGGAGGTACTTGTACATCAAGCCATTAGCCGAGAATATTGAGGACAATACAGCAGTATGGTTAGGGAGCGTAGGTTCGCTGACCCAGGGTGGCCTGTAAGGCACCACTAGAATGTACATGTGTTTAGTTGAAGAGCATAGCTACACATCAAATGATATGTTTTATAATTTTACATTCTTTTAAAAGGTTGTACATAGTTCCACTGTTGAACATCCATATTATCTGTTTAGTTACATTTCAATTGTATTATTTCTATATTTTATTAAAGTTATACATTGCAGTATATAATGTTGAAGGGTGTGAGATCTTGGCCTATTGCACAGCCTACAACTCCTATCCTTCTCTGCAGTATTAATGCCTAATTCCCAGTAATATTTGTAGCCTAGTCTTAACCTAGTACATACAGAATCTTTCCACTTACTTGTAACATTCCCATAATTGAATTTAGTTTTATCTACCACCTCTCTGTAATGATGCATGGTGGCACTAGGCCTGGCTATATACTTACACTCGATATCTCTAGCTTCTTTTACTTCTTGACATTTCTTTATTTTGTTTTTTACCTGTTTCAAAGATAGGGTACATTGTATGTCAATTTCCATTTTTTCAGTAGAATTTTTAGCTATTATATCAACTCTTTCATTATAGGTAATCCCTGTATGTGAGGGTATCCATGAGAACAGAGAGAGAGAGAGAGAGAGAGAGAGAGAGAGAGAGAGAGGAAGGGAGGAGGGGGAGTATAGTAGTGGTGAAGAGAGAGGAAGGCAGAAGGAAGGAAAGGAAGACAGAGAGGAAGGTGGAGAGGGGGCAATTGACCACTTGCGAGTTTCGTTTTATAAGGAAATTGAAGCTGTAGACATCGATATTTAGCAGAATTACCAGCTAAAATACGGTTGTAGTACATTGATAAATACATGAAACCTAATTAAACATACTCTTTAGCC
The DNA here is from genome assembly GCA_032716605.1 of Paralithodes platypus. Classification (NCBI taxonomy): domain Eukaryota; kingdom Metazoa; phylum Arthropoda; class Malacostraca; order Decapoda; family Lithodidae; genus Paralithodes; species Paralithodes platypus. Next base: position 5,196,397 of record CM064548.1, on the reverse strand, counting down.
ATAAGAAACTGACATTATCATTATTTCTATTTATTATCGATGTCTACGGCTCCAACTTCCTTATAGCCTGAAACTTGCAAGTGGCCAATTAGTGAAGAGGAGAGGGAAAATAGAAGGAAAGAGAGAAAGGATAAGGTAAGGAGAGGGAAGAGAAGGAAGAGGGGGATGAAGCAATTAACCCGTTCTATACCGGCAACGTCTTTTCAACTTTATTCTGGCTACTATTAGACGATTTTATTAAGCTTAAAATGGGCCTCCAGCAATAAATAAGCTTCGAATTATCTCACTTAACTTTTTTACTACCACAGGTCCTTCTTAAACTGCATAAAATACTCTAAGTATAGCTAGAATATAATGAAAAAGACGTCGCCGGTACAGAAGGGGTTAACTAAATATCAAAGACGAACCCTGCGCCTGGCCCTGTTGGGACGGTTCATAACTATTATAGTATAGTTGTTGTTGTTGTTTACTTTAGCCACCTTATACAATGAAAACACACAAAACGCTTAGTCACTCACTCACTCACCCATACACACACACACACACACACCACAGATATACATGCGCACAAACTAAAACACATACACACACACACACACACATCACAACAATATAGATGCGCACAAACTAAAACACATACATACATACATACACACACACACATCACAAATATACATGCGCACAAACTAAAACACATACATACATACACACACACACACACACACGCGCGCGCACACACTCACACGGTTGAGTTAAAGGAGGGGTCACCAAAGTAGGAAAGAAATCTGACGATGTTGAGGCGGAGGTGATTGATTGATTGATTGATTCTTTATTGAGAAAGCATAAATACATGGGAATACATAATTACACGTCTCAAAAGGGCAAAGGTGATAAAACAGTCTTTTACCCTACTCATATTATACATGTACAATATCAACACAGACATGAATACAACATTTAGTAAGTTTTTATCTCTATACTTGTTAGCAAACCAGTTGTCCCTAACTGTTTAAGAAGGACCCTTAGCTAAGCTGGGCTTAGGCTTAGCGTGGGTTTGCTATAATCCTTCTACTTTCCTTAATGTCATAGAATGACCCTCCCACTCCAGTTTAATACATGCCTACATATACACACACATACATACACCCATACACACATAAATACATATACAGTATATACATATATATATACACATATACATACATATACATACATACATACATACACACACACACACATGCATGTACATATACCTACATACATACCTATACACACAATAATTCATACAATAACACACAAATTTCACAATATACAGTGTATACATACACATTTATTATTATAATAACAATAATGATATAATGAGGCTATCAATTACATAATAATCATAACACTAAATCCTAAACTTTGTTTTATGTATATTTACCTTACGATGTATTGTATTTTTTGCATTTGGCTATTATTTGAGTAATCATATTATGATTGAACATCCATATAATTTGTTCATCGACCTTATCTATGACATTGTTTCTATATTTCGCTAGGTGTTGGCAGTGCAGTATATAATGATTTAAGGTATGACTTCTTGGTTTTTTACATAGTTGACAACATATTTCGTGTTCTCCTTTAGGAACACCAAGTTCCCACATGTAACAATATCCTAACCTAAGTCGTGTGCACAAGGAGTCCTTCCAAGCACTTCTTAAGTTTCCGTATATAAAGCTAGTTCGCCGTGCAACGTTATTATAGTGATAGAATGTTGCACTATTCGCGTGTTTTTCTTGCATCATAAAAAGTTCCGCATCCTTTTGTTTTTTTCTAATTGTTGATTTAATTTGTCTTAAAGATTGAATGCACTCGTAATCTATTGTGTCTTTCTCCGTTCCTAATTTAGCAAGTTCGTCCGCTCTTTCATTATTTATTATCCCAACATGTGAAGGTATCCACGTAAATTTTACCATTCTCCCATTATTGCGTAGTTCATCTATAATAACCTTACACTGAGATACCAGCTTTTCATACACGGGTTTTTTGCTGTTCATAGATTCCAAAGCACTTCGACTGTCTACGAAAAAGCACACATCACCTTCTCCCCCTCTTATTTTATTTAACCCGTATAACATAGCACATATTTCTGCCTGCGTAGAGGACACGTTGTTACTTATTCTATAATAATATTCACTGTATATGTTATCGTTACCTACATCGTCACTCACCAGTATCCCACATCCTGCTCTCCCATTTTCTGTGACAGAGCCATCGCAGTATACTTGCGCAACATTATCATCTTTTAATTCATTTATCTTTTCTTCAACAATTATTTTAAGTTCCCCAGTCTCGTACATACTTTTCTTTTTCCCCAGCTTGATAATATTTATATCCACGCCTTTATCTTCCCAGGGTGGAGGTTTTTGTGCCCTCTCTTCGACCAGAAAGAAATGTATTAGGTCAAATTTCTCTACTTTATGTATTAGTTCTTTTAGGTATCCCCTCTTGCCTTGCCTCCTGAAGGTTCGAATTTTACGTATGCCATCGTTGACGTCTTGTGCCAATTTTTCACCACTACCTGACCGTATATGTCTCATTGCCGATACTAGGTTTACTTCCTCTATTCTGTGTCGCAAGGTTGTTAAATTTAATTCTAATCTCATAGCAGCTACCATCGCATTTTTGGGGCAGTTTAATATAACCCGCATAGCCTCATTTTGGATAGTTTCTATTTTATCCAACCTTCCTTCACCAAGGCAAGAGAGAACGGGGCTGGCATATTCCACCACTGACCTAATAGTGGTGAGGTACATCATCCGCAGTACCTGTACACCAACACCTGTACCACTCCAAGCTAGGGATTTCAAGGGTGCCATACGTGCCTTACATTGTGTTTGTATATGATGTAACTCGGCATCTTTACTGTCTGATGTATATCCTATATAGATGCCTAGATACTTATAGCTCCTAACCCTATCAATATTTTTTTCATTCACAGCTAATTGTTTATCGCCCATAGCACGACACTGAAATTTAGTTTTTTCTTCATTAATTACTAGCCCTAGCTTCTGGGTTAATTGCCCAAATTTGTTGAGGGCCAATTGCATATTCTCAACGCTACTGCTTTGCAGCATTATATCGTCTGCGTATATTGTTATTTTAACACCTGGACCTAGCATATCTTGAGCTATCCTATTCATTAGGACATTAAAGAGGAATGGACTTAATACCCCGCCTTGTGGTGTACCCAGGTCAAGTTTCCTTTCCTCAGAAAGAGCCCCTTGATACCACACCTGCGCCTTCCTTCCAAATAAATAATCTCCTATCCAATGTAATAATTTTCCTTTTACACCCATGTTAGCTAATTCAAACAAAATTACCTCTCCATTTGCTTTATCAAAGGCGCCCTTGAGATCCACGTATACCCTGCAGTAATCATTATCGTTGGCCAGACACTTTATGACTGCATCAGATGTACCCCTACCTTTTCTAAAACCGAACAGATTGTTGCACAATTTATCGTCTGTGATATATAATAGCCTCTCCAACACGATTCTCTCCATCATTTTGGACATACACGATGTGAGGGAAACGGGTCTACTCTCCCCATTTGGTTTAGGGATGGGAATGATTATAGCTTTTTTCCACGCTTTAGGTAGTTTACCCTCTTTAAGACTCATGTTGAATAATCGAAGGAGGGGGCTATCTTCTATACTGGCTAGGCAGTTTAATACATCGTAAGTTATACCGTCTTCCCCGGGAGCTGTAGATTTACCTTGTTTAATTGCTCTAAGTAGTTCATCTCTTGTTATATCTACATCTGTGATGTGTGCTATATTTAATGCGTTAACAATAGTTTCTCTCCTCTCATTTTCCCAACCCTCTAATCCCTCCCTGACGTCCTGCGGCAGTGAATCGGTACTAGCGGCAGTTGCCCACTTTTCCATTAATTCGTTTGCCTTTTGTTGTGGATGTGGGTGTGCGACATTACTTTTCCTTTTCCCCCGTACTTTATTAACTTCTCTCCAGATTTCACTGATATTTGTGGTATTCCCAATCTTATTTGCAAATTTCTTCCAATAGTCTCCTCTCACTTCTTTACGGGCCTGCCCGCAAATCCGGGACGCCTCAAGTAGATCGGATTTAGTAGAGTCATCCCTTCCCGCCTCCACCCACTTCTTATGGCTTTGCTTAAGCATTTTTGACCAATCCTTTAATGTTTGGTCATTATAGTATTTATTCCGGTTTGACGAATATTCCCTTATTTTTCTTTCTCCTTTAACACTTAATGACTCTTCTATAATTTTGGCCATATCTTCATAAAACTGATTTGTACAAATTGGTTCATAGTCTCTATACCAATCCCGAATACTATTGCTAAAATTAGTTATCTTGTCTAGAGGTAATATTATCTTTTTTCTTTTAGACTTTATGTCCACTTTACCCAAAGGAATACTTATATCTAAAGAGAAATGGTCGCTGAGTAATTCCGGTGTAACATCACACCTCCCATAGGCGGAGGTGAGGGGTGCGAAGGAAGTGGGGGGTGGGGGTAGAGTGGGGAAGGGGGGGGGGGGGTGAGGCAGGTTAAAACGAAGGTGTCAAGGTTTGGTCACATGGAAGAAGCAAAAGAAGGAAACACAAGAATATGAATACGATAACATTCAATAAGAACACAAATAATAGGAGAAGAAAAATGGAATAACAACATAAATAATAATAATAATAATAATAATAATAATAATAATAATAATAATAATAAGAAGAAGAAAGGAGCTAATGGTCATGGAAAGAAGGGGTGAAGGACCAGGAAGGCATGGGGTAGGAGGGGGGAAGGTATATAAGAGTAGAGATCCTATAGTAAATACAAGTAATAGTTTGAGGGTTTATTATACAAATTGTAGGAGTTTATGAAACAAAATGAACGAACTTAGAGCACTGGTTAACAAAGAAAATATAGACATAATAGCGCTAACTGAAACATGGATTAATACAGAAACCAGGCATTTTTTAGCAGAGTTTGATATACCGGGATATAGTTTGTTTAAATATGACCGAACAAGTAGGAGGGGCGGCGGTACAGCAGTGTTTGTCAGGAGTTCATTAAAAAGCTGTATTAAATCAGGTATTAGAGTAAATAATGAAAATGAAAGTGTTTGGGTAGAGGTTAACGAAGGTAGTGAGACCATAGTTATTGGAGTTATGTATAGACCGCCAAATATGAGTAGAAATGACGGAACATCATTATGGGAGGAAATTAAAATAGCATCAAGGTTTAGCAACGTGTGCATTATGGGGGATTTTAATTTCCCTAATATAGATTGGCAGCAACAAATAGGCGACTCTGATTCAAAGGAGTTTATTGAGGTAGAACAAGATAGTTTTTTATCTCAATTCATAGATACGCCGACTAGAGGTGATAATATTTTCGATTTAGTTTTCAGTAACAATGAACATATGATAAATAGTGTAGAAATCGGGGACCACCTAGGAAATAGTGATCACAATTCTGTGTATTTTAATATACAATGGAAAGGTAATATCAGAGAGAATACAACATTAATAACTGACTTCAGAAAAGCCAATTATGGTGGGTTAAGAGAAGCCCTGTTAGCGGACCCTATGGTAAAAAACAAAAATCGATCCAGGTGTCCAAATGAGTGTATCCTTTCTCAGGCACCTGTCATCTTAAGTCAGGAAGAGACGTCAAACTTGGTAGATACATACGATAATTTTATCAAGTCAGTATTCAATGCGCAAAATAAATATATCCCCAAAAGAAAATTTAGATCAACACAGAACCAACCCAAATGGATGAATAATAGACTATTAGATCTTCTAGGAAAAAAGAGAGAAATATATAGAAAAATTACGAAAGGCGAAATTCACCTACTTGCTTACTATCAGAATCTATCACGACAGGTAAAAAAGGATATTAGTAAAGAAAAAAGAAATTATGAAATTAAGGTTGCCAATGACTCAAAAAATAATCCTAAAGCTTTTTACCAACTATATAAATCCAAGGTTAGAGATGTAATTGGTCCCCTTAAAACTTCGATAGGAGAAATGACAGAAAATGATTTAGAAATGTGCAGTACATTAAATAGTCAATTTCTTTCCGTTTTCACTAATGAAAATTTGGCACAGTTTCCAGAAGTCTGCAAGGTATACAGCGATAGTATAGAAAATAGGTTAAGTACGGTTACTATAAGTAGAAATGATGTGCTTAAGGAAATTGACAGACTGAAACCTCATAAATCGCCTGGTCCTGATGAGGCATATGCTAGAGTATTAAAAGAATGCAGAGATGAGTTAAGTTACCCATTAACATTTCTATTTAACAAGTCATTAGAAACAGGTATAGTTCCAGAAGCTTGGAAGCTTGCAAATGTAGTTCCGATCTTCAAAAAAGGTGATAAATCAATAGCATCCAATTACCGTCCCATTAGTCTCACTTCAATCATAGGAAAGCTACTAGAGTCAATTATTGCTAGGAAAATGAGAAACCACTTAAAAACATTTAACTTAATCAATTCTTCTCAGCATGGATTCACTCAGGGACGGTCTTGCCTTACTAATTTGCTTAGTTTTTTCTCAGAGGTATATGAAGCAGTAGATAATGACAAGTCATATGATATTATATATTTAGATTTCAGTAAAGCTTTCGACAGAGTCCCTCATGAGAGATTGATGAGAAAGGTTGAGGCACATGGAATAGGTGGGGCATTGTTAGGATGGATTAGGTCATGGCTAAATGGTAGGAAGCAGAGAGTCAGCATAAATGGTACCAAGTCAGAATGGGGAGCAGTCAAAAGTGGTGTCCCCCAGGGATCTGTATTAGGTCCTCTGTTGTTTATTATATACATAAAGGACCTTGATTTAGGCATAACTAGTAGGATAAGTAAATTTGCAGACGATACCAAAATGGGGAGAAAAATTGATTCAGATAGAGATATAGAGTGTCTGCAAAGGGATCTAGATACAGTACACGAATGGTCAGTAAATTGGCAGATGAAGTTTAACATTGACAAATGCAAGGTATTAAAGATAGGGAAGATGCATACAAACGTTAAATATAAACTAGCTAATATGGAATTAGAAAACTCAGACTGTGAGAAAGATCTAGGTGTGTTTGTTAGCAATGATTTGAAGCCTAGAAAACAATGTATAAGCGTTCGTAACAAGGCAAACAGGATTCTCGGGTTCATATCTAGGAGTGCGAGTAACAGAACTGCTGATGTTATCTTAAAACTTTACTTGTCATTAAAACTTTACTTGTCATTAGTGAGACCCCATATGGATTATGCTGTTCAATTTTGGTGTCCTTATTACAGAATGGACATAGATTCATTGGAGAGAGTACAACGTAGAATGACAAAAATTATCCATAATATTAGACATTTTCCGTATGAAGAAAGATTGAAGAAATTAGGCTTACATTCGTTAGAGAGACGCAGAGTTAGAGGGGATATGATAGAGGTATTCAAGTGGGTTAGTGGGATTAATAAAGGGGACATGAAAAATGTACTAAAGCTCAGTGATAGCGAAAGAACTCGTACAAATGGTTTCAAATTAGATAAATTTCGTTTCAGAAAAGATATAGGCAAATATTGGTTTGGTAACAGAGTTGTAGATGGGTGGAATAGGCTACCAAGTGATATAGTGGGATCAAGAACGATAGGGAGCTTTAAGATAAAATTAGACAGGCATATGGACGAGATGGGTTGGGTGTGAGGGGGATCTACTAGGTGTGGGCCAATCGGCGTTCAGCAGACCCCGTAATCTTGTGTTAATCCCTGACCATATTGGTGGGGGCAGTACTCAAGGTATTAATGAGTTGGGCCTATAATTGGGCCTTGTAATTGGGGTTGGGTGTGACAGGGATCTGCCTTGTATGGGCCGATCGGCTTTTTGCAGACTCCCATTTTCTTATGTTCTTATATTCTTATGTAAGTTACTATAGGATATAAGAGGTCAAGCATACACACTATCAGTTGATTTAAGCTCAGATCTTTGTATGTTTGATGTGGTGTATAGCTCAGTGTTTTCCTTCTTGTGTTGGTGTGTGTGACTAAGTGAATGCATGAATGAGTGAGTGTATGTTAGAGAGAGAGAGAGTGTGTGTGTGAGTGAGTGAGTGAGTGAGTGAGAGAGAGTGAGTGTGTGTGTGTCAGGTTGAGTGTGTGTGTGTGAGACTGTATTTACTTGTTTCTTGCAACTTTGTGTCTTTGACTGTCTGTGTGTTTACCAGCGTGGGTCTGATTGAGAGTATGTGTGTGTGTGTAATAATAATAATAATAATAATCGGTTTATTTCAAGCCGGCAGCCAATGAGGCTGAAAATACACAGTCTTAACCTAGATCTTATCCTAATGGATCAACAGACTGATCCTGGCAGCTGACGAGAGCGCCTACATACTCCCAAGGGAGTAGGACGTGGGCAGGAGACTTTGTGGGTCCCCCGAGACGATCCGCCCAGATCTTGCCTTCACGGCCAGGGAAAGTTTTTGAGAGAACTTCCCTTGCCGGCGCGTGGGATCGAACCCCCGACACCAGAGCTAGCGCTCCCAATACAGAGTACTAAGCGCGCTCGGCCACCGTGACCGTGTGTGTGTGTGTGTGTGTGTGTGAATGAGTGTGTGTGTGTACTGCATGTGTGCAACTGAAGAGTGCGTGATTGTATGCGACGTGTGTTACATTTTATTCTAGCTATATTTAGACGATATTATGCAGCTTAGGAAGGATATGTGGTAATTAAAAGGGTTGGTGGAGGTAGTTTGAAGCCATATTATTGCTAGAGGTCATTCCTAAGCTGAATAAGATCGTCTTATCGTTGCCAGAATAGGATGAAAAGGACGTCCCTGGTATTGAATGGGTTAAGGGGGGTGACCTGTTTTTGTTCTGTCCTTTTCTATCTTCCTCTGGCTTGTATCCATTTGGCCCCATTCAGCCTATTGTTTTAAGACGTTTATCCCCATCCAGGTGTCAATTTTTTACTGGTGAGCGGTAGCGATCCAGCATATTTGTTATTTTTGTTTGACAGCAGGCTAAATTTGTACATTTTTCGATAGAAAAATGTCTCCGGCAAAGCCGGATTTCTTCATATAATGCTGGCTCGCTATCGCTCGCCAGGAAGAAATCGACACCTAGATGGGGATAAACGTCTTAAAATAGTTGGCTGAATGGGGCCGAATGGATACAAGCCAGGGAAAGAGAGAAAAGGACAGAAATAAAAAAAAGCAGGTCACCCCCCTTAAGGGCACCAATACTGAACAGCATAATCTATAATTACGAGGTCTCACTAATGACAAGTAACCTTTCAAAATAGCATCAGCAGTTCTGTTACACTCCTAGTATAGCCCCTTCACCACCATGACGTCATTGTCATCATATTCTGGTTACCATTAGACGATTTTCTTTAGTTTGTAATCAACCTCTATGACTCAAATGGGTAAATACGATCTCAATAAACCCTCTTAAAGGAAAGTATTTAGTTTGTTCCCTAGACCTCCATCAAGCTTAAAATTACACCCGCTTGAGTCCCTTTCAAAATAAATTTGTACATTTTTCGGTAGACAAATGTCCCGGCCGAAGGCCGCTTCCTCTTAAATTACAGGCTCTCTTCCGCTCGCCAGGATAAAATCGACACCTGAATTGCACGAAAGGTCTTAATATGGGGTGAAAGTTCTTAAAATCGCTAAACTAATGGGGCAAACGTTTTATAATATCAAAAGCAATGGGGCTAAACATGAGGGAGAAAGGGGTCAAGAAAACAATCCCTCAAGTGGAGATCTCCGAGGTATTTAGTGTGTTCCCTAGACCTCCATCAAGCTTTAAATTACAACCCCTTGAGTCCCTTTCAAGATAAATTTGTAAATTTTTCGGTAGAAAAATGTCCCGGCCCAAGGCCGCTTCCTCTTAAATTACAGGCTCATTATCGCTCGCCAGGATAAAATCGACACCTGAATTGTACGAAAGGTCTTAATATGGGGTGAAAGTTCTTAAAATCGCTAAACTAATGGGGCAAACGTTTTATAATATCAAAAGCAATGGGGCTAAACATGAGGGAGAAAGGGGTCAAAAAAAAATCCCTCAAGTGGAGATCTCCCCTTAATATTATACCCTTTTTAAACTGCATAAAATCACCTAATTTTAGCCAGAATCAAAGGTATAAAAGGCGTCATGGTGCTGAGGGGCTAGAGGTGAACCCGAGCATCCTGTTTGCCTTGTTAGGAACCATTATACATTGTTGTCTAGGCTTCAGATCATGGCTAACAAACACACCAAGATCTTGCTCACAGTTTAACCCGTTCACGCACATATGACGCAGAGGTTGCCAGATTAGTAATAAGAAATAGAGTTCACTCACTCTTATAATTACCTCTCCAAAATTAGTTTTCTGCCCACAGCTAACTCAACGACAACTGCAGAGGTTGAAGTAACTAAACTAAAGGTTTGTAAATACCCCTGATGGTAATAAAGGCTTTAAAGTATCCCTAATAGGCTCAAAATTGCGTCATATGTCGGAGAGGGTCAAGTGTTCTAATTCCGTATTAGATAGTTTATATTTTGCATTTGTATATATTTTCCCTATCTTTAATACCTTGCATTTATCAATGTTAGAATTCATCTTACCAATAATATTATATGACCATTCATGTAAGTTATCTAGATCCTTTTGGAGGTACTTTATATCACTATCCGAATCTATTTTACTCAACACTTTGATATCGTCTGCAAATTTACTAATCCTGCTAGTTATACTTAAATCAAGATCATTTATGTACAGTATATAACAAACAACAGAGGGCCTAATACAGATCCCTGTGGGACACCACTTTTGACTGCACCCTTGTCTGACATAATACCATAAGTTTATGCTGATTCTTAGTATCTTAACATATAGCCATGACCTAATCCACTTTAAAGAACGACTAACCCGTTCTATGTGTTTCTACCTTTCTCATTAATCTCTCATGAGGGATTCTGTCGAAGGCTTTACTTAAATTCAAATAAATAATATCATATGCCTTGTCATTATATACCGCTTCATGTACTGTAGCTTTGAGAATAAGTTAAGAACATTAATAAGACCTGAACGTCCTAGGGGGAACCGATGCGTGAAAGGGTTAAGAACATTAACCCTCTCCGACATATGACGCGATTTTGAGCCTATTGGGGATACTTTAAAGCCTTTGTTACCATCAGGGGTATTTAGAAGCCTTTAGCTTAGTTACTTCAAACTCTGCAGTTGTCTTTGAGTTAGCTGTGGGCAGAAAACTAATTTTGGAAAGGTAATTATAAGAGTGAGAGAACTCTATTTCTTATTGCTAATCTGGCAACCTTTGCGTCATAAATGCGTGAAAGGGTTAATAAGACCTGAACGTCCTTGGGGGAACCGATGCGTGAAAGGGTTAAGAACATTGATAAGGCCTGAACGTCCTTGGGGGAACCGATGCGTGAAAGGGTTAAGAACATTAATAAGGCCTGAACGTCCTTGGGGGAACCGATGCGTGAAAGGGTTAAGAACATTAATAAGGCCTGAACGTCCTTGGGGGAACCGATGCGTGAAAGGGTTAAGAACATTAATAAGGCCTGAACGTCCTTGGGGGAACCGATGCGTGAAAGGGTTAAGAACATTAATAAGGCCTGAACGTCCTTGGGGGAACCGATGCGTGAAAGGGTTAAGAACATTAATAAGGCCTGAACGTCCTTGGGGGAACCGATGCGTGAAAGGGTTAAGAACATTAATAAGGCCTGAACGTCCTTGGGGGAACCGATGCGTGAAAGGGTTAAGAACATTAATAAGGCCTGAACGTCCTTGGGGGAACCGATGCGTGAAAGGTTAAGAACATTAATAAGGCCTGAACGTCCTTGGGGGAACCGATGCGTGAAAGGGTTAAGAACATTAATAAGGCCTGAACGTCCTTGGGGGAACCGATGCGTGAAAGGGTTAAGAACATTAATAAGGCCTGAACGTCCTTGGGTGAACTGATGCTGAGAATGAATTAATATGAATGTTGGTAGGTGGTAAGAGGTAAAAGGTGGTAAGAGGTATATAGGGAGATTAAAGTGTCCATAATAATCTATCTATTTAAGGGGATGTTTGGTTTAAGAAGTGTAGAGGGTAATTAAAGTGGCCATAATAATCTATCCATTTAAGGGGAGGTTGGTGTAAGAGGTCTAGAGGGTAATTAAAGTGGCCATAATAATCTATCTATTTAAGGGGAGGTTTGGTTTAAGAGGTCTAGAGGGTAATTAAAGTGTCCATAATAATCTATCCATTTAAGGGGAGGTTTGGTGTAAGAGGTATAGAGGGTAATTAAAGTGGTTTATCTTGACCCCCTTCCAACTCATGCTTAGCCCCATTAGTTTGGCGATTTGAATTATCTTTTGTGCATCTTAGGTCTCGATTTTGTCCTGACGAGCGATAGCTAGGGGGTCTATATAAGATAGCTAGGGGGTCTATATAAGATAGCTAGGGGGTCTATATAAGATAGCTAGGGGGTCTATATAAGATAGCTAGGGGTCTATATAAGATAGCTAGGAGGGTCTATATAAGATAGCTAGGGGGTCTATATAAGATAGCTAGGGGGTCTATATAAGATAGCTAGGGGGTCTATATAAGATAGCTAGGGGGTCTATATAAGATAGCTAGGGGGTCTATATAAGATAGCTAGGGGGTCTATATAAGATAGCTAGGGGGTCTATATAAGATAGCTAGGGGGTCTATATAAGATAGCTAGGGGGTCTATATAAGATAGCTAGGGGGTCTATATAAGATAGCTAGGGGGTCTATATAAGATAGGCATTTCCGTAGTGAGTTTCCTTTTATTATTTGATATAACGTTTATCTGTATACTAATGTGCTTATCATTAGTAACATGTCATTTAAGGGGGATGGTTGGTTTTTGCTGGTCCCCTTCTTCTTCATGTTTAGCCCCATTAGTTTTCAGATTTCAAAACGTTTGTCCCATTAGTTTGGCGATTATAAGATTTATAAGTTTTTTCTCCCCATTTCTTTGTCAATATAAAGACGTTTCGTGTCATTTAGGTGTATTAGGAGCGATAGCGAGCCTGTAATTAAGGAGGGACTGGCCTTTGGCCGGAACATTTTTCTACCGACAATGTACAAATATATCTATAAGTTGGGTCTTGGAGATGATTTTTAAAAGTTCGATGGAGGTCTAGGGAGGAAACTAAAAAAAAAAAAAAAAAAAAAAAAAAAAAAAAAAAATATATATATATATATATATATATATTATATATATATATATATATATATATATATATATATATATATATATATATATATATATATATGTACTGTATATATAAATATATAATCGACCAAAAAAATAAACTCTTCCTTCTTAACGGGTATATTATTATGGACACCTTAATTACTCTTTTCATACCTTTTTTAAGTCCATGGTTATGTTTACGTTGTAGTATTACGGTTGTTGATGGTGTTACTATAATTGATGTTGTTATAGTTTCTCCAAAATTCCAGGCACGCTATCGCTCGCCCGCCCACAATCAAATTGACACCTAAATGGGGTGAAGGTACGTATAAACAGCCAAACTAAAAAAAAATCCAAACGATGGAGTGAAACAGGGAGGTTCCAGAAAGACCCAATCAGACCAGATAGTGTTAAGGCGGATTACTCTATATATTCTATACCTATTCGATCCCTAGAGGTCCCTCCTAAGCTTGTTAAGGGGAGATATCCACTGGAGGGATTTTTTTCTTGATTCCTTTCTCCCTCATGTTTAACCCAATTGCTTTTGAGATTGTAAGACGTTCGCCCCATTAGTTTGGCGATTTTAAGAACTTTCACCCCATTTATGTCACTTTTAAGACCTTTCGTCCCATTTAGATGTCAATTTTTTCCTGGCGAGCGATAGCGAGCCTGTAATTTAAGAGGAACCGGCCGTCGGCCGGGACATTTTCTACCGAAAAATGTACAAATTTATCTTGAAAGGGGGTCATGGGGGTGTAATTTCAAGCTTGATGGAAGTCTAGGGAACACACTAAAAACCTCCTCTTAAAAGTGTTGTAATGTTAGCCACATAATACAATATAGTCCACTGTATAACATAAAGGCATATCAATGGTTAATAAGATAATTACGTATATTGACAGTGGGGATAACACTGTCTATTCGTATAATAACCGGGTATAATACGGTCATTATACCTAATTGATAAAAGGGTATATTACCATGGACACTTTACATACCCATACATACCCATTGCATTCCCATATTTTGAGAGTGTATACAAATGGGGTAAACTATGCCAAAACAACCAATAACATACTGGAAAATCTATCTATCTATCTATCTATTTACTCTGGCCCAATCCCCATTTTTCCTAAAAACACAAACAAAAAAGTCCTGGATAATAAGTAAAGAAAATGGAAATCATGTTAACCCTTTCAAGCTCCAATACGCATTTCTGTTTTGTTTTCTGGTAACTATAAGACGATTTTATTCAGATTAGGAAGGGTATATGGAAGTCAGAGGGTTGATTGAGAGTCTTTACCCTTTTAATACCCACAGATCCTTCCTAAGCTGCATAACATCGTCTAATGATAGCCACAATATACTGCTGAAACGCGTCAGAGCTTCAAGGGGTTAAGAAAGGTAAGACAACACTACATAACGTAAGAGCCAACATATACTAGTGTAAAAAGAAGCAACAGATCAGAGAGTTCAAAGTGGTCGATAATGGGGGGTGGAGACGCAGCTGTGGAGGGTTATAAATCACAGTAGAAGGGAGAGAGAGAGAGAGAGAGAGAGAGAGAGAGAGAGAGAGAGAGAGAGAGAGGAAATACCACTACTTGCAATGCATGATCAAAGTATTTATTACCCAAGATGTACAGTACGTCGTGGACAGACATTTTTGTACACAGCTAAGAGAGGAAGAGATAATTGATACACAGACGAAATATTTTGGTAACTAAACTATTGAATTACTGTTTATCACTAGTTACTGCTCGCTGTCTCGTACTTAAAGTGTCCATAATAATCTACCCATTTCAAGGTATATTGGTGTTGATAAACCTTTCTAGTACCGTACAAGGATAGAAAGGTAAATCAGGTCCAGTATACCCAGTGATCTTATACACCTTTTTCATATATATATATATATATATATATATATATATATATATATATATATATATATATACAGTATATATATTTTCTTTTCTTTTTTCTTTTTTCGCTCGTCCCGAAAAATTCAATACCTGATTGGTGCGAAGTATCTTATAATCGTCAAACGAATGGGGTAAAACAGAGGATGCCAGACAGACCACCGAACATAAATATAGATAGCAATCTAGTAAAAAAATAAGTGCAATCGATCAAAGACGCAGGTATAATTAATGGTGAATATGAACCCAGAACACTTGAACTATATGCTCTCTCTCTCTCTCTCTCTCTCTCTCTCTCTCTCTACCGCCTGTTTCTCAATTTATTTGTATGATCTCACTCTCTTAAATGTAGGAAAAGTAGCACCAAGACCCTAGCATTTCCTAGTAAGGCAAGTCACGTATTTTTTATTACACCACTATGCACTAACAGGCTGTATGTTTCCTATAATAATAAAATATATCCGCTTCGGCATGTAGCAATCATAAAGTCTATATTAACAGTAGAATTATACACACATACACACACAAACACGCACTCACACACACATACACACACACATATATACGGGTACACACACACACACTTCCTGTCCACCACTGTACTGTCTACGAAGTATCACCAACTCATACACACATATACAGTATATATATATATATACTGTATACGAAACAGGCCTGATGATATAATATAGATAGATATAGAGAAACACGACATATAAAGTGATAATGGCGAATGGAAACACATACATAGGATACTCATAATTCCCAGGTGACACACTTTAAGGACAGGTTTTTAGTGTGTTTCCTATATTTCCATCAAGCTTGAAATTACACCCCCTTGACCCCCTTTCAAGATAAATTTGTACATTTTTCGGTAGAAAAATTTCCCGGCCGAAGGCCGGTTCCTCTTAAATTACAGGCTCGCTATCGCTCGTCAGGAAAAAATCGACACCTAAATGGGACGAAAGGTCTTAAAAGTGACATAAATGGGGTGAAACTTCTTAAAATCGCCAAACTAATGGGGCGAACGTCTTAAAATTTCAAAAGCAATGGGGCTAAACATGAGGGAGAAAGGGGCAAAGAAAAAAATCCCTCAAATGGAAATCTCCCCTTAACTAATAGTGCAATCAAAACTGCGGCAACATATCGGTGAATAATGCTGGGAAGAAAAATATGTAGAAATAGGAGACAAAGAAGAAAAACAAGGACAAAAAGGAAATAAATGTCGTAAATGCGGGGAAGAGCAAGGTTATGGTCTTCGAAAGGGGTGAAGTCACAGTGTGAGGTGAAGCTGAACGGTCAGGCTATGGAGATCGTCAGCTCTTTTAAGTATCTGGGCAGTGTGTTGAGTAAAGATGGGACTATGGATGAAGAAGTGCGGGAGAGGGTACAACAGGGGAAGAGATGTTGTTGGAACGCTAAAAGCAGTAACAAGAAATAGGGTGGTCAGTATGGAAGTGAAGAAGTCCTTGCATGACAGTGTGGTAATCCCGACACTGACTTACGGAAGCGAAGCATGGACGTTGGTTGAGAGACTCAGACCAAGAGTGAGAGCAGTGGAAATTAATTACTTAAGGAGTGCGTGCGGAGTTACATGGAGGGATAGACAGACTAATGAGGAAGTAAGAAGGAGGTGTGGTGTGGAGGTAGATGTGCTGGAAAGTGTGAAAAGGAACAACTTGAGATGGTTCGGCCATATGGAACGTATGGAAAGCGAGAGAATGACTAAGAGGGTGTACGAGAGCGAGGTGGAGGGACAGAGAGGGAGAGGTAGACCGAATGAGAGGTGAAAGGATGGAGTGAGGAAGTACATGAACGAAGGCGGTGCTGGTTGGGGGGAGGGGCGTCGACTGACTGGGGACAGAGGTGCATGGGGACGGTTCGTTCGTGGCCACCCCTTCGGGGATCACGGCGTCAGGCAATATATAGATAGATAGAAGAAGCAGAAGAAGGTGAAGCACAGAAGAAGAAAAAGAAGCGAGACAAAAGCAGACAAGAGGAAGAAGACAAAAAGAAGTAAACAAAGGGAAAAACAAGACAAAAACTGCGAAACCCACGGACGAACGGAATTTAGGGCAAGCCGTAAAGATGTAGGATGAGAGAGAGAGAGAGAGAGAGAGAGAGAGAGAGAGAGAGAGAGAGAGAGAGAGAGAGAGAGAGAGAGACATGGTCAAGGTTGAGGAGTGTCAAAGCAAAGTGAAAGAGTGAGGATGGGAGAGACTATATAGGATAAGGTTAGGATCGGTTCATACAAGCTCTTTTTAGTATTTTTACGGCGACTATCGTTTGAAAATTTGAAAAAAATATATATATATATATTATATATATACATATAATTTATATACTGTATTTTTTTTTTCTATGTGATTGAGGGAGGCAAAAGGCATAACTGCCTATAGCGAGTGCCTCCCCCATAGTTGAAAGAGTGACAGGGCCAAAATCAAGGGACGTTCGAGCCAAAATGCCTGGACACACAGAGTTTGAAGCAATTTAAGTCATAGGAAGAGGGAAAGACTGATTCTGGGAGAGAGTTCCAGAGCTCAGATATTGAGTAGAAGAAAGTTTGAGAGTAACGTTTCACTCTTGGGTTGGAGAGTTGCACAGAGTAGGGGTGGGATTGAGTTGCAAGACGGGTACCACGTGCCCTACGTAAAGGAGATGGTATGCACTGGGATAGCTCTGAGGAACACTGATTATTATAGTAGCGATAGAATAGCGAGAGAGATGCAACATTGCGGCGGAGAGAGAGAGATTGCAGAGAGTTGGTGAGTGGACGGGAGTTAATGATACGAAAGGCCTTCCTTTCAACTTTGTCTAGGAGAGCGGTGTGAGAGGAACCTCCCCACACATGTGAACAATACTCAATACAAGGGCGCACTATGCCCCTGTACAGAGCAAGAAGCTGTGCAGGGGAAAAGAACCCCCTAAGGCGGTTGAGCACACCCAGCTTCTGGGAGGCTGCCTTAGCAAGACTGGTAATATGGTCCTTCCAAATGAGAGCAGAAGAAAAAGAGACACCAAGAATATTGAGAGAAGATGAAGGGTTGATTTTTGTATTGTTGAAGAACAAGGGATAGTCCGCTGGGAGATCCTGACGGGTAGATAGATGGAGAAATTGGGTTTTGGAAGCATTAAAGTTAACAAGGTTTTCTCTGCCCCAATTGGAAATAGTATTTAGATCAGAATTTAAGAGTTCTATGGCTTCATTACGTTTGTCGTTGAGGGATTGCTGGCTGGGGCGTTCTGAAAAACTAATGGAGTAGTGTAAGGTTGAGTCGTCTGCGTATGAATGGATGGGAATTAAGGTACAGTTAAGGAGATCATTTATAAAAATTAGAAAGAGAATAGGAGATAGGACAGAGCCCTGAGGAACACCGGAGTTTATAAGGTGAGGAAGTGAACAATGGCCGTCCACAACCGCAGCTATGGAACGGCCGGAAAGGAAATTAGAGACAAAGGCACAGATGGAGGGATAGAAACCGAAGGAGGGTAGTTTAGAAATTAACGATTTATGCCAGACTCTATCGAAGGCTTTCGATATGTCTAGTGCAATAGAAAAAGTCTCACCGAAGTCCCGAAAGGAGGATGACCAAGAGTTAGTAAGATATGAAAGAAGATCACCAGTAGAGCGACCCTTAAGGAAGCCATACTGGCGATCTGAGAGCAGATTATGAGAAGAGAAATGCTTAAGAAATTTGGAAGCAAGAATAGTTTCAAAAACTTTAGAAAGACAAGAGATAAGAGCAATTGGACGATAGTTGGAGGGTTGAGAGCGGTCACCCTTCTTTGGGACAGGTTGAATGTGAGCAAACTTCCAGCATGAAGGGAAGACGTTAGAGGATAGACAGAGACGAAAGAGTTTGCCTAGGCAGGGAGTCAGCACGGAAGCACAGTTTTTGAGAACAACAGGAGGAACACCGTCCGGATCGTACGCCTTATTAGTGTTAAGCCCAGAGAGGGTAGAAAGTACATCTTTAGAAGAGATTAGGATATTAGGCATAAGTAAGAGAGAGGAGGGCGGAGAGGGAGGAATAGCACCGGAATCATCCAAGGTGGAGTTTCTAGCAAAAGTTTGAGCGAAGAGTTTAGCTTTGTCAGAGGAAGAAGTGATGGTTGTGCCATCAGAGTGGGAAAGGGGAGGGAAAGACGAGGAAGAGAAATTGTTGGAGAGGTTTTTGGCTAGATGCCAGAAAGCTTGGGAAGAGCTAGAGTTGGATAGTTCAGTGCATTTATTATTGATGAAAGAGTGTTTGGCAAGTCGAAGAACAGATTTGGCTTGATTCCGGGCAGAAACATATGAAGAATGAGAGTCTTGAGTTTTAAGGCGTCGGTACCGTTTGAATGCTTCCTCCTTATTGCGGACAGCAGTAGAACAGGCGTGAGTAAACCAAGATTTTTTAGCATTAGTCTGAGAGAAAGAGAATGGAATGTATGCTTCCATGCCCGATAGGATTACCTCGGTAATGCGTTCAGCACTCTCCGAGGGTCCTCGGCCATGGAAGCAGAAATCATTCCATGGGAAATCAAAGAAGTACTGCCAAAGAGCCTCCCAGTCGGCAGCGCCAAAGTGCCACAAGCGCCGCCGGCTAGGAGGATCGGGTGGCTGTACTGGAGAGATAGGACAGGTGACAGAGATAAGTTTATGGTCGGAGGAGCCCAAAGGAGAGAAAAGATCGACAGTATAAGAAGAAGGGTTAGAAGTTAGAAACAGGTCAAGAATGTTGGGCCGATCGCCGATGCAATCCGGGATACGGGTGGGTTGCTGAACTAACTGCTCTAGGTCATTTAGGATAGAAAAGACGTAGGCTTGTTCACCAGGTGGATCAGTAGTGTGAGAGGAGAGCCATTGGCGGTGGTGAACGTTGAAATCTCCTAAGATGGAGATTTCTGAGAAAGGAGAAATGGATAGAATGTGTTCCACTGTAGAGTTTAGATAGTCAAAGAATTTAGGAAAGTTGGTAGAGTTAGGGGAAAGATAGACAGCACAGAAATATTTAGTAAGAGAATGACAGGAAAGTTTGAGCCATAAAGTTGAGAATTCAGAGGAGTCGAAATCGGGAACACGAGAGCAAGTGAGTTTGTTGTGCACATATGCACAACATCCGCCTTTGGCTTTGAAACTAGGATAGAGAAAGTAGGAGGATACAGAGAAGGGGTTGCTGGATGTTGCTACAGACACCTGGGTTTCGGTGAGGAAGAGAAGATCAGGTTTGTAGGAGGAGAGATGGTGCTCAACAGAGTGAAAGTTAGAGGAAAGTCCGCGAATGTTGCAGAAATTAATAGAAAGAGTAACAGGCCGAGGTCCAGGTAATTGTGTGGGGTCGTCAGGGGATGGTCGGTCGGGTGAGGGGGCATTTATGGTCCCCCCCCCCTGGGGACTCCGAGGCTGGGCTAAAATTCATCATTTTGTGTTTTTTTAATTTTGGTGTGGAGGAATGAAGTGTGGTGTGCATGTTTAGTGTAGTGAAGTGGATAGGAGGAGGAGGTGTTTGTGAGAGCTAGCTGGATTGCTCTCAGTGTAAATGAGGCACAAAGAAAATCAGTAAGAGAGGCCAAGCAAATGAAACAGGAGTTCCAGCGACTCTTTATCACATGCCTATAACCTCACCCGGGTCTAGCCCTGATCGATTGGTGCCTACAATCTCCCCACCTGTATATATACAGTATATCATAGTAAATTTGTCAGTCTGGGTCCCAAACACCTGAGACTGTGAAGATTATAACTCGGCTTGTGTACTAAGTTGGTCCCAGTATAGGTTTATGGCAACATAGATATTTATTGGGGAAAACAAACAAAAAATCGCGCTATGGGAGTGTGTGTGTGTGTGTGTGTGGGGGGGGGGGGGGCTGTTCTCCGTAGAGTATATTATCATAGTGCCGCCCTTTCGACTTATTGGGAACACTCTTTAACCCCCACAAGCGATACCTAAGCCATTCATACATAGTTGAAAAAGAGAGAGAGAGAGAGCGAGAGAGAGAGGGGGAGGGAGAGAGAGAGGGGGAGGGAGAGAGAGAGAGTGAGAGCAACAGGTGGTAGGATAACAACACAAATAAGGGGAGTGAGGTGAATTCAATGCCCTTCAATGACGAGGCATGAGAGTCCACTATTATAAACTGTATTATAAACTATATTAATAACTGGTAAACACTTATTATAGATCGGAGGGACACCGAGATGGGGCCAACAATAAATGAGCGAGAGTGAGAGAGAGAGTGTGTAAGTGAGTGACAGTGAGTGTGTGTGTATGTGTGAGCAGGAGCGAGATGGTGTAACCTAAATTACCCTGCTTGCCACCTTCGTCTTTTACTAATGCCGTACTAAAAAAAATCATATTATCACGGTGGATTTTCTTGAATGTATTATAACATTTTGTACGAAATAAGAGACACGAGAGAGAGAGAGAGAGAGAGATCAAAGACAGTGAAACCCAAATTTCCCTGCTTGACATTTTCCTCCTTCACTACTAAGAATCCCATCTGTATTTCTCAAGGCGTATTTTCCAGAATAAATAACTTCCTGCAGTAAATAAGAGAGAGAGAGAGAGAGAGAGAGAGAGAGAGAGAGAGAGAGAGAGAGAGAGAGAGAGAGAGAGAGAGAGAGAGAGAGAGAGAGAGAGAGAGAGGGGAGAGAGAGAGAGATAGTGAAACCCAAATTCCCCCGCTTGACATTCTCCTCCTTCACTATACTAAGAATTATTCCATCTGTATTCGTCAAGGCGTATTTTCCAGAAAATATAAATAACTTCTTTCAGGAAATATTATCTATCTATCTATCTATATATATATATATATATATATATATATATATATATATATATATATACTGTGTATATATATATATATATATATATATATATATATATATTTTCTTTAATACATACGAGGTTGAAAGAAATGGCAATTTCTGCGTTGGAAATGTTATTATTCAAAGTTTCCAGGTCTCTGATGAGTTTTCGCTGGGTGGCAGGAAGTAGATGAAGGAGATGAGCAAAATTCATGGTGGTACAGGGTTACATTAAAGTACATGAAGATACAGGATATACGACGCGTTTCACTGGACAACCAGCATTATCAAGTAAGGAAGGAATGATATAAAAGGAATGGAAGTATATAGTAAAGGTGAGGCAAGTAATCATATAATTTTGATCACTCTTATGCTTCGAATACTAGAGTTGGTACAGAGGAAGTAGTAGGGGGTGAGGAAGTGAATTTTAGTAGGAGATGAAGGCGTCGGGGCTTGACCCAACTTGTGTGAGCTGGTTTTATGTTAGGTAAACAGGGAGGGTATATATAGAGGGTGGAGGATCAGAGGAGGCGGAAAACAGGGGGCAAAAGTCTGCTATTGGTGGAAGGGTAAACTAGGAGAGAAAAAGGGGGTAACCGCTTCACGCATGCGCACTGGATGCGGGATGGTGGTCAGTAGGTGGGGTCGAAGCTGATTGGCTGCGTGTCGAGGGGCGTGGTCTAAGTTGTGTGGCGCCTGCAGAAGACGAAGCTGAAGGAGGTAGCGCGGGGGGCTGCGTCAAGGGCACCGGGGGGCGAGGAGGGGTGTTAGGTCCTGTAGGGTAGTGCCTTTTGGCAGAAGGAAGGATCTGAAGGTCCAGAGTTTGGTTGTTGATGTTGGGATGTAAGGCTTGGATATAAAAAGCTTCGAGTATAGGTAATCTCCTTGGGTCACTTTCTTTATCGAGTATGGTGGTGTGTTTTCTCTAACTCGTTGCGTGTGAGGTGAGGGTGGTTAGGGGTGAGATAGTGGTCTTTGATGGCTCCAGCCTGAAGGTGAAGAGTTAACCGACGTGAAAGACGAGTCTGCGTCATACCAATATAGGAATGAGGTCCACAGTCCTCATAATTACAGGTATGTTGGTAAATGACGTGATCGTCGGTCATCGGGCTCTTTATCTTGGTGGAGGCTGGTTTGTTGCGGAGAAACGAGGTTGGAGGTCTTGGGGGATTTGTAATAAATTATTAATTTGATTTTGTTTTCCGGGTTGGTTGGGTGGACATGCTTGGAGATTATTTCTTTTAAGACGGCCTCGTCATTTTTGTGTTCAGAGGACATGTAATTGCGGTAGAAGATCTTAATTTCATTGGGGGGGTCAATGTTGGGAGGGCTTTGGGTGTACCATTTTTCAAGATGGTGGTTGATGGTGCTGGAGATGTCGGAGTTGGAGTATCCGTTATTTACTAAAACTTGGGATAGTCTTTCTAGTTCCTGGTGGGTGTCGGCCCAGGTAGAGCAGTGCGTGAGGGCTCTCCTAACATAGGCGGAGATGGAGGATAGAAGATAACGGCGGGGGCATTCACTATCGCCGTTGAGGCATTGTCCTGTGTTAGTTGGTTTAATGTAGACGGTGGTTTTGAACCCATGGTCGTTCAGAGCTACGAGGATGTTGAGGAAGGGGAGTTGTCCATTGTTAGATTTTTCAAAGGTGAAGTTAAGTCCGGAGGAGGTCATGAAGCGACGCTGGAGTTCCTGGAGGTCCTTGATTTGCACGAAGATGTCATCCACGTATCTACAGTAGACGGCGGGTCGTTGGGCAGCTAGGAGCTCTTCCTCGATGGTACCCATGAAAAAGTTCGCAAAAAGAACTCCTAGGGGGCTGCCCATCGCCACACCGTCTATCTGCTTGTACATGTTGCCCCGGGGGCAAAGGAAGGGGGCCTCCTTGGTACATAGCTCCAGTAGTGTTTTCAGGGCCTTCTCCGGGATGTCCAGTGTAGGTGTATCAGGGCAATGATAAATTCGACGTAGAATCATGTCAATGGTCCTATCCACTGGCACGTTGGTGAACAGGCTTTCTACGTCGAGAGAGGCGATTGTGTGGTTGTTGTTACGGGGGGCGTCTCGTAAAATTTCCAAGAAATCGTGGGCTGAGTTAAGGTTGAATTGGCTGGGCACGTAGGGGGTGAGGAGGTTGTTCAGGGCCTTGGCGATCTGGTAGGTGGCAGTGGGGATCTGGGAGATGATGGGGCGGAGGGGGTTCCCAGGTTTGTGTGTTTTGATGGTTCCGTACGCATAACCAGGGGTGTATTCTCCGACGAGTTTTTAAGGTGGATCCCTCCTTGTTTGGCGTTGATGGCGGTGATGGTGGTGTTGGCAATACGTTTGATTTCGTCGGTTGGGTTGCGGGTGATCTTTTTAAATTTAGTGTTGTCACTTAAGATGACGTCCATTTTTCTAAGATATTCCTCCTTGTCATGGATCACGAGGCAGGAAGCTTTATCCGCACGACGGATGATGATGTTTGGGTTGTCTCTTAATAGTTTGGCAGCTTGGAAGTGTTGTTTGTTGAGTATTTTGCTATGGTGAGTTCCTCTGGTTTTGGCGGCTTCAGCGAGGAGAGTAGGTTGTAGGGCGGGAGTAGTGGTGACCTTGCCATCCTTCTTGAGTCGTAGGATGTCGTCCAGGAGGATTTCCGTTTCTAGGCGTTTCCGGTGGGGGCCAGGTTTGGAGCTGTAGTGGCAGTTGAGGCCTTTGTTGAGGAGGTCTTCTTGGTCCAGGGTCAGAATGGTGTTAGTAAGGTTTATATATCCTTTTGTTGGTTTGGGTAGTTTTAAGTTTCCGCCATAAAGACGGGCAAGCTTTTTTATGTTTGTGTTTTCGGCTTGTCTTCTGTGTTGTTCAAGGAGTGTTCGAGGGCTGTGTTGATTTCGGCTTTGAGGTGGTCTGGAGGGGTTTCGTCTTCCCAAATCCGTAGAAGAGCATCTCGTTCTTTACGAAGGTTGTTGGCGAGCTCACGTTTTTCAATTATTTGGTCCTTCACCAGTTCTTCACGAAACTGGAGGGTGCTGGAGCGATGTCTGGCATTCTCGTGAAGTTTTATGTTGGTAAAGCCAGGTAATAAATTTTCTTTAATACATACGAGGTTGAAAGAAATGGCAATTTCTGCGTTGGAAATTTTATTATTCAAAGTTTCCAGGTCTCTGATGAGTTTTCGCTGGGTGGCAGGAAGTAGATGAAGGAGATGAGCAAAATTCATGGTGGTACAGGGTTACATTAAAGTACATGAAGATACAGGATATACGACGCGTTTCACTGGACAACCAGCATTATCAAGTAAGGAAGGAATGATATAAAAGGTAAACAGGGAGGGTATATATAGAGGGTGGAGGATCAGAGGAGGCGGAAAACAGGGGGCAGACTTTTGCCCCCTGTTTTCCGCCTCCTCTGATCCTCCACCCTCTATATACCCTCCCTGTTTACCTTTATATCATTCCTTCCTTACTTGATAATGCTGGTTGTCCAGTGAAACGCGTCGTATATCCTGTATCTTCATGTACTTTAATGTAACCCTGTACCACCATGAATTTTGCTCATCTCCTTCATCTACTTCCTGCCACCCAGCGAAAACTCATCAGAGACCTGGAAACTTTGAATAATAAAATTTCCAACGCAGAAATTGCCATTTCTTTCAACCTCGTATGTATTAAAGAAAATTTATTACCTGGCTTTACCAACATATATATATATATATAGAGAGAGAGAGTGTGAGAGTGAGAGTGAGTGAGAGAGTGTGTTCCACTTGTGTTAGTCACCTACGTAATTTCCAAGCGAACAAAAACTACCATCTTGTAGGAAATATAACCTTCGTAAGAGTTCTCTGGTTGACGCAATATCTTCATTCTCGTTAACCCCTTCAGTATGTGATAACGCGTTTTCACTTTATTCTGGCTGACATCAGACGAATTTACTCAGCTTTGGAAGACCCTCTAGGAATTATTGAAAGGCTAGAGATGTTTGCTTATATACGGAGAGAGTTAATTCCCTCTAATCCATATTATCACTGACACTGAAGCGAAACATCACATATATCTTCAAGAGTAAAATGTACACAAAATATGTCTATGGTGGAAATCTACTAAACGTGTATTAGAACCTTGGTAAACATTTTCACTAATATTTTTTCTCTCGTAGATAATTACCACCAACTGGAACATGAACGAGGCTAAACATTAGATATATTTACTTCAGGAACGAGGCTAAACATTAGATATATTTACTTCAGGAACGAGGCTAAACATTAGATATATTTACTTCAGGAATACATGAACACAATAATACTGTGCAAGGTAATCACCAAAAAAGAGCTAAAACAAATGGGAAACATTCTTTCGTAAAAGACTACAAGTTCTCACATTAATTATCTCTATATTTAACCTCCCGTCCTGATAATAAAATACCGGTATATCCTTTTACAGGGAGGTTTTTAGTGTGTTTCCTAGACTTCCATCAAGCTTGAAATTACACCCCCTTGAACCCCTTTCAAGATAAATTTGTACATTTTTCGGTAGAGAAATGTCCCGGCCGAAGGCCGGTTCCTCCTAAATTACAGGCTCGCTATCGCTCGCCAGGAAAAAATCGACACCTAAATGGCAGGCAGTCTTAAAAGTGACATAAATGGGGTGACAGTTCTTAAAATCGTCAAACTAATGGGGCGAACGTCTTAAAATCTCAAAAGCAATGGCGCTAAACATGAGGGAGAAAAGGGTAAAGAAAAAAATCCCTCCAGTGGATTTTTTTCTGGACCCCTTTCTCCCTCATGTTTAGCCCCATTGCTTTTGAGATTTTAAGACGTTCGCCCTAGTAGTTTTGACATTTTAAGAAATATTGCCCCATTTATGTCAATTTTAAGACCTTTCGTGCCATTAAGGTGTCACTTTTTTCCTGGCGAGCGATAGCGAGCCTGTAATTTAAGAGCAACCGGCCTCCGGCCGGGACATTTTTCTACCGATAAATTTACAAATTTATCTTGAAAGAGGGTCTAGAGCAGTGGTTCTTAACCGGGGGTGCTCGCACCCCCTAGGGGTGCGAGAATGCTTCCTAGGGGGTGCGAGGATACCCTGGGGGAAATTTACAATTTTTCGGGGATAATGGTCGGGTAACAGAAAAAAGTGAAAAATTCTGGAAATCAAGAATTCATTGTGTTAATTGGCATTAGGGATAATGCTAATTAAGCCTTATAGCTGTAAAGTAAACCAATTATTATTATAATAATTATTTAATATATATAATATATAATAATTTTTTTTTTTATTTATTATTTGTATTTTATGTAGTTATAATTTATTTTTTAAGTAATAAAGTTAAGTTAAACGAATAACAATACACAATAAAAACTTGGGAAGCTAACATGATTTTGACAGGTATGCTTCAGAACACAGTTACTCAGAAAACATTGATCACAACGTGTCTAGTACGTGTCACTCACTGCATAAGCCTGCTTCTGCTTCACACTGTTAGTTTCTCTTCAGTCATCAGCCGAGGTAGACCTAAGAAGGTATGTATGTGTACTGCCTCGTGCTGTATATTTAGTAGTAATACGCTTTTCTCATAATTAGAATGCCATGCTATAATAATTAATAAGCTCTCAGTGTTCATAGTTATATATACATTTTTTTGTAAAAATCAAACATGTAAAAGTTTACATGCACAATATCACACCACATTATTTCCCCTTCAAAATCACATCATATTGTGTATCACAGGGGGGAGTTCGTAGGCACCAATCGAACATGGCAGTACCCCGGGGGGGGCTGGGCATTTGATAAGGAGTTGCTGGAACTCCTGTTTCATTTGCCTGGCCTTTCTTGTTGATGTCCTTTTTGCCCCACATACAGAGAGTGATACCAGGGGGAGATTGTAGGTACCAATCGAACTGTTCACTTACCCATGGGGCGCCTTTCGGCTAGTCACGCCGCTAGTGACAAGGGAGATGCTGGATCTCCTGTTTCACTTGCTTGGCCCCTTCTTTCAGTTTCTCTTTGTACCTCAACTACATGAGAGTATCCAGCCATCTCTCACAAACAGTTTCTTCTACTATTCGAGGAGGTTTAGTGGCGGGGTGTCGTTGGTGCCGTCGTGCCCGGGATCTGGTCGGGGCTGCCATTTTGTGTCTGTGGCGCCTGGTTGCGTGGGGGAGGTGGGGAGTTTACTTTTGCGGGACCCTTTCGCTTCTCCTGTGCGGCTGGGCATTCTGGGCGCAGAGTGGCGGCTCCGGCTGGGTCTTGGGCGCGGGTGGCGCTTGCGGCGTTCTGTTGCTAACCTCCTCATTTATACACATTACAAGCACTATTAATACCACAACTTCCACACTTTTTTTTTTTTTAAATAGATCTGGGGGGAGACACTTAGTTACAGGCAAACTTGCCTTTTGTCTCCCCCTTTCCATATAGAAAAAAAAAAAAAAATAGTTCTCGAAAACGCTTTCTCTCTCTATCTTCAACACTAGACATGCACACTATACTTTTCTTTTGTAGGCCTACACCAGTATTTAAATAAAAAACAAAACAAATTAAATTTTATAAATTAATATAGTCATAACATACACTTTTATTGTAACTTCAATTTTGCTCTGTTACTCTTTGAAGTTGAGGAGTCACTCATTACAGGCAGCTTTGCCTTTTGTCTCCCTCTTGCACATAACAAACAAAAAATAACAACAAAATTCTTGTTTTCCAGGTTTATCTTCAGTATGTCCAAAAAACGAAGGTGGAATGATGACTATGTTCAGTATGGCTTCACGTGTGTTACTGAGAAGGATGGTACACAACGTCCACAGTGTATCCTATGCAGCACCATGTTCTCCAACGCAAATTTGAAGCCATCAAAGCTCGATGAACATTTTAAGAACAGACATGGTGGCAAGGATGCAGGGAATGACATTGCAACATTACGAGTCAAAAGAGCTAGGTTTGATCGTGCCGGCACTTTGCTGACACACGGATTTTCACCAACAGCGAAACCTTTACTACATGCTTCTTATCAAGTTGCATACTGGTTGCTAAGTCAAAGAAGCCCCATACAATTGCCGAGGAATTGATCAAGCCGTGTGCCCTTGAAATGGCAAAGACTGTTCTCGGTCAGGAAGCTGCGAGGAAACTGCAACAAGTGTCTTTATCAAATGATGTAATCCGTAACCGAATCGTCGACATGAGTGATGATATCCTGGAGCAAGTTGTTGTTGACATCAAGGCCAGTCCAGTAAAGATTAGCCTACAAGTGGATGAGTCAACAGATGTGTCAAATTGTTGTCAGCTATTGGTAGTAGTCCGGTACGTGAAGAACAATAAAGTGGAAGAAAGTTTTCTCTTCTGTCACTCACTGAAGACAACATCGAAAGCCATAGATGTGTTCAGTATGATAAAAGAATTCTTCACAAGATACCAACTTCACCTTGACAGGATTGGTTCGATATGTACTGATGGTGCACCAACCATGCTGGGCAATCGTTCAGGGTTTGCTGCATTGATGAGAAAAGAAATTCCTGACCTGAAGATTACCCACTGCTTTCTTCATCGGCAGGCTCTTGCAGCAAAAACATTGCCCCCAGACCTGAAAAAGACTTTGGAGATTTGTGTGAAGATTGTGAATATGATTCGTGGTCGTGCTCTGATTCATCGACTGTTTCAGTCATTTTGTGAGGAAGTGGGTCAGGAACACACTGTGCTGTTGTACCATACCGAAGTGAGGTGGCTGTCACGTGGGCGTGTGCTATCTCGTATGTTTGAATTGCGAGAAGAAATTCAGCAGTTTCTCCACGGACTGAGACAAGAACTGGCTGGATATTTTGATGATCCTGAATTTGTTCAAATGCTTGCCTATTTGGCTGATGTGTTCACAGCACTCAATGAGCTCAATCGCTCACTGCAAGGAAGAGGGATGAACATTTTGATTGCAAGTGAGAAGTTGGCTACATTCAAAGACAAAATTGTTTTGTGGATTAGGCGTGTAAAGAAAGGGAACTTGGCAAATTTTCCTTCCCTTGAAGAGACAGTCACAGAGGATGCTTCCCTACATCCAGATTTTGTTTCAAAAGTTGTTGAACATCTGCAGATACTGTGCACCTCATTAGCACACTACTTCTCGTGTGGAGAGCTACAACCCTGTGACGACTGGATCCGGCACCCTTTTAAGCAGAATATGGAAGATGTTGATGATGATAGCAACATCAAGGAAGATCTCATCGAACTGAGAAACAATCGTGGAATCCAAATGGAGTTTGCCGATGGTCACTTGGAGCACTTCTGGGCTTCTCAGTCGGAAACGTATCCTGCACTGGCAAAGAAGGCCCTCACTGTGCTCGTGCCTTTCGCGACTACTTACCTCTGCGAGACTGGATTTTCCTGTCTGCTTCACATCAAAACCAAGAGCAGAAATCGGCTGGATCCTCAACACGACATGCGAGTGGCACTCAGCACCAAGACACCAAGATTTGATGCCATCATAAATGGAAAGCAACAGCAACAAAGTCACTGAGTTTGGCACTCAGCCATAATAATTCGCAACACACCATGCATAGTACAAGCACAATGTTTTTTTGTTTTTTTTTGCTAGTATGAAAGTAATCTTGATTTTTGTAATCCTGCAATGCATTATTTTGTTGTCAGTTATGTAAATAAAGAATTAAATACATGATGGTTTTGTTACTTACACATTATGATTATGATATCAATATTGCTTTTCATCAATTCTGGAAGGGGGTGCGAGAACTGGTTGGTGAATTGAATGGGGTGCGAACAAGGAAAAAGGTTAAGAACCACTGGTCTAGAGGGTGTAATTTTAAGCTTGATAGAGGTCTAGGGAACAAACTAGAAACCTCCCCTTAACAAATCTTGCAAAGTACTGGTGGAAATGAGGTAAACACTCCCCAAATAATGATGATGATGATGATGGAAGGCGAGATGATCACTTTAAGGGGAGGTTTCCACTTGAGGGATTATTTTCTTGACCCCTTTCTCCCTCAGGTTTAGCCCCATTGCTTTTGAGATTTTAAGACGTTCGCCCCATTAGTTTGGCGATTTTAAGAACTTTCGTCCCATTTATTTAACTTTTAAGACCTTTCGTGTCATTTAGGTGTCGATTTTTTCCTGGCGAGCGATATCGAGCCTGTAATTGAGGAACTGGCCTTCGGCCGGGACATTTTTCTACCGAAAAATGTACAAATTTATCTTGAAAGGGGGTCAACGGGGTGTAATTTCAAGTTTGATGGAAGTCTAGGAAACTCACTAAAAACCTCCCCTTAAGGGAAGATGGGTCGTTTTTCTGGTCCCCTTTCTCCCTCGTGTTGAGCTCCATTTGTTTTGTGATTATAAGACGTTCGGCCTATTACTTTAGCGATTTTAACACCTTTCGCCCCATTTCGTTGTGAATTTTAAGACCTTTCGTGCCATTCAGGTTTCGATTATTTTTCCAGGCGAGCGATAGCGAGCCTACATTTTTAAGAGGAATCGACCTTCGGCCGGGACATTTTTCTACCAAAAGTTGTACAAATGTTATCTTAAAGGGGGGTCTAAGTTTTTTTTTCTTCTAAGCTTGATGGAGGTCTAGCGAGGAAAGTAAGAAATAAAGACAAACATGAATTAATAGACCAAAACACGGCCCATCTCCCCTTAATGGGTCAGAGCGCCGCACTGCCAGACGTACTGTACTCCTAAACACACTTTCCCTTATATATAACCAATGTATGAAGGAGTGTTGTGTATAGTACCAGTACATATGATCGGTACAAACACATATATAAGAAGAGTACTAACAGAGATTAGATTCATAAAAGGATACTAAACAACTAAATATACTCAATACTTCCCTTCATAACCCCCACAAAGAACACAAAGGTACACAACTCCTTTAGGCAACTGTACCCCACAAAATAAACAGTATAAAGATAACGAGCTGATTTACCTGACCAAGGGCGAGAGTTTGGGAGTACACCAAGGTGATGTAGCGAGGTACGACAGGTGGAGCTCCTGAACTCCCAAGGATCTGAGGAGAGTGAGGAGTGAGGATTTAAGGTCAGTCTTTCACGTAGTGCAGGTGAGGGAGGGTGTGCGTGGTTAGTGGGGGAGTGTGTGCGTATGGTTACACTTACACTTTGTTACACTTTGTAGTATTCCGTCCGTTAGCGACACAGTTGAGCTGGGCCTCCACTGCGACCAGGCAGCTCCCTTTCTTCCACGCTCCAGTCCAGAAGTCGGTTGGAGTTGGCGCTGGGGTATCCTGGTGTTGGTGGCCGATCCGGTATTTTGGCCAACCACATGTCCAAATGTTTGTTGAAGTGTTCGTAAGGTGGATACAAACCAAGGTCTATATACAAGATTCAGATTGTATATAGATCTTGATACAAACCAACCCATTATCATATTTCCGACGTAGCGAATGACACTGAGACCGTACGTCACTCTACTACGTCCTACTGATCACTTAGTTTTTAAAGTGAATGTATATACAGCTGCCCACATAAATTCTGTTCCTCTCCGTGATCTTATGCATAGAAAAATAATGCGCATGATTGAATTAGGAATGTAGCTTCTTATGCAGTGGTTAACTTATCTGATTAGTCAACTGATAATTAATTTAAACCACATTCACAATTCACTCATACTAATTTTACTTTCATACATAGGATCACGACGAGTAACATAACTTATGTGGGCAGCTGTACGTAAACCTCATGTAGCAGCTTTAGAAATGTATTTTTATGAGGATAGTGTCACCTATAATAATCTACCTTCAGTCTAGTTTACAATACCAGTACAAATTTTACCCAAAATCTTGCCGGAAATAGCTGCTCCTTATAAGTTTTCTGGGGAAAACCACTCCAGTGAATCTGACAAATTCTGGCAGCCTCAAGCATAAAAAAATAAAAAAATAATATATATATATATATATAAGACCTTGAGGATTATGACGCATTTTATGATTTTATGCTGATGATCATTAGACGATGTGATTCACTGATTCACCTAAGGAAGGATCTCTGGGTATCCAAGAGGAAAAAGCTATATGAAATAACTCTCAAACTCCCAAAATGTCTTCCTAAATTTAAAGAAAAGGGGGATCTTGAGGGTATTTTTTCAAGCTTGATGGAGGTCTAGGGAGGAAACTAAAAAAATAAAAACTAATATTAATAAACAAATTATAATAAAGTAGACGTGCCGTTTTGCCCAAAATCAAAACGGCATACCCAACTCTGCGATGGGTTACCATCATAACAACCGCCACAATCATCACGACTACTGTCATCATCACCATTACTATGATCATCACTACTACAATTACAATCATCACTACTACTCTCACCATCATCACTACTACTGTCACCATTGTCACAACCATCTTAATCACTACTAGCATTGATACTACAACTATCAACCAGCATTACTACTATCATCACCACCATCTTACAATTATCATTACTACTGTTAACATCATCACTAATACTATAACCATCATCATTACTACTGTCACAAGTATTACCATCATGTATCCTACTGTCACCATCATCACTACTACTGCCATCATCACCATTACTATGATCTTCATAAAACCATATTTTGGACCTAAAATCATAACTTTTGCATAAATTCAAAACATCTTTTTTGACTGACGTTCGCATTCACGCAACAAATGTTCGTGTGAAATTTGGTGAAAATCCGTCCAACGGTCTAGGAGGAGTTCCGAGACAGACGGACAACGACGACGACGACGACGACAGACATTTTTTTTGTGTGGTACCCACTATACGGGGGGGGGGGGGGGGGGGGGGGCGATACCAAACTCTGCTTACGCAGAGTTGATAAAGTAGACGTGCCGTTTTGCCCAAAATCAAAACGGCATACCCAACTCTGCGATGGGTTGCCATTATCACTACTAATACCATAATCAATCACAATTACCATCATCACTACAACTGCCACAATCATCACGACTACTGTCATCATCACCATTACTATGATCATCATCACTACTACAATTACAATCATCGCTACTACTCTCACCATCATCACTACTACTGTCACCATTGTCACTACCATCTTAATCACTACTATCATCATTGATACTACAACTATCAACCATCATTACTACTATCATCACCACCATCTTACAATCATCATTACTACTGTTAACATCATCACTGCTACTATAACCATCATCATTACTAATGTCACAAGTATTACCATCATGTATCCTACTGTCACCATCATCACTACTACTGCCATCATCACCATTACTATGATCT
This sequence comes from Paralithodes platypus, assembly GCA_032716605.1. Lineage (NCBI taxonomy): Eukaryota > Metazoa > Arthropoda > Malacostraca > Decapoda > Lithodidae > Paralithodes > Paralithodes platypus. Next base: position 5,162,231 of record CM064548.1, on the reverse strand, counting down.
TCATCATCACAACTATTGTCATCACTACAACTTTCACCATCCTCACTACTACTCACCATCATCACTAATACTCACACCATCGTCATTACCATCATCATTACTTGTCACTATCATCACTACTATTATGACCATCATCACTACTACTAGTACTGTCACCATCATATCTACTACTGTCACCATCATATCTACTACTGTCATCATCATCAATACAACTACAACCATCATCACTACTATTATCACCATCAATACTAATATCACCATAAATCCAAATATTACTATCTGGGAGGAACCGGCCTTCGGCCGGGACATTTTCTATCGAAAAATTTACAAATTTATCTTGAAAGAGGGTCTAGAGCAGCGATTCCCAACCTTTTTTCTGTCATTTCCCCCTCCAACCAGTTCAACCATCAAGATTTCCCCCTTCATGTGGACAAGGGAAAGAGTAGTCGAAACGCACTGTGACTATTTGTTAGTAGTCTTGGCAAATCCAACGTCAAGGCTATTAACCTAATTGCAATGACGACTTGTCTATTTTGACTGCTATGTCGTCATTCCAACCGCGGTTAAAAAGAAAACGTCTAGAGTCTACTCCTTATCTTGCTCTAGGAGACGTTGTACATTAACCAAAACTACCACCGAAGGTGAAAAAGCATAGAAGAGAAGAAAAAGGGGTTTACCTTAGTTACCGCTTAAGGCCCATCCTGTGTTCCGTCATGTGCAGATCCCTGTCGAACGTGCGCATGAGCGACCCTCTCTTGTTATCATTTTTTCACGCGCTCCATTGAATGCAGTCGCTTTTGTTGTGCTCCTTTAATTCACCCTGTTTAGGTTCGTTTCGGCTTATCTGGCCTTCTTTTTTGTTAGACAGATGTTACGTGATCTAGGGCACACGTAAATGGGCTCCTCAGTGTGTTTAATGGAGACGCGTGTGGAAATAGCTACCGAAGGTACGGGGGCGCCTGGCGTTCCTCGTGTGTGTTTTTCATTCCTTTCTCTTTTCATATTCTTTTTTCCTGTTAGTCTGGGCATAGTTTAGCTTTTAGCTTATTTTAGCCTAGCTTGTTTCTCATTCAGGAATTGCTATGCCCCTATGAGTTTTCATATTTTCATAGCCTAGGTGTACAGTTGGTTCACGATCTGAGATTTCGTGGTGGCGGTGCTGTTTGTAGGGTTTGTGTCGCGCGCATTATTAGCGTTATTCCCGAGTCCCCCCTTTCGAGCCTTCACTGTGTCTCAAGGGCCTGGGCGCTTGGTGGTTCGTGTTATCCTGGGGTACCCCACGGGGCCCCTCCCTCACACCACAGGGTTTTTCGCCCCTGACACATTCTCTCCTCACGGCTAGGCCACCCTTTTTCTCGCCAGTTTCATTACTGGTTTTTGTGTTCCCTTACTGTTTTCACCTCCATCCTTTCATACCCTTTTGCCCAATCCTGGGGTACCCTACGGGGGCCCCTGTTTGTGCCAAACCACCCTTCCTGCCACTTCTCCTCATGGGCTTTGCTCTATCTCTGTGGGTTGGGTGGTTCCTAGGGGATGTGCCTCCTCTCCCCTGGTGTGTCTTCCTTGCCTCTCCCTTGACCGGTTGAGTCAGGATATTATCAAGGAAGACACTGCTCAGCTTGATGGCCATCGTCGCTTGGAGTTCATAAGGAGATGACGCTTTTTTCTGGGCCTCTTTGGTATTTCCTAGACGCTCCTCTCGCTTTTTCGGCGCCGGACCATCTCGGCCGGTCCCGCAAATTTGCGGGGTGCTCGATTCGGTCCTCTGGGCCATTTCGGTTCCCCGCAAATTTGCGGAGATCGTTGGGGGGTCCCGCGAAATTGCAGGAGGGTGGTGTCGGTACGGTTATGCCTCCATTGGCCCGCAAATTTGCGGTAATAGTTGGCTTTCACTATTGACTTTTGTTATGTCATCTTGTTGCCTGATACTATATTGGTGTATGCACTTTACTGGTGTTATAGGCCCTGCATGTAAGATGTTGAGTGGTGGTTAACACTTTCTCCATCTTTGCAGGTTCTGCTAGTGCTCTTCCGCCTCGGCCGCCCTCCTCACCTACCTCTGTGCTCCCAGTTTAGGGTGAGTACGGATACCTGTTTGCATGTGTGTTCCTGTTTCCCCATGCTCCTTCCCTGGTTCTTCTTGGACATTCTCTCCACTTACTCCTTCGACGTGCTGATTATGGTGTGTGTTCTTCTAGTGCAGGTAGGCTGCCTTGCTTTCGCCTTGGTTGTCGCTCCCCGTGCTTGGAGAGCCACAAGTCCTGCTTGCGCCACTCGCTCTGTGTGTCCTCTACGGCCTACCTCCCTGCTCTGTGTGGCACGTGTCTGGCCCTGGTGGTTGTGCTGCTCCATGGCCCTGGTTCCTCGGCGGCGGCTGTGGCCTCCTGCTTCCCTTCCGTCGGTGTGGACGATGGTCTCCCGCCACATTAGGACTGTGGGCCGCCGTTCCCCGGCCTTTGTTGGCGACCGGATCCGCGTCGCCCTGGGTATCCCTGACCCGACTGACGGCCATTTACCTGGCCCTCTCCCTGCTCGGGCCCTCTCCCCTGGGTCCCGCAGCCGGTCGTCCCATCGTCGGGGGGTTCCCCGGCTCCGTCCACGCTCTCGCTCGCCTTGTCGTCCTCCTGATCGCCTTGACGACGCCCATCGCCCTCGTCATGGTTCTCGCCCTGAGGCCGGGGTTAGCGGCTCTGCCCCTGTGCGCCCTCCCCTGGCCTCTACGGATAGGGGCTCTACTCCCTTCCGCCCGCTTCCCCAGCCCAGACGACTTCCTCTTACGTTGTCCTCTCCGCGCGCGGTTGTTCATGGTGTAGCTGGCCCTCTGCTCCCTCCTCCTACACTGTACAGGAGGGTCCGCCTGGATGTCGTTGCTTCTCCTACTTCACCTGCTTCAGTGCCTATTCTTACTTCACGGTCTCGTCCCACGGTGGTGGTCCCTCCCTCCTCCGCCTCGGTGTCGGGCCGCCCTGTTATCTCAGCCCCGGGGATCCTTGCTCTGTTTCCCCCCGCGGCTCCTGGCCTCCTTTCACCCGGCCAGCCTTCCCACTCCCGTCGTCCTGCTCCTCCTCATTCTTCTCTTCCTGACCTTCCCTTACCGTCTCGCCAGGGGGGTACCCCTCCTCTTGCCTCGGTGGGGTTTCGCGAGGTTTCGGGGTCCCCTTTCTCAGGAGCTGATGTGTCGCTGGAAGAGGGGAATGGTGCTGTTTCCCCCTCGGCCGTTCGTGATCGGGGACGAGTCCCTCAACGGCGACACAACCGTCGTCGCTCGCCTTCCTTGGGCCGCGACGCTGCTGGTTCGTGTCGTGGGTCTCGCTCCCGCTCACGCTCGCCCCTGCGGGCCGACCAATCTGGGGGGGGTAGCCTCTCTCGGATCAATTGTCGGCTATGCAGGGCTGGGTTGTGTCACGCTTCGACGGGCACTTGGAGTCGATGGAAGACTCCCTCTTCTCGCCCTTCTTGGCGGTGCCTCACCCTCAGCACCTCACCCTACCTACCCCTGCTATGGTCCCCATCCCTTCTGCAGGCCTACGCTCTGGTCAGGCTTCAGCCGCACTGACATCCTTCCGGCTGTTCAGTCCCTGGCTGTGTTGACGGGTCTGTCCTCCTAAGGGACAGGTTTGTGCGACGCCGGTACGCCTGGCTTAGCCGTCATGCTCGGTCACCCTCTCCCATTGGAGGCCTGGTTTGCTGAGGCCTTCGACTTCACACACCGATCCGTCGACGGCTCTCCTTCCGTCCCTCCCCCGGAGTCGTCCCTGATTTTGCCTCCTCTGTGTCTGTCGGCGGGTTGGACGGCGCGTTCTGGTCCTGGATGAGCGCGCCCGTTCTTGAACTTTGTTCTATTGCTACCCCGTTCTTCTCTCACCCGGATCAGCCCTCTGTCGCCAAGGTTTTTCCCTTGCGACGGAGGGTGACGGACTTATTGTCTTGTCTTTAGGTTCCCTCCAGACGTCTGTTCACCACCTGCGGCTTTTCGAGGCGTCTGCGCCAGGCGATCTTCGCGAGGGTTTGGACCGCGTTGAGCGGGTCCACCTTCGGCTCGCGGTGTCTTTGGTTCCCGAGCTGAAGGCGGTTTTGTGCGCGGCAACTCGGAACCGCACGACGGTACGGTCTTCGTTCTGCCGGCCGGCCCCCTTGGTTATTCGTCAGGGTTTGTTGTACTCTGCGCTATATACGTCGGGGTTTTTTACGCAGGATGCTTGGGAATGCTCCGCTTCTCTGTCGGCGGCCCCTGCTTCCGCCACACGACGCCGTGCTGTGTCATTACGGACCCTGCTTACGTCACGCACCGACGCGCTGTGCCGCGCGCGGGGTTTTCTCAGTCCCGTCCTTCTGCCGGTCCTCTTCGGGGTGCTGCTGCAAGTGCTGCCGCCTTGCCCGGGCGCAAGACTGGGACGTTGCTGGCCAGTGCTTCGGTTCCGCCTCGCACTTCTGTTCTTGCCCCTTTCATCCCCTCTGTGTCGGGGCTGGCCGGCCTTCCACTTCCGGCCGCCTTTCGTAGGGGTCAGCCCCGCGCCGGCCTTGGGTTGGGGTGGCCCGCCCTTTTCGACGAGGTTGGGGGGGGGCGGGGGTAGAGGAGGTCAACGTGGCGCTCATGCCCGCACGGCCCGTACCGGGGGTACCTCCACGTCAACACAATGTGTAGTTCTCTGGGTCGGCCTCCTTGTTCTCCTTCTCGCCTGGGCGTACCGGGTCGCTCCCCTCCTCTCGGGTGCTCCCTCGGGTTGTTTTCGCCCTTGCGCCCCTCGGTAGCCGCGAGGGACGTTGGGGGCGGCGGGTTGCGCGGAGGATTCTCACCTGGAGGTGGACGTCCGGACCCCCACTCCGCTCTTGTCACCGACAACGCCCCATCTCTTCAGAGGTGGCCCACGTGTTCACTTCCATGCCCGAGCTGGGTAGCGTCGAGGGAGTTGACCGCCGGTCACCCGGTTTTCCTCTCCCGTGTTTTTCTGGTTCCGTCGCCGACCTGCGACGCGATGCGACCGGTGGTGGATCTGTTGGCCCTCAACGGGCACATCGTGCACACACGGTTTCGGATGCTGCCGGTACCCCTGGTACGCCTGGCCCTGTGCCCTCTGTCGTGGGTAGTGTCGCTGGCCCTCCAGGATGTGTCTTGGCTCGTTCCTCTCCATCCTCGCTTCCAGCGATTCTTGGCCGTTCGGACTTTTCCGATCGTGTGTTCCTGTTCGACGGCCTTCCCTTCGGTCTCCACATCGCGCCGCAGATCTTCTTCGCACTGGTGGGGCAGGCTCTGGGTCCTCTCCTCAGGAGCGGGCTCCAGCTCCTGTTTTCCTTGGCCGTTTGGTTGGTAGTTTCCGACGCCCTAGGCCTGTGCATTGGCGACGCCCTCACAATCGTTCGCGACATCGCACGGTTAGGGTTCCCCTTCGATGTTCCCAAGTCACGCTTGACCCCGTCGCGTGTCGTGCCATGGGTCGGTCTCGCATGGGTTTTGTCCGGCGCTACGGTGACCCGGGGTCTGCCGGCCGCGGTGCACCTTCGGTGGACGGTCCTCGCCGTGTTGCACTCGGTCTCCCTCCCGGGGTGGCTCTGGGACTCGTTCGTGGGTTCGCTGCATTGGGCCGCTCTGCCCCTTCCATTAGGGAGCCTCTGGCTACGCCGCCTCCTCCTCATGGGCACCGCGGTGTTTCCGTTGCCCCTATGGATCGGCTCCTGCCGCTCCCGCGTACCGTTCGCCGGCGCTTCGGTCGCTGGGTTGCTCGGGGCTCGCTCTTTGCGGCTGTGCCCTGGACCGACTCCCCGCCGACGGTCTGGGTAACCACAGATACGTCGAGCGAGGTTGGGTGAGGTTCCCAATCGAACCTGGGACGTCCACTTCCCGGCAGATGGGTGGGTCTCCCTCCTCTTACCTGTCTATGCCCTCGGATTGTTGGTTCCTTTGTTCTTCCTGCGGGTCCCCGCGCTGGCCCTTCGGGGTGAGTCGGTGGCCTTCGGGTTGGACACTCAGACAAGCTGTCCCCTGTTTCCTTATGCGGGGGTCCTCCAGGTCGTTGACTCTATTAGGGGTCTCGGTGGAGTTGTTCTTCCTCGCGGACCGACACCCCTTCTCCTTGCATGCCTCCTCCCTGCCCGGGCCTGCCACCCTTTGGGCGGCCGCCCTGTCGAGAGGGCAGGGCGTTCTTGTAGAATGGGCGATGAAACGGACTGTGTTCGCCGACCTCGCGGCTTCCTGAGGTGTTCCGGAGGTCGCCTTGTTCGCATCGGGGGTGCCGCGCCAGTTGCCTCTGGACCTCTCCCTCCGGCCTCGCGCTCCGGGGGGGGTCCGGACGCTTTCATGGTCGCCTGGTACTGGTGGCGGTCGATATCCATTTTTCCGCCACCAGACGCGCTGTTGATGTGCCCGGTCTTCGCGAAGCTGCGGCTGTACCACGGCTGCGTCTGGCTCCTCGCGCCTCTGTGGCCGGCACGGACTTGGTCCGCCCGGTTGCCGCGGTGGTGCCCGGGTCCGGTCCCTCTACCTGTCTCCGGCTTCCACTTGGGCTAGGTTGGGGTCCTGCGGACCTCTTTGGCCTTCGCATCGTGCTTGTTCATGAGGCACGGTGGCTCCCGGTCCCGGCCGGGCCCTGACTGACTTCCTGCAGCGTTCCTGGCCGTCTTCTCCTTGGGGGCCTTACGGGTCCCGCTGGAGGTTTTTTACTAGGTGGCTACAGGCCACTCGCCTGCCAGTTGGCTCTCCTTCCCTCGTCCTACGCTCCTTGTTTCACCTCTTCCGTACACGTCGCTTTCCAGTCGACGCTATACGTACCCACTTGTCTGCCGTCCGGGGGGTTCTTTGGGTCCGTCGCTGGGCTGGTCGTTCCGCCACAGGTGCTGGATTCCTTCCTGACGGTTGCCTTCCGGGATTGACCGCCTCCGCGCCAGGTCTCTCCGCTGTGGGATCTGGGGCGGGCTCTGGTCCTTCTGGCTTCCCCCACGTATACAAGGGCCGCTACGCCGGTTCCGTTGCTCGGGCGTCCACTCTTCCTTGTCGCTCTGGCCACTGGGGATCGGGTGTCTGCACTAGCGGCATTGTCACAGCCCCGGGACTGCGTCCGATTCTCCCCGTCCTTGCATGGCGTCTCGTTCGCCTCCTCCCCACCTTTTGTTACCACGCATGGGAGGGAGGCCCCCGTTTTCCAGCCTTTCGCCGTCCAGGCTTTACGGCGTGGGCATCCTCGCCATGTGTTGTGCCCGGTGTCAGCCTTGCACTCCTCTGTTGCGTCTGTGGCGCCGCCTTCGGGTACTGCTGTGTGGGTGTCTCCTCGGACAGGTGGGAGGCTCTAGCAGGTGCAGCTGGGCCGCCACGTTTGTCGGACCGTTCGTGCCCGTCACCCTGTTTGTAGGGGTTCTGCGCGCGATGTCAGATCCTTTGCTGCCTCCTTCCGGTTCCTGCCACGTCGATCCTTCCCTGCCTTCGCCTCCGCGGTTTTGTGGTCTTCTATCAATTCCTTCATCTCCTCCTACCTCTCCGTGTCCAGTGTTCGACCCCCTCGGCCGGTGATTGCTCTCGGGGGTCGTGTTTCCTGGTGCTCTGGCGAAGATCCCTGGTCTTCCCCCCTTGTCCCTCGTTCTTTTCCTTTGTTTTATTTGACAAAGGGGGGGGGGGGGGGGGTGTATGGGTTTGCAACACTGGATTGCAAGTTTGGGATTATGTATTGTTCCAGTACATAAGTGTTTTTGCCACATTGAAAATTGTGTTTTGTTCTTGTGTTTAGTGTTTTTGTTGGTTTTTGAAGAAAAGGGATTTTGGGTACAGTACCTATTTGGTTTCAGACAAGTCTATGTTTTTGCATTACTATGAATGACGGGCATGTGTTAAAACTGTTCTTTTTAGCTACTCCTCAGTTTTTCACTCTTTTATTAAACTCTCTTGTTTACATTGTGTCTTTGTCATTCGTAATTTTGTTTTATGCATTGGTTTTTTTGGTAGGTTGGGCTTGGATGTCCTCCTCCTATTTGTTATGCAGCCTTGACGTTGGATTTGCCAAGACTACTAACAAATTGGGAGGTTTGACGTACCTCCCAACCTACCAAATAGGAAAACCTACTATTTGGTAGTAGTCTTGGAAAATCCAACGTACATAATACCCTCCCTCACGCCGGACCCCCTGCCCATCCGCGTTCTTCTGCTGACGTGAGATGTGATAACAAGAGAGGGTCGCTCATGCGCACGTTCGACAGGGATCTGCACATGACGGAACACAGGATGGGCCTTAAGCGGTAACTAAGGTAAACCCCTTTTTCTTCTCTTCTATGCTTTTTTCACCTTCGGTGGTAGTTTTGGTTAATGTACAACGTCTCCTAGAGCAAGATAAGGAGTAGACTCTAGACGTTTTCTTTTTAACCGCGGTTGGAATGACGACATAGCAGTCAAAATAGACAAGTCGTCATTGCAATTAGGTTAATAGCCTTGACGTTGGATTTTCCAAGACTACTACCAAATAGTAGGTTTTCCTATTTGGTAGGTTGGGAGGTACGTCAAACCTCCCAATTTACTATTTACTCTCTCTCTCTCTCTCTCTCTCTCTCTGTCTCTCTCTCTCTCTCTCTCTCTCGGGCATGAGAAAATCCATCTCCGAGATTTTTGTTGTTATTGCTAGTAGTAGTAGTAGTAGGCAGTGTAATCATGTAATTATTTCCCCCTGGTAGCTTCAAATTTCCCCCTGGTTGGGAAATGCTGGTCTAGAGGGTGTATTTTTGAGCTTGATTGAGGTCTAGGGAACAACCTAAAAACCTTCCCTTAACTGTCTTGGTATCGTAATGCTTAATGCATCGAATTTCGGTGTGAGTATCCTAGTTTCGAGTCTTTGGAGTTGGGTTCAGTTTGTGTTTATGTGCTTGATTTGTGTTACTTTGTGTTGGGTTCAGTTTGTGTTTATGTGCTTAATTTGTGTTACTTTGTGTTGGGTTCAGTTTATGTGCTTGATTTGTGTTACTTTATGTTGGGTTCAGTTTGTGTTTATGTACTTAATTTGTGTTACTTTGTGTTGGGTTCAGTTTGTGTTTATGTGCTTACTTTGTGTTGGGTTCAGTTTGTGTTTATGTGCTCGATTTGTGTTGCATTGTGTTTGTTTTTATCTTGTGCTTAAATTGTGTAACTTTGTGTTGCGGTGTTTGAATAATGTTTGCGCGTCCTATTTGCGTTACTTTGCGTGGCATTCTAATTGTTTATATATTGTGCATAATTTATGTATTTTGTGTTGCGGTGTTTATATGCTGGTGTAATACTGCGTTGTGCTTAACAAACAACACCCGGATGCGGCACAACACACCGCTACAACACAAGTAAGAAGCTATGTTGACTGTCTCTTGTAATCATACCTTGTGTTGTAGTAAAAAGAAAAAGAAAAAAAAAATGAAAACGAAAATAAATAAAAATAGCAGGAAACATGCAAACAAATAAAAAATAAAATAAAATAAAATAGTTGTAGTTACACCGTATATGTTTTTCTTAACAAAGCGTGGTATCTTTATGGTCCTCACTTTACAAGGCCGCGGCGGTCGCGGGAGACGTAATTTGCGGTTGCGGAGAAACTTGCGGTAAAACTTTATCGTGCTTGGAGACTCTCTCTCACACACACACACACTTTATATTGTTTGAAGGATCTCACACACTCACTCACAAACTCGGGGGGGCGATACCAAACTCTGCTTACGCAGAGTTGATAAAACAAAAACAAATCTTCCCTTAGAATATTTTCACACAAGAATTTTCGAGTATGCGGTATAACTAGAAAAACCAGTCACCGCACCTTGTGACTTGTGTTGCTGCCGTGTATTGTGCCGCATCCGGGTGTTGTTTGCTAGGTTGTGTTGTGTAGTCCTTTGCTTGATTGGTTGCCTTGTTTGTTTTGCGTTGGGTTGGTTTTATGTTGTGCTTAATTTGTGTTGCGTTATGTTTGCTTAACTTTGTGTTGGGTTCAGTTTGTGTTTATGTGCTTGATTTGTGTTACTTTGTGTTGGGTTCAGTTTGTGTTTATGTGCTTAATTTGTGTTACTTTGTTTTGGGTTCAGTTTATGTGCTTGATTTGTGTTACTTTATGTTGGGTTCAGTTTGTGTTTATGTGCTTGATTTGTGTTACTTTGTGTTGGGTTCAGTTTATGTGCTTGATTTGTGTTAGGTTCAGTTTGTGTTTATGTACTTGATTTGTGTTACTTTGTGTTGGGTTCAGTTTGTGTTTATGTACTTAATTTGTGTTACTTTGTGTTGGGTTCAGTTTGTGTTTATGTGCTTACTTTGTGTTGGGTTCAGTTTGTGTTTATGTGCTTGATTTGTGTTGCATTGTTTGTTTTTATCTTGTGCTTAAATTGTGTAACTTTGTGTTGCGGTGTTTGAATAATGTTTGCGCGTCCTATTTGCGTTACTTTGCGTGGCATTCTAATTGTTTATATATTGTGCATAATTTATGTATTTTGTGTTGCGGTGTTTATATGCTGGTGTAATACTGCGTTGTGCTTTTTTTTTTTTTTTTTTTTTTTTTTTTTTTAAGAGACAATGAACGGAGGAAGGAAAAACACAGATAAAACAAAAAGGTCCATGTGCCTAAAGGCATCCTCCATTCATAAAATGTTTGTAACAACTGGATTTAAACATTTGTTGATTGTAAGTTTGTGGAAAGCAATTCGAGGGAAGTGAATTCCAAAGAGTAGTAGCTCTGGGGATAAATGAATTCTGATAAGCAGAAGTTCTGCATTGTGGAGGAGAAAGTGTAAATTCATGGGCGCTCTCAGCTGCCCTAGTTCTACGGGGAAAGATGTGGAGAGGCGGCACAATTGAAGCAAGTTCCTCGGAACAATTGCTGTGAAAATATCTGTAGAATAATGCAAGGGATGCAACGTTTCTTCGTATGGCTAATGTAGGAAGGTCCTGTGTGATTGCAGGATTATTGATTAATCTAATAGCTTTATTTTGAATTTTGTCCAACTGCCTCAATGCAACCACTCCACTTCCACCCCACAGAGGTGAACAGTAATCCATCTGAGAGCGCACATGACTTTTATATATTACGGCCAACTGCTCGTCAGTGAAGAATTCTCGAACTCTGTACAGGAGTCCCAGTTTTTTAGAGGCATTCTTAGCAATGCTTCTAACATAATGTGTCCAGCTCAAGTTAGTAGTTAATGTTACACCGAGAATGTCAATACTAGGGGAAGTGGGAATATTTACATCATTAAAAAATATATGGGAGTCAGTGAGATTCTGTCGGTTAGAAAATTGAATGTACTTGGTTTTCTGTGCATTAAAGGAAACTAGATTCTCTTGTCCCCATTCATTAATTCTAGAAAGGTCCTGGTTCAGAGAAATTGCAGTGTTTATTTTGAATTTATAAGATCGGGTTGGGTGAAAGAATTGGTAAATGTGAAGGAACTGTGGAGTGTTGAGTCATCTGCGTAGGAATGTATTGGATTATGAGTGGTAGATATGAGATCATTGATATGAATGAGGAACAGAGTTGGGGCCAAAACTGATCCCTGGGGAACACCAGCATTTATTGAGTGAAATTGAGAATAAAGGCCATCTACCATTACACGTATTTTTCTGTTATGAAGATAAGAAGAAATTAGTGGAACTAATGATGCAAGGCCGTAGTGTGACATCTTTGACAATAAGGATTGATGCCAGACTCTATCAAATGCCTTTGATATATCCAGTGCTATTGTATGTGTTTCACCATGTTGGTCTGTAGCTTGGTTGATTTGATGCGTAAGAAGGCAAAGAATGTCTGCAGTTGATCGACATCGTCTAAAACCATATTGCCTATCACTGATTAATTTATTATTCTCCAGATGCTTAATTATGTGATTATTTAATATAATTTCAAAAACTTTGCCAAGAGTGGAAGTTATAGCTATTGGTCTGTAGTTTGATGGATCTGAAGAGGCACCTTTTTTAGGAACTGGATGGATGTTTGCTTCTTTCCAGGGTACTGGGAAGCATGAGGTATGAGTACACAGACGGAAAAATTTTGCCAATACAGGAGCGAGCACCAAGGAGCAATTCTTAAGTACTATTGGAGGAATTTCATCTGGACCAGGAGCCTTATCTACTGAGAGATTCTGCAAAATAGTTTTGACATGTCTGGTGTGGATCTTAAGTGAGGGAATTTCAGGTGAATTAAAATTAAGTACAGGGACATCTTGATTTATTTCATCTAAGGTTGAGTTGGTGGAGAAAATATCTGCAAGAAGGTTAGCTTTACCTCGTGGGTCACTTACAAGATTGCCAGTCGGAGATTTTAATGGTGGAATGGATGAAGCAGTAGTGAAGTTGGATTTGAATGAGTTAAGAGTAGACCAAAATATTTTGTTATCATTTGGATTATTTAGAAGTTTATTTGCCTGCTTATGGAGAAAGTTTGATTTAGTTAAGTTTAATACAGTTTTGGCATGATTTCTGATGTTTCTAAAGTAATTAAAGGCTTCATGTGTTTTGATCTTGTGTATGCATTGTAGGCTATTGCTTTTTGTTCAGTTACTCTAGCACAATTATGGTCAAACCATTTAGGTGAATTAGATCTTTTACTGTACTTTTGATGAGGAATAAAAGTTTCCATTCCAATTTTTACAAAATCTTGTATGTGGCTCAAGGTGGAGTGTGCATCATTAGAAAAGAAAGAGGTCCAGGGAATATCAATAAAGAAACCTTGAAGACCCTCCCAGTCTGCCCTATCGTAATGCCATTTAGTCACCAAAACAGGTTCAGAGTGGGAAGGTGTGGTAGGTGATAGACAGGTGGCCTGTATCAGACAGTGATCAGAAGATCCAAGTGGGGACCTCACTGTAACATCATAATTTTCTGAATTGGTTGTTAAAAATAAGTCCAGTAGGTGGGAATTATGATTAGGATTATCTGGTACACGGGTGGGTTGGTTGACTAGTTGAATGAGATTAAATGAGTCTGCAAATAGCTCACATTCAAGACCAGCATCATCAGTCCTGGCTGAATGAGTGAGCCATTCAACATTATGGACATTAAAATCACCCAACACAGTGATTTCAGAAGAAGCATTTAAGTTGAGGACACTGAGTTGTGAGGACAGAGAATCAAAAAGACTTTGCTCTGGAGGAGTATTTGGGGAACGGTAGATGCAACATATGTATTTAAATTTACCAGCAGAAATTAATTTGCTTAACAAACAACACCCGGATGCGGCACAACACACAGCTACAACACAAGTAAGAAGCTATGTTGACTGTCTCTTGTAATCATACCTTGTGTTGTAGTAAAAAGAAAAAGAAAAAAAAATGAAAACGAAAATAAATAAAAATAGCAGGAAACATGCAAACAAATAAAAAATAAAATAAAATAAAATAGTTGTAGTTACACCGTATATGTTTTTCTTAACAAAGCGTGGTATCTTTATGGTCCTCACTTTACAAGGCCGCGGCGGTCGCGGGAGACGTAATTTGCGGTTGCGGAGAAACTTGCGGTAAAACTTGCGGTAATCCTGCGTTAATCTCTAACCGGTTTGGTAAGATGATCCTCAGGGTATTAGAGTGTTGAGCCTATAATTGGGCTTTGTAATTGGGGTTGTGTGGGACAGGGATCTGCCTTGCTTAGGCCAATCGGCTTTCTGCAGACTCCCATTTTCTTATGTTCTTATGTTCTTAAAACTTTATCGTGCTTGGAGACTCTCTCTCACACACACACACACTTTATATTGTTTGAAGGATCTCACACACTCACTCACAAACTCAAACTTTATAATGCTTGAAGCCACACACACACACACACAAGAGAGACAAAGGAAGGATATATCCTCTTGCGTGACTGGTAGACCTAATCCTTAACCTTTAGGCTACCGTATGTCGAGATGACTTTTTATTATTTTATTCTGGCTATCACAAGACCAATTTATTCAGCTTAGGTTAACGATTATAACGCTCACCTTGATTCCTAGAGGTCTTTCCTAAGCTAAATGAAACCGTCTAATAATAGCTGAAACACAACACAAAATGAGCGTGATAATATTGAAAGGGTTAATAGTGAGCGGGCCATCAAATTTTAGGCCTTGGAGGAAAACAAAATATATACTGCATTTGTGTGATTGTTAAGGGAGGTTTTTTTTGCTGGACCTCCTTCTCCCTCATACTTAGCCCCATTAGTTTTGCAATTTTAGACGTTCGACCCATTAGTTTCGCGATTTAAACGGTGACGCCTTACAGAATGTGTTAAGAATATATTTATACCTACCGTGAGAGAGAGAGAGAGCGAGAGAGAGAGATAGACATAATTATACAGACATACATGACATAGACATACAGACAGACATGAAACAGACAGACATACATGAAACAGACATACAGGCAGATATAAAACAATCAAATCACAAAGAGATATAAAACAACGAAACAAGTAAATACACCCACACCTAGATGTAGACCCATACACGGAGGCAGGTAAACACACACCTAGACGTAGACCCATACACGGAGGCAGGTAAACACACACCTAGACGTAGACCCATACATGGAGCCAGGTAAACACACACCTAGACGTAGACCCATACATGGAGGCAGGTAAACACACACCTAGACGTAGACCCATACATGGAGGCAGGTAAACACACCTAGACGTAGACCCATACATGGAGGCAGGTAAACACACACCTAGACGTAGACCCATACATGGAGGCAGGTAAACACACACCTAGACGTAGACCCATACATGGAGCCAGGTAAACACACACCTAGACGTAGACCCATACATGGAGGCAGGTAAACACACACCTAGACGTAGACCCATACACGGAGGCAGGTAAACACACACCTAGACGTAGACCCATACACGGAGGCAGGTAAACACACACCTAGACGTAGACCCATACATGGAGCCAGGAAAACACACACCTAGACGTAGACCCATACACGGAGGCAGGTAAACACACACCTAGACGTAGACCCATACATGGAGGCAGGTAAACACACACCTAGACGTAGACCCATACATGGAGGCAGGTAAACACACACTTAGACGTAGACCCATACACGGAGGCAGGTAAACACACACCTAGACGTAGACCCATACACGGAGGCAGGTAAACACACACCTAGACGTAGACCCATACACGGAGGCAGGTAAACAGACTGACAGGTAGACATTATGACCTTGTATGAGTTGGTGGTGGTACTTCGTAGACAGTACAGTGGTGGACAGGAAGTGTGTGTGTGTCACCGTACAGTGTGTGTGAGTGTGTCACCGTACAGTGTGTGAGTGTGTGTATGTGTGTGTGTGTGTTAGCGTGTTTGTGTGTGATGTGTGTATAATTCTACTGTTAATATAGACTTTATGATTGCTACATGCCGAAGCGGATATATTTTATTATTATAGGAAACATACAGCCTTTCAGTGCATAGTGTTGTAATAAATAGTGTGACTTGCCTTACTAGGAAATGCTAGGGTCTTGGTGCTACTTTTCCTACATTTAAGAGAGTGAGATCATACAAATAAATTGAGAAACAGGCGGTAGATAGATAGAGAGAGAGAGAGAGAGCATATAGTTCAAGTGTCCTGGGTTCATATTCACCAATAATTATACCTGCGTCTTTGATCGATTGCACTTATTTTTTTACTAGATTGCTATCTGTATTTATGTTCGGTGGTCTGTTTGGCATTCTCTGTTTTACCCCATTCGTTTGACGATTATAAGATACTTCGCACCAATCATGTATTGAATTTTTCGGGACGAGCGAAAAAAAAAGAAAAAAAAAATATATATATACCGGTATATATATACTGTATAATATATATATATATATATATATATAATATATATAATATATATATATAATTATATAATATATATATATATATATATATATACAGTATATATATTATATATATATATATATATATATGAAAAAGGTGTATAAGATCACTGGGTATACTGGAACTGATTTACCTTTCTATCCTTGTACGGTACTAGAAAGGTTTATTAACACCAATATACCTTGAAATGGGTAGATTATTATGGACACTAACTTTAAGTACCCTTTTCATACCCATATTTTTTTACAGTGGATCACACTCACAGACCTTTCCTAGCCTAATTAAAATCGTCTAATGATAGCCATAACAAATTAAGAATCATGTCACCGTATACAAAACAAAATATATATAATTAATGAAATATAACAAATAAATAAATTAAATAAATAAATATATACATAAATAAATAACAAATATACCCCCTATAGGCATACTGGTAGTAACAAATATACCCCCTATGGTAGTAACAAATATACCCCCTATAGGCTGGTAGTAACAAATATACCCCCTATAGGCATACTGGTAGTAACAAATATACCCCCTATAGGCATACTGGTAGTAACAAATATACCCCCTATAGGCATACTGGTAGTAACAAATACATTGAATAATAGGATAGAAAGATAAATCACAACCAATATAATCAATTATTATATATTCCATTCACATATGCATAGCCTACGTGAGTTGCAGTTGGGATGTGTGTACATGCTTAGATTGATATGCAGGATTCGAAGTTGCATAATAAATCGTAGGCAGTGTCCACCATTTTGTAACTGCCTTCGTGGTGTAATGCATAAGGTGTTGATATTCGGTGTGAGCGTCCTGGGTTCGAATCCACGGACTGCCACATGTGTTTGTAATATTTCATTAATCGATTTTAGGAGTAGAGTTGGTTGTTGGATAGAACATAATAATATATATTTTTGTCTATGTGATTGAGGGAGATAAAAGGCAGAACTGCCTATAGCGAGTGCCTCCCCCATAGTTGAAAGAGTGACAGGGCCAAAATCAAGGGACGTTCGAGCCAAAATGCCTGGACACATGGAGTTTGAAGCAATTTAAGTCATAGGAAGTGGGAAAGACTGATTCTGGGAGATAGTTCCAGAGCTCAGCTGTTGAGTAGAATACCCTATTTATACCCTTCATTTTGTAAAGCCGGTATCACACGAGAGCTTTTATAGTCAACATTCGATGATCAAAATTTTTCTGGCAACATTTCTGGAATATTTTGCACTGGTACTGGTATCGGAAACTGGACTGATGGTAGATGAATTTAGGTAACAGAAAAATATTAAATGTTGACCTTATGAGCTGCCAGACCAGTGTTAAGGATAAATGTTGAGTGAAAATGCGCTCGTGTGATACCTGCATAAGTAAGGGGTAAATTCGTGGTAAGGGAAGGCATTGTTTAGGCATACCAAGCATCAGTGTCTGGAATAAACAATGGCGGTTAGCTCTTTCATTACCACCGCTAAGCTTTATACAACCTTAAGGGGGGTCACCGGCTTTTTTGTATCTTTCTCTCCTTTTCTCTCTTTCCCTGGCTTGTATCCATTCGGCCCCATTCAGCCAACTGTTTTAAGACGTTTATACCCATCCAGGTGTCGATTTCTTCCTGGCGAGCGATAGCGAGTCAGCATTGTATGGAGAAATCCGGCTTCGCCGGAATTTTTGTCTATAACAAAAATGTACAAATTTAGCTTGCTGTCAAAACAACAAATATACATATGCTGGCTCGCTACCGCTCGGCAGGAAAATATTGATACCTGGATAGGGGTAAACGTCTTAAAACAGTAGGCTGAATGGGGCCGAATGGATACAAGCCAAAGAGAGAGGGAGAGGAGAACGAGAAACAAAGCGAGGTATGGGCCCCCTTAATAACAAGGGTATGATTGTGTAATAATACCCACCTCACACCTTCACTTCACACCTATTGTTTTGGGTTCACAGTAGAGGCCCTATAGTAAGTACAGGGATCGGTCAACCTCCTCCGCCATCTTGGATTCACTGGTAATATTCTCCTCTCTCTCTATTATATCTATCTATCTATATATTATATCCTGGCACATACTTCCTTTCTTTCTCTCTCTCTCTCTCTCTCTCTCTATTTATCTATATTTATTTCTCTCTCTCTCTCTCTCTGTCTTTTACTTTTTTTATTTTTATATATATATATTTTTTTTTTGTGTGGGGGAGGGGACTCGAGACAGATACATTCAAATATCTCCATGCCTAAAACCAAACATTCGATAATACTGATAAAGAATAGCATTTCGGTCTTTGGATAGTACATTCCACATGATCCAAATAGAATTAAACCCCGTTGTTTGATAACCGAGGCAACAATGGGCGGGTGCCCAACTCCGAAAGGAGTTGAAATAGGGGAGCTATCCCTCCGCCAAAGGCGGCTTTCTAGGGCCTTTCCTAGCTGATGCCGAGAGGATTGGGTTCTAGTCATGTGGTGATGGGCTGGTCTATCAGAATG
Organism: Paralithodes platypus; assembly: GCA_032716605.1. Taxonomy (NCBI): domain Eukaryota; kingdom Metazoa; phylum Arthropoda; class Malacostraca; order Decapoda; family Lithodidae; genus Paralithodes; species Paralithodes platypus. The sequence continues at coordinate 5,143,974 of CM064548.1, read as the reverse complement.
AGAGCTGAGCGATCTCTGCCATACCCATAGCTTACTCTGACTGTTCCTCTTACTTATATATCTTCTAGATCTCAAGTGACGGCGTCTTTTCCGTGGATCGACCTATTTTCTACCAACCTAAAAGTTGGCAGATTGGGAGCCAAAGCGTCACATTTTTCCCTTGCCTCAACTTTCCCTTCATAATTGCTGAGGGGCACAGGGCCTTGGGTGGGGCTTTGGTTTCCCGGGCGTTTCCGCGCCCTCCTCAGCTCCCTGCCTTAGAGTGGCTTCGGTCACCCGGGCTTTGTTAGTGGTAAGCAGGGAGGGTTTTGTGGGGGCGCTCTATGGCCTTGGCCTTGCTCGGGACCTTGGGGCTGTTCGGCCAGGCAGCCTGGGGAACAACAACAACAACAACAACAACAACAAAATGGCGTCCAAAGAAAAAGATGGCCGCTCTCTCTTCTTCACTACAGAATATCTAGTTCACACCTTATCTGATCCTTTAAGGGGAGATTTCCACTCGAGGGATTATTTTCTTGACTCCTTTCTCCCTCATGTTTAGCCCCATTGCTTTTGATATTATAAGACGTTCGCTAATACGACGTTGAGTCGGCTACCCCCAAAATGGGGATTGGGCCTGAGCATATAGATAGATAGATAGAAGACGTTCGCCCCATTAGTTTGGCGATTTTAAGAACTTTCGCCCCATTTCTGTCAATTTTAAGACTGTTCGTGCCATTTAGGTGTCTATTTTTTCCTGGCGAGCGATAGCGAGCCTGTAATTTAAGAGGAACCGGCCTTCGGCCGGGAAATTTTTCTACCGAAAAATTTACAAATTTATCTTGAAAGGGGGTCTAGGGGCTTGATGGAAGTCTAGCGAACTAACTAAAAACCTCCCCTTAAAACCCCTTAACTTCGTATAACTCAAAATGAATGAAAGCAATCGGGCTGACGTTTCTATCATTTGGGAAGAGTCGATCAGGAAATATGTGTGGATATTTACAGCCAGTTTGCTCTAGGCCCTTTTGAGTTACAGAGAGGCCAGGGATCAACATTATTGTCAAGTTCGTTGGCGCTACCTATATCATACCCAGAGGTCATTGGCCCTAGCGTTACATATATACTATAACGGTATATGACTGTATTACAAGGTGTTACATTATGTATCTCATGGATAATCCCAAGATCTGGTCACTGATTAACCTTAAGCCGGTATCACACGAGAGCTTTTATAGTCAACATTCGATGATCAACATTGCTGGACTATTTTGCACTGGTATCGGAAACTAGACTGATGGTAGATGAATTTAGGTAACCGAAGTAATCTAAATGTTTACCTCATAAGCTGCCAGACCAGTGTTAAGGATAAATGTTGAGTTGAAAAAGCGCTCGTGTGATGCCGGCTTTACTTCACGGATTTTCCCAGGGCTGTTGAAGATAAAAAAAAAAAAAAAAAAATACAAACAACTTATTTTGTATCCATTATCTTCATCGAGCCTTTTACTATACATTATCATCAAGATCATTTGTTAACGTTGGTACTATTATTAACTAACATCATCATTATTATCAATATTATCAACATCATTACTATAATTAACATATATTATCATCAATGGTTTCACTATACTACTACTATCATTATCATACATTATAATCATTTTCAACATTAATCA
>CM064548.1:5042319-5139819 GCA_032716605.1 Paralithodes platypus | reverse complement strand
CAGTGCTGATCTGAGCAACGAGAAAGATATGTGACACCTCATCCAGACCACTGCTTGTGATATGGGCTGTTGCTTCTTCTCTGCAATGGTTTCTGCTTGCCTTGAATAGAAGCACTGAGCCATGGGTCCCATATTTCCAGATGTGAAGACAAGTGGGGTAAAGCTGCCTTGTTGTATCCGTAGGATCCTATCCCCATATGCCCTGACATTTTCTTGTTTGTTCCTCTTAAGTGCAGCCTCCAGAGAAATCCCGCTGTAGCCAGTGCCCATTGAGTCAAATATCCTTACGGCAAAGAATGCGCGCTGTCCTCTTGTCCACAAACCTTTTGCACTTACGTCCACCCATGCTTAATTTGATGTGCCTGCCGTCCTGTGCTGCAAGATCTCACCATTTAAGGGGATGATTGTTGGTTCACATGCAACATCATGACACACCTTTCTTAGCATGTTCGCCGTTAAGTCTCTCACTTACCCGTGACTGATGCTGATGAACCCTCCCTTCTTACATACCATGGAGTGGTCTGGTGATTCCACATATGCATGCATGGGCAGCCCTGCAATCAGCTAACCATACCTCAGTGCAATGGCCTCGATAAATCTTGTTTGTTGAGGTTGAAGCCTTTTGCCTTGATTGGTAGTGTTGTCAGACAATTTGAATCACCCGTTTCTTGTACTATCTGGTTTTGTCTTGGTATACTCGGATTAGGTGTTGCATCAGTTGTACCAGAGGGTTTGTTCTTGGAATTATGCCTGTCTGATGTGATGGTCTTTCTGATGTTGTGAATCTCTGCCTGGTCAATTTCACTTTCAGAATCTTGTGCTAAAATGCTTTCATTGAGAGATCTTGCTACCTTGACTGAGTTCTGGTAATCAGTTGTTGCCCTCTTCACAGGATAGTTGATTCCAAAAGCACTCCACCAAGAATAGTTAATCATTTCCTATTTAGATTTAGGAGATGGATAAATCCAACTTTGGAGGAAATATTTCACTTCACACCAAGTTGTAGGACCCAATTTCCAAAGTACACATACCCATGCCTGGAGGATAATCAAATTAAATAAATTCAACCAGAGTTACGTGGGAATAGTTGTAAAAATGCCTTGTATGTGTACTCAAGAAAATAGGTCCTGCGACTTAGTATAGAATGGAATATTTACTCCAAAGTCAGATTTGTCCATCTCCTTAACATAAATAGGAAATGGTTAACTATTCTTTATCACGCCGTGGAGGAGTGGGTTAAAGTATGGACACTCGTCCTAACTGTCCGTGGTTTGACTCCGGATGAGGGTAATATATATATATGTACAGCATATATATGAGGGAGAGGGGTGTCCAGAAAAACCGACCATCTCCCCTTAAGTAAGATCGTCTGGGGGTAGCCAAAGCCAGTATCACACGAGCGCTGTTCCCTCCTTCACTGGCAGTTTATGAGGTCAACTCGTAAAATGACAATGTAACCAAAATTAACCCACCGTTAGTCTAGTGTTTTATATTAGTGCGAGATGCCAGACAAAATGTTGACCATAAAAAACTGACCAGGAAATTTCTCGTGTGATACCGACTTATAGTAGAAACGAGAAAGGCTTAATCAGAATCTCCTTTTGTCTCCTTCATTCACATAGAAAATAAAATACATATACATTGAAAGGGTTAACATTAAAAACAGCCAAGACCAATCACATAGGAAAAAAAAAAGAAAAAAAGAAAAAGAAAACAAAAATCCAATACTTGAGAGAGAGAGACCCCCGCCACCAATCATGGGCGGGGGAATAACCCAGGCGAGAGAAAGTGGTCTGTCAGTCGGTACACCCCCCCCCCCCCTTCTACATCAACCCTCTCCGACGCGGTTTTAAGCCTACTAGGGATACTTTAAAACTTTTGTTACCATCAGGGGTATTTAGAAACCTTTAGTTTAGTTACTTCAACCTCTGCAGTTGTCTTTGAGTTAGCTGTGGGCAGAATACTAATACTAAGCGTGAGAGAACTCTATTTATTATTGCTAATCTGGCAACCTCTGCATCATATGAGTCTGAAAGGGTTAAGGAGAGGTTTTTAGTTTGTTCCCTAGACCTCCAGCAAGCTTAAAATTACACCCCCTAGACTCCCTTTCAAGATAAATTGTAAATTTTTTCGGTAGAAAAATGTCCCGGCCGAAGGCTGATTCCTCTTAAATTACAGGCTTGCTTATCGCTCGCCAGGAAAAAAATCGACACCTAAATGGCACAAAAGGTCTTAACATACACAGAAATGGCGCGAAAGTTCTTAAAATCGCCAAGCTAATGGGGGCAAACGTCTTATAATCTCAAAAGCAATGGGGCTCAACATGAGGGAGAAAGGGGTCGAGAAATAAATCCCTCAAGTGGACATCTCCCCTTAAGGTGACCCCCAAGCTTCCCCCCCCCCGCCACCCGACCCTGACCCTGACCCGTGTCTTGCCTCTTAATAATCACAGCACTACTCTCAATGTCAATGTCAATATATGTACCCCAATCACCATCAATATATTTACCCCAATCACCATCAATATATTTACCCCAATCACCATCAATATATTTACCCCAATCACCATCAATATATTTACCCCAATCACCATCATATATTTACCCCAATCACCATCAATATATGTACCCCAATCACCATCAATATATTTACCCCAATCACCATCAATATATTTACCCCAATCACCATCAATATATTTACCCTAATCACCATCAATATATGTACCCCAATCACCATCAATATATTTACCCCAATCACCATCAATATATTTACCCCAATCACCATCAATATATTTACCCCAATCACCATCAATATATGTACCCCAATCACCATCAATATATTTACCCCAATCACCATCAATATATTTACCCCAATCACCATCAATATATTTACCCCAATCACCATCCATATATTTACCCCAATCACCATCAATATAATTATGTACCCCAATCACCATCAATATAATTACCCCAATCACCATCAATATATTTACCCCAATCACCATCAATATAATTATGTACCCCAATCACCATCAATATAATTATGTACCCCAATCACCATCAATATAATTACCCCAATCACCATCAATGTATTTACCCCAATCACCATCAATATAATTATGTACCCCAATCACCATCAATATAATTACCCCAATCACCATCAATGTATTTACCCCAATCACCATCAATATAATTATGTACCCCAATCACCATCAATATAATTACCCCAATCACCATCAATATATTTACCCCAATCACCATCAATATAATTATGTACCCCAATCACCATCAATATAATTACCCCAATCACCATCAATATAATTATGTACCCCAATCACCATCAACATAATTACCCCAATCACCATCAATGTATTTACCCCAATCACCATCAATATAATTATGTACCCCAATCACCATCAATATATTTACCCCAATCACCATCAATGTATTTACCCCAATCACCATCAATATAATTATGTACCCCAATCACCATCAATATATTTACCCCAATCACCATCAATATATGTACCCCAATCATCATCAATATATTTACCCCAATCACCATCAATATATTTACCCCAATCATCATCAATATATTTACCCCAATCACCATCAATATATGTACCCCAATCATCATCAATATATTTACCCCAATCACCATCAATATATTTACCCCAATCATCATCAATCTCTACCATTAAGGAGGTAGTGCTTGTTTTTTGGTCTATATATTTAATTATTATAATAATATACTGTATATATATTTAATGTCCTCCCTAGACCTCCATCAAGCTTAAAAAAAAAAAAAAAAACCCATAGACCCTCTTTCAAGATAAATGTGGTAATTTTTGCTTCTAAACGATTGCTTCTAAAATTACAGGCTCGCTATCGCTCGCCAGGGAAAAAAATCAACTAAATGGCACGAAAGGTCTTAATATTGACAAAGAAATGAGGCGAAAGGTTTCAAAATCGCCAAACTAATGGAACGAACGTCTTAAAATCTCAAAGCTAATATGCTAAACTTGAGGAAGAATGGTACTTTGTGGTGGGTTGTGACTCTAGGTTGTTGTTGGCTGACTTCGCTGCAAGTTGAATTAACCCTTTCAAGATTATAACGCATTTTGACAGTTTATTCTGACTATCATTTGACGATGTTAGATAGTTTAGGAAGCGTCTGTGGGAATCATAAGGGTAAAGACTCTATATATATATATATATATATATATATATGTGTGTGAGGGAGAGAGAGTGAGAGAGTGAGTGAGTGAGTGTGTGTGTATCTGGTCCTCCAACACCATTTACGAGTTAATAATGAATGCAATGCATGTGTGGTGGTGGTGGTGGTGGTGTTAAGGGGGGGTCACCGGCGTTTTTTTTTTATCTTTCTCTCCTTTTCTCTCTGTCCCTGGCTTGTATCCATTCGGCCCAATTCAGCCAACTGTTTTAAGAAGTTTATCCCCATCCAGGTGTTAATTTTTCTGGCGAGCGATAGCGAGCCAGTATTGTATGGAGAAATCCGGCTTCGCCGGACATTTTTCTATCGAAAAATTAACAAATTTAGCTTGCTGTCAAAACAAAAATATATATATGGTGGCTCGCTACCGCTCGCCAGGAAAATATTGACACCTGGATGGGGGTAAACGTCATAAAACAGTAGGCTGAATGGGGCCGAATGGATAAAATCCAAAGAGAGAGGGAGAGAAAGAGAAAACAAAAGGCGAGGTGGGCTCCCTTAATGACATCCCGAGTGATACATGACGGTGGCTGGTGATTGGTGGATGGAAAACAGACGTGCTCAGGTGTGTAAAAACAGGAAATAATTATGTTTTGTTATCTCTCTCTCTCACACTCACTCACTCTCTCTCTCTCTCTCTAGCTCGTTCTCTCTTTCTCTCTCTCTCTCTCTCTCTCTGAATGCAAGTTGCTCTTTACAAAAATGTCTCTTTGTCTCTCCATTCTCTCTATCTCTCTCTCTCTACCGCCTGTTTCTCTATTTATTTGTATTCTCCCTCTCTCTTAACTCGCACCAATGTCCTAACATTTCCTAGTAAGGCAAGTCGCGTATTATTTATTACACCACTATGTACTAACAGGCTGTACTTTTCCTGTAATAATACAACATATCCGCTTCGGTATGTAGCAATCATAGAGTCTATATTAACAGTAGAATTATACACACATACACACGCAATCACACACACACACACGCTAACACACAAACACACATGCAAACACACACATGCGAACACACACACACACACACACACACACACACACATGGTAATTTCATGGTAATTTTATGATAATTTGTATTCTGCACATGCATCATTATTGTATTTATTTATTTTGTTTGTAAACTAAGCTTACCATCCTCATATCTGTACATCTCATGTTCATCCACTAAATTGTAAAATGTGTATTTTCAGCTCATGAGGCTGCCATTCTTTAATAAACCGTTTATTATTATTATTATTATTATTACACACACACACACACACACACACAATCAACCACAATTATTATACCGGAATAAATAAGTTAATGACTTAAACACATGCCACCGGAAATATTTTGAATAACTGTCATTGTAATCCATTCAGTGCCCTCACTCAATCTCTCTCTCTCTACTTCACCTTTCGTCCTCACTCTCCCTCTCTCACACACACACTCACTCTCTCTTCTTCACCTTCTCTTAATCTCACTTTCACTCTCTCTCTCTCTACTTCACCTTTCGCCCTCTCTCACACACACACTCACTCTCTCTTCTTCACCTTCTTTTAATCTCACTTTTACTCTCACTCTCTCTCTCTCTCTTTACTTCACCTTTCGCCCTCACTCTCCCTCTCTCACACACACACTCACTCTCTCTTCTTCACCTTCTCTTAATCTCACTTTCACTCTCTCTCTCTCTACTTCACCTTTCGCCCTCACTCTCCCTCTCTCACACACACACTCACTCTCTCTTCTTCACCTTCTCTTAATCTCATTTTCACTCTCTCTCTCTCTCTCTCTCTCTCTACTTCACCTTTCGCCCTCACTCTCCCTCTCCCACACATACATTCACTCTCTCTTCTTCACCTTCTTTTAATCTCACTTTCACTCACTCACACTCAAGTATCAAATATCGTGTGATACTTCCTGTCCAATAGTAGTGTTCTGCTTACGTAAAGTTATACACACACACACACACACACACACACACACACACACACACACACCAGTCCCAACCAGTAGCGCATTACGTATCCCTGTCACGTAACTGCACACCCTGTTCCACACACACACACACAAACCAGTCCCAACCAGTAGCGCATTACGTATCCCTGTCACGTAACTGCACACCCTGTCCCACACACACACACACACACACCAGTCCCAACCAGTAGCGCATTACGTATCCCTGTCACGTAACTGCACACCCTGTTCCACACACACACACACACACACCAGTCCCAACCAGTAGCGCATTACGTATCCTTGTCACGTAACTGCACACCCTGTTCCACACACACACACACACACACACACACACACAGCCCGTAGCCTAGTAGGTAGAGCTCTCGTCTCACACACGCGGGGTCGGGGGTTCAATCCCCGGCCGGGCGGAGACAAATTGGGCTTGTCTCCTTTCATGTGTTAGCCTCGGTTCACCTAGCTGTAAATAGGTACCTGGAATAAGTGGACGACGTTGTGACGTCCCATCTGGGGTTGGCAAAAATGGTACAAGGCGAGATGGGTATCATATGGTTCACCTAAGCTGATGGCTACCTAAGCCTTCGGGCGAGACGGTACCGTCTATAGTGAGAATGGTACCATACAGATCCACCCTAAGCCTTCGTTTCCGATGTCGCCAATTGGCTAAAATACAGACTACACACACATCCACAGCCATTCCAACAGTACATAAAACACTTAACATGCATTTCACGCAAAACATTCCCAGTTAAGGAGGCGCGATAATAATGAGCTTAACTCGCATTGCGTGGATTCCCCTTGACGAACAAGTAACTGAGTAACTTAGTAACACACACACACCAGTCCCAACCAGTAGCGCATTACGCATCCCTGTCACGTAACTGCACACCCTGTTCCACACACACAAACACACACACACACACACACCAGTCCCAACCAGTAGCGCATTACGTATCCCTGTCACTAACTGCACACCCTGTTCCACACCCACACACACACACACACACACACACCAGTCCCAACCAGTAGCGCATTACGTATCCCTGTCACGTAACTGCACACCCTGTTCCACACCCACACACACACACACACACATATCAGTCCCAACCAGTAGCGCATTACGTATCCCTGTCACGTAACTGCACACCCTGTTCCACACACACACACACACACACCAGTCCCAACCAGTAGCGCATTACGTATCCCTGTCACTAACTGCACACCCTGTTCCACACACACACACACACACACACACCAGTCCCAACCAGTAGCGCATTACGTATCCCTGTCACGTAACTGCACACCCTGTTCCACACCCACACCCACACACACACACACACAAACATACACACACACCAGTCCCAAGTAGTAGCGCATTACGTATCCCTATCACGTAACTTCAAACCCTCTCACCCTAAGCGTTCATCATTAGCCAATAACATCGTCTGCGGGTAGATGGAAGAGAGGCATGGTTTTTGTATGGCTAACATCGGATTAAAATATATATATATACTGTACACATGTAAATAAATACATGAAATGAGTACCCAAGCTGAATAAAATCGTTTAGGGGTAACTGGAAGAAAATTATGGTCTTATATAGCTACTGTACACCTGGATTCAAATACTTCACAAACTTCACAAATAAAGTTCTTAAGGGGAGGTTTTTAGTTTGGTCCGTAGATATCCTTCAAGCTTAAGATTACACCCCCTTGAGCCCCTTTCAAGATAAATTTGTACATTTTTCGGTAGAAAAATGTCCCGGCTGATAGCCGGTTCCTCTTAAATTACAGGCTCGCTATCGCTCGCCAGGATAAAATCGACACCTAAATGGCACGAAAGGTCTTAAAATTGACTGAAATGGGTTGAAAGTTCTTAAAATCATCAAAATAATGGGGCAAACGTCTTAAAATTAGAAAAACAATGAGGCTAAACATGAGGGAGAAAGGAGTCAAGAAAAAAATCCCTCAAGTGGAAATCTCCCCTTAAGTTGAATACAAATTAATACAAAATATAATTAATGTTTTATGGTGGTCGAGGCTACAATACGGACCAGAATTATGGACGTAATCCTGTCATGTACTGTACATCGTGACGCCAGTTTAACTTGATTGTTTGCTAGGTTTGGATGATTTTGTGGAGCTTAAGGGGAGGTTTCTAGTTTGTTCCCTAGACCTCCATCAAGCTTAAAAATACACCCTCTAGACCCTCTTTCAAAACTAAATTTGTAAATTTTTCGGTAGAAAAATTTCCCGGCCGAAGGCCGGTTCCTTTTAAATTAGAGGCTCGCTATCGCTCGCCAGGAAAAAATTGACCCCTAAATGACACGAAAGATCTTAAAATTGACAGAAATGGGGCGAAAGTTCCTAAAATCGCCAAACTAATGGGGCGAACGTCTAAAAATCTCAAAAGCAATGGGGCTAAACATGAGGGAGAAAGGGGGTAAAGAAAAAAATCTCTTAAGTGGAAATCTCCCCTTAAGAAGGACCTCTAGGAATATAAAGGGTCATAACCAACTCAATCGTGGATCTGAAACCCACAGATCTTGCTTAACCTGGATACAATCGCTTAATGATAGCCTGGAAGAAAAAAACCCGTTAAAACGCGTCATAATACTCAAGGGGTCTTAAGGGGAGGTTTTTAGTTAGTTCGCTAGACTTCCATCAAGCTTAACATTACAGCCCCTAGACCACCTTTCAAGATAAATTTGTACATTTTTCGGTAGAAAAATGTCCCGGGCGAAGGTCGGTTCCTCTTAAATTACAGGCTCGCTATCGCTCGCCAGGACAAAATCGACACCTAAATGGCACGAAAAGTATTAAAATTGACAGAAATGGGGCGAAAGTTCTTAAAATCACCAAACTAATGGGGCGAACGTCTTAAAATATCAAAAGCAATGGGGCTAAACATGAGAGATAAAGGGGTCAAGAAAAAAATCCCTCAAGTGGAAATCTCCCCTTAAGGGGATATCACAAGAGAGCATTTACCGTAAATTTTCGAAGGCCAAAATACTTTCGCCAATATTTCCTTGCATTGATATCGGAACCTGAATTGAAGGTAGATTATCACAGGCGGTTGAATGACTATGCAACTATAATGATTAACCCTTTCAGTACCGGTGTCGTTCTTTATACTTTATTATTTATACTATGCATGCTATTAGGCGAGTTTGTTCATTTTAAAAAGGGCCTCCAGTAATTAAAAGGCTTCGAACTGTCTCCCTTAACCCTTTTTAGAGACACAAATCCTTCTGAAACTGCACAACACCCTCCAAATATAACTACAAAGAAGTTAATAAGACATCCCCGGTACAGAAGGGGTTAACAAAATTACATAGTATGTTTAGCATTACATACCCATATATACCGGTATATATATATATATATATATATATTATGCAATAACACAATTAAGTGAGTTCTGTATCGAGTAATTGTGTAAGCAGCTCGACAGTTTCCTAATATTGAAATAGGAAGCAAACAGACCCCCCCCCCCCCCCCCACACACACACAGACACACACACACACACGAACACCATCAATTCTATGTTTTCCTCAGTCCCCCATAACGTCACATCCGGTTATACTGTCCCACGTCCCAACTTCTATTACCACAACTCCCCCACCTCTCACAGGCTTGGCTTTGTCTGTCTGTCTGTCTGTCTGTCTGTCATGTGTCTGTTTTATATTCGTTGATCTGGTTCACATCTCTCACACACAATCATGCATTCACCTCAACCAATCTCAACCCCTTACCCATATTCTCTCTTGTGAGTCTGTGATTATTAAAAGTAAATATTGAGATTATTAGTAGTCTTTCATTTGCTAGAGGTCCTTCCTAGGCTGAATAACATCGTCAAATATCAGCCAAAACATACCTAAAAGGACTATCCCTATCCAGGTGTCGATTTCTTCCTGGCGAGCGATAGCGAGCCAGCATTGTATGGAGAAATCCGGCTTCATCGGAGACATTTATCTATCGAAAAATGTACTAATTTAGCTTGCTGTCAAAAAAAATAAAAATAAAAAAAATAAAATAAAATAATATATATATATATATATATATATATATATATATATATATATATATATATATATATATATATATATATATATATATATATATATATATATATATATATATATATATATATATATGCTGGCTCGCTACCGCTCGCCAGGAAAATAATGACACCTGGATAGGGGGGGGGGGGGGGGTAAACGTCTTGAAACAGTAGGCTGAATGGAGACAAACCAAAGAGAGAGAGAGAGAGGGAGAGAAAAAGATAAAAACAAAAAACGAGGTGACCCCCCCCCCTTTCATCGTCTTCTGTATAAGTCTGTGACTCGTTTATAGCTGCTTTATATAACCTGGTTGGGTAAACACCACGTGATATATTATATAATATGGTTTGTTCTTTTCCTAGAGCGCTGCAATTCACTTTTATAAATTATGGCATTTTTTATTCGCTATTTCTCAGTTCGTGTCAATGGAGTTCTATGGGCCTTTAAGGGGGGTGACCTGCTGTTTTGTTATTTCTGTCCTTTTCTCTCTTTCTCTGGCTTGTATCCATTCGGCCCCATTCAGCCAACTATTTTAAGACGTTTATCCCCATCTAGGTGTCGATTTCTTCCTGGCGAGCGATAGCGAGCCAGCATTATATGAAGAAATCCGGCTTCGCCAGAGACATTTTTCTATCGAAAAATGTACAAATTTAGCCTGCTGTCAAACAAAAATAAAACATATACTGGCTCGCTACCGCTCATCAGTAAAAAATTGACACCTGGATGGGGATATAACGTCTTAAAACAGTAGGCTGAATGGGGCCAAATGGATACAAGCCAGAGAAAGATAGAAAAGGACAGAACAAAAACAGGTCACCCCCCCTTAAGTTAAAACAATAAAGCATAACCAATAATACTGCTAACATCTGATAAATACACTGTTTCTTTTGTTTAACGACAACACAAATATACCTCATAGTTGTCTTAAGGGGAGATATCCACTTGAGGGATTTATTTTTCTTTACTCCCTTTCTCCCTCATGCTTCGCCCCATTGTTTTTCTAATTTTAAGACGTTTGCCCCATTATTTTGACGATTTTAAGGACTTTCAATCCATTTCTGTCAATTTTAAGACCTTTCGTGCCATTTAGGTGTCGATTTTATCCTGGCGAGCGATAGCGAGCCTGTAATTTAAGAGGAACCGGCTTTCAGCCGGGAAATGTTTCTACCAAAAAATTTACAAATTTATCTTGAAAGGGAGTCAAGGGGGTGTAATTTCAAGCTTGATGGAAGTCTGAGAAACAAACTAAAAACCTCCCCTTAACCCCTTGTGGATTATGAGCCGTGTTAACAGTTCATTCTGGCTATCATTAAACGATTTCATTCAGCTTAGGGAGGAGCTATGGGAGTAAGATGCAGAATTGAGTTGGTTTGGACTCCTTGGCATAAAACCAACATAAAAATGAAAATGAGTCCTAGAATACTGAAAGGGTTACCGTCCACACTGAACTGCTTGTCGTAATAAAACAATTAATAATAATGATAAAAATTAATAAAATTAAAATAAATGACAGTAAATTAATATAAATTAATAATCTATGTCCGTCCGGTGCTGGTATTTGGAGCGGAAGATCGTCACAATAATTAAGGGAGCCCACCTCACTGTTTTCTCTTTTTCTCCCTCTCTCTCTCTCTCTTTGGCTTGTATCCATTCGGCCCCATTCAGCCTACTGTTTTAAGACGTTTACCCCCATCCAGGTGTCAATATTTTCCAGGCGAGCGGTAGCGAGCCAGCATATATATATTTTTGTTTTGACAGCAAGCTAAATGTATAATTTTTTCGATAGAAAAATTTCTCCGGCGAAACCGGATTTGTCCATACAATGCTGGCTCGCTATCGCTCGCCAGGAAGAAATCGATACCTAATGGGAATAAACGTCTTAAAACAGTTGGCTGAATGGGGCCGAATGAATACAAGCCAGGGTAAGAGAGAAAAGGAGAGAAAGATAATAATAAAAGCCGGTGACCCCCATTAAAAGGGTAAATAGGAAACACTGTACTTCCGGTGAGATACGGGCACAGGAAGGAGATAAGTACAGCTGATTAACCACTGAATTTGTGCCCTTGTTGACAGCATTAAGGGGAGGTTTCTAGTTTGTTTCCTACTCCTCCAGCAATCTTAAAGTGTCACCCCCTTGACCCCCTTTCAAGATAAATTTGTACATTTTTCGGTAGAAAAATTTCCCGGCCGAAGGCCGGTTACTCTTAAATTACAGGCTCGCTATCGCTCGCCAGGATAAAATCGACACCTAAATTGCACGAAAGGTCTTAAAATTGACAGAATGGGGCGGAAATTCTTAAAATCACCAAACTAATGGGGCAAACGTCTTAAAATCTCAAAAGCAATGGGGCTAACCATGAGGGAGAAAGTGGTCAAGAAAAAAATCCCTCAAGTGGAGACCTCCCCTTAAACTTGGCACACCCAATCAGGAGGACACTGCGAATACAAATAGATGTGTGACCAGTTAGACATCTCTACCACAATGTACAGTATGAGGCAAAAATCATCAGTGTCAAAGAACTCTATATTCAAAATAACGGAAATGACGCTACCAAAGCCGACATATGCTAAACCTCAGATGGTGGCCGGGTGGATCAGAGATAGGACAGGTAAAAAGAGATAAAAGGCGGTGTCATTTCCGGCAATTTCTACGAGCAATTGTAGTTTGGCAAGCTTAACATTTCAGTTATATCGGAAATCTGCCACCTAAGATAATCTACCTTCAGTCTAGTTTCCGGTCCCAATGTGAAAAAGCCTTAAAATATCACGAGAAAAAAAACTTGCTCATCGAAAATTGCCGGAAAAAGCGCTCGTGTGACACCGGCTTTCGATTATGATCAGAAGAGCCCAACTTGAGAGCAAAGATTTAAAGTGGAAGCAGAGGGATTAGAGGTTAGAAATTAGTCAAGAATGTTGGGCCGATCGGCAAGGCGGTCAGGGGGTTACCGGTCAACTCAACCAGTAGACCATTTCAACCAGTAGCTCTCAACCAGTACGGTTAGGTTAGGTTAGTACTATATTTTGGCACTGGTTTGGTTGGTCTGGGTTAATTTGGCACTGGTTGAGAGCTACTGGTTGAAATGGTCTACTGGTTGAGATGACATGGAACCCGGTCAGGGATACGAGTTGGGTGCTGAACTAACTGTTCCAAATACATAGAACAGATGTAGACTTGTTCGCCAGGTTGGTCAGTGAAATAAGAGTAAAACCACTTATGGTGATGAGCATTGAAATCGCCCAAGATGGAGATTTCAGAGAAGGGAGAGATGGATAGAATGTGTTCCACTTTTGAGGTAAGATAGTCAAAGAATATTGGGTAGTAGAATTAAGAGAGAGATAAAACAGCACAGATGTATTTAGTTGGAGAGTGGCAAGATAGCCTAAGCCAGAAAGTTGAGATAATATTAGATTCAAAGTTGGGAACACGAGAGCAAGTAAGATTGTTGCGCACATACACACGCCATCCACCTTTGGCTTGGAATATTATATATCGGCATACTGTATGTATATATACTGTATATATATATATATATATATATATATATATATATATTACATAGAGAGAGAGAGAGAGAGTGTGTGTGTGTGTTTTTTTTTTTTGTGAGTGAGGGAGGCAAAAGGCAGAACTGCCTATAGCGAGTGCCTCCCCCATAGTTGAAAGAGTGACAGGGCCAAAATCAAGGGACGTTCGAGCAAAAATGCCTGGACACACGGAGTTTGAAGCAATTTAAGTCATAGGAAGAGGGAAAAACTGATTCTGGGAGAGAGTTCCAGAGCTCAGCTGTTGAATAGAAGAAAGTCTGAGAGTAACGTTTCACTCTTGGGTTGGAGAGTTGCACAGAGTAGGGGTGGGATTGTGTTGCAAAACGGGTACCACGTGCCATACGTAAAGGAGGTGGTATACACTGGGAAAGCTCTGAGGAACACTGATTATTATATTAGCGATAGAATAGCGAGAGAGATGCAACATTGCGGCGAAGAGAGAGATTGTAGAGAGTTGGTGAGTGGACGGGAATTAATGATACGAAAGGCCTTCCTTTCAACTTTGTCTAGGAGAGCGGTGTGAGAGGAACCTCCCCACACATGTGAACAATACTCAATACAAGGACGCACTATGCCCCTGTACAGAGCAAGACGCTGTGCAGGGGTAATGAACCCCCTACTAAATCTATTAAGTTGGGAGAGAAATGGTAAAAAAAAACACTCCCCTCGCCAGAAATCAGGTCCCCGATGGTCCCGAAAGTAGCTGAAAAGACACTATAGACTACAGAGACTTTTCATATGAAGCCGATTGGTGAGGTAGTTTCGCCACCACGGATTTTCCTTTTTTTCCTTTCCTTCGTACGGATACGCTAGAAGTGGGTGGTGGGAGGAGGTTGGGGGTGTGGTGGGGGGAAGGCAGCAGGGTAAGAGACTTGTCACACAAATATGGAACCGATTGGTGCAGTCGTTTCGCCGCCACAGATTTTCCTTTTTTTTCCTTTTCTTCGTACGGATACGCTAGAAGTGGGTGGTGGGAGGAGGTTGGGGGTGTGGTGGGGGGAAGGCAGAAGGGTAAGAGACTTGTCACACAAATATGGAACCGATTGGTGCAGTCGTTTCGCCGCCACAGATTTTCCTTTTTTTCCTTCTAACGGGACCGACAGTCAGCGAGTGGGTGGGAGGAGGGATTTGGGATTTTTGTGGTGGGTAGCCTAAAGGGTAAGGTACATGTGGTAAAAATATGAAAGCCATAGGTGCAGTCGTTTCGCTGCTACGATTTGTTTTCGGCAGGGTGCAGAGGGTGGCAGGGTTGGCTTGTTGGTTGCTGCTCCGGTGTGGTGAGGTGTGACTGGAGGGTCCCTCGCTGGTCCCGTTGTCCCCTCCTACAACGATGCCGCGTCTTCCCGCCAACCAGCAGTGCGGCGGTTCTGCCAGATGCGGCCTAACTAACGTATACTTCCACGTTCGACTGGAACTTTCTACGATGACGAGAGCAGCTCTCGTCTCACGTGGTCGCTGCTACGTCCGACGAGGATGCTCTGGTCAGACGACCGTGGTGGCCTGGTCGGTCGTAAGTTTCCCCGTCTTTTGACATACGTGAGGGCGAGCCACGTTCCTGATTCGACTCGAATCAGCAACCGCGCGGCCTTGGCCGCACCCACAACATTCCCGACCCACGTGGGCTACTCGTTTCTACTCGCGCCATGCGAGAGTACCCCCCCCCCGACTGGCCGTAATTTCATTAAAGTTTTGCCATTACGTTTTACGTAATCGGTTGCCAACTACCAATATACCTTCGTTTACAACAGACGGGAGCTGACGGGAGCAATATACGTGAATGTGTGAACCCACCATAAGGCGGTTGAGCACACCCAGCTTCTGGGAGGCTGCCTTAGCAGTTAGAAAACAGGATATAGATAAGAGTCCCAAGGATACCAACTGGCGAAAATAAGTGGGGAAATCCTACATGGCGAAAAGCAGGAGCATAGTGGGGAAATCATTGTCCGGGAACAGTGTACAGTATTATTCAGAGAGGAGGAAGTATTTTCACGGAGAGTAGTTCAAGCCCAAGGATACTACTACTACTATTGTTGAGCGTACGGTAGGTCACACTCGGAGGGGTCGGCTTTAAGGGGAGATGGGGCGTTTTTATGGTCCCCTTTCTCCCTCGTGTTTAATACCTTTCACTAAAAAAATAAAACAAAATAAAACAAAAAACAATAATAATCAAATACAATAAAATAAAATAAAAACGGGAGCGGGGAAACCCCCAAACGATATTTCTGTTAATTTGGGTTTGTGCGAGCCACTTTGCCCATGCATTGAATACAAACAAAAAACAAAAACAAAAAACGACACACATACCCGGTACAGTATTATTATACAGTATAGTATACAACCAAGGCCACCTAGAGTACCTAGGTGGCCTTGATACAACCATCCCCTTCCCAACTATAATATACCCCCCCCCCCCCCCCCGCCACACACACACACAACCTCCCCCACACAAACAAACCCAACAACAAACATACACACACACACACACAACCTCCCCACACACAAACAAACCCAATAACACACATATTCACAAACACACACATCCGGCCCCCACCCTGCCACCCAGCTGTCACTATAACCCCCTTTAATGTGTTCTATTGGACAACTGCACTCCAGGCAATAAGTTAGAAGACCACAACACGTGCGCTTATACTCAACTCTAATTCACTATTATTGGTGCTTCCTGTGTTATCTGTTTATATCTAGTTACATATCCCTCACTCTCACTATCTGTTTATATCTAGTTACATATCCCTCACTCTCACTATCTGTTTATATCTAGTTACATATCCCTCACTCTCACTATCTGTTTATATCTAGTTACACATCCCTCACTCTCACTATCTGTTTATATCTAGTTACATATCCCTCACTCTCACTATCTGTTTATATCTAGTTACATATCCCTCACTCTCACTATCTGTTTATATCTAGTTACATATCCCTCACTCTCACTATCTGTTTATATCTAGTTACACATCCCTCACTCTCACTATCTGTTTATATCTAGTTACATATCCCTCACTCTCACTATCTGATTATATCTAGTTACATATCCCTCACTCTCACTATCTGGTTACATATACCTCACTCTCACTATCTGATTATATCTAGTTACATATCCCTCACTCTCACTTATATCTAGTTACACATCCCTCACTCTCACTATCTGTTTATATCTAGTTACATATCCCTCACTCTCACTATCTGTTTATATCTAGTTACACTCCCTCACTCTCATCTGTTTATATCTAGTTACATATCCCTCACTCTCACTATCTGTTTATATCTAGTTACACATCCCTCACTCTCACTATCTGTTTATATCTAGTTACACATCCCTCACTCTCACTATCTGTTTATATCTAGTTACATATCCCTCACTCTCACTATCTGTTTATATCTAGTTACATATCCCTCACTCTCACTATCTGGTTACATATACCTCACTCTCACTATCTGATTATATCTAGTTACATATCCCTCACTCTCACTATCTGGTTACATATACCTCACTCTCACTATCTGATTATATCTAGTTACATATCCCTCACTCTCACTATCTAACTATACTCTGTTTCATTTCATCTGACCGATAAATTGAACCCCTTAGCAGCAAATTGTTCTATGATTAATGGACAAATATGAAACTACTATGTCTCTGCATCATAGTAAGACCAAGCGTATAGAATCAGCACCAATTTCACTACAAACTCATCATAATAACTAAGAAATCTTGATGAGAACTTTGCAATTTACCGCCAGTTGAAAGACACAGAGTATATACCGTATATATATATATATATATATATATATATATATATATATATATATATATATATATATATATAATTTGCCCTTTCAGATGCCGACACCATTGTTCCTTACATTCTGATTGTTACTAGACCATTTCATTCAGCGCAGTCAGGACTTCTATAAATCGAAGGAGGTTCCGGTATACAGTAAGGTATCTTAAATAATCCCCCAAACCCCAACAAATCCTTCCGCTAAAAATGTACAGTATATGTTAGCCAAAATAAAACAAACCAGAAAACAATAGTAAATTGAATGAGCTAAAGTATACCTGCAGTCATAGTATACTGAATGAGCTATATTATACCTGCAGTCATAGTATACTGAATGAGCTAAAGTATACCTGCAGTCATAGTATACTGAATGAGCTATATTATGCCTGCAGTCATAGTATACTGAATGAGCTAAAGTATACCTGCAGTCATAGTATACTGAATGAGCTATATTATACCTGCAGTCATAGTATACTGAATGAGCTATATTATGCCTGCAGTCATAGTATACTGAATGAGCTATATTATACCTGCAGTCATAGTATACTGAATGAGCTATATTATGCCTGCAGTCATAGTATACTGAATGAGCTAAAGTATACCTGCAGTCATAGTATACTGAATGAGCTAAAGTATACCTGCAGTCATAGTATACTGAATGAGCTATATTATGCCTGCAGTCATAGTATACTGAATGAGCTACATTATGCCTGCAGTCATAGTATACTGAATGAGCAATATTATACCTGCAGTCATAGTATACTGAATGAGCTAAAGTATACCTGCAGTCATAGTATACTGAATGAGCTATATTATACCTGCAGTCATAGTATACTGAATGAGCTATATTATACCTGCAGTCATAGTATACTGAATGAGCTATATTATACCTGCAGTCATAGTATACTGAATGAGCTATATTATACCTGCAGTCATAGTATACTGAATGAGCTATATTATACCTGCAGTCATAGTATACTGAATGAGCTAAAGTATACATGCAGTCATAGTATACTGAATGAGCTATATTATACCTGCAGTCATAGTATACTGAATGAGCTATATTATACCTGCAGTCATAGTATACTGAATGAGCTAAAGTATACCTGCAGTCATAGTATACTGAATGAGCTATATTATACCTGCAGTCATAGTATACTGAATGAGCTAAAGTATACCTGCAGTCATAGTATACTGAATGAGCTATATTATACCTGCAGTCATAGTATACTGAATGAGCTAAAGTATACCTGCAGTCATAGTATACTGAATGAGCTATATTATACCTGCAGTCATAGTATACTGAATGAGCTATATTATACCTGCAGTTGGTAACCAGAGTTAACTTTGCCGACAAGAATGCCACCCCGAGTTCTTAGTTGTAATTTGTGATTTGGTTCGACATTGAGGGCTCCAGTTAATTAAGGCTCTACTAATGTCTCTTACTTGCTACATATGTACAGTATATCTGTCTGTCTATTTATTTATCTCAATATAATGTCTATGTAATTATCTTTCTACCTACCTACTGAATACATCAATCTCAGTCTATATACCTATTCATCTTATCTCTCTCTCTCTCTCTCTCTCTCTCTCTCTCTCTCTCTCTCTCTCTCTCTATATATATATATATATATATATATATATATATATATATATATATATATATATATATATATATATATATATATATATTGTATGCGTCATCTATTTATCAACCTATAAGTGTACCCTTGTGAAGCTGTGACCAAAATACTCCGGGCACTAATTTAGATCCCAACAAGTTCGTCCTACCGTACGGAGCGATACACATGTGCCCTCAATTCATAATTAATACTTCTAATGCACACACACACCTCACTCTCTCTCTCTCTCTCTCTCTCTCTCACACACATATTTGTTTTGTTTCGTTTTCTCTGGTTCAAATATACCTTGGATTTGGCTGGGTTTCTACTTATCTCCAAAATATATAAGGGGCATATTTGCAGACACGGTAGTTGTTTTCCTCGTGTCTCACTTATCAAATATATCAGAGAGAGAGAGAGAGAGAGAGAGAGAGAGAGAGAGAGAGAGAGAGAGCCTTGTTACGATTATGTGCTCTGGTTGGCTTAGATGTAAAGATCATTATGTACTAAATGATAATCCGTGGGAAGATTAGAGTACGTCACAGTCAGTTCCCAGACTCTATACTGTACTTAACCAATCCTACCTTCATATAACTGGAAGCACATTACGTAATTTAGGTAATTATGTAATTGTAGAGGTTAAATTATGATCGTGTCGTATTTAATGAATAACATGAAATACACTTGAACATGTCCAATAGCCTTAGTTAACTAGGCTAGACTGAAAACAATGTATGAGTTTAAGGAAGGTATGAAAAGGGTAATTCAAGTGTCCATCATATTATATCCTTATAAAGGAATAAACAAACCCATCTAATGTAAGGTAAATATATGTATAGCAATAAGCCCAATGATCTTATATACCATTATATACCACTGACCTTTTACTTTACACTATAGAATAACACATGAACATTCTTATTCTAAAATGGATACCAAAAACTTAAACCAATCAGCCGTGGATGATATATTTCACCGGATTTCCAGGTCCAATATTTATTTTATCGCTGAGATACTACACTATAATTGTTATAATATATATTTACCACGGTGACATTGTGATATGAATATATTGGTGGAATATATAAATAATTAGACTTTACATCCAAAACTATTACTATTAGCCAAGAGGAAATAAAGTCAAGTAAGGGGAAAAGGGAGGAAGTTGATGAAAAATTGTATTCATGGCAGGTTGTTAAAAATACGGGTGGGAAAGTCACACTCAAGAAGCAGGATAGTAGAATAGGTATGAGTGTGACAAATACATTCTCTCCTTTGCGAGACGAATGTGAGGGAAAAGATAGTCAGGATAAGGGAGGGATAACCGAAGTGCCTGCCGCCGACTCAGCTCCAACCTCTGACGCTGTGCTACCTACCACCACCACTACCCCCACCACCACCACCACCACCACCAAGGGACCTTCTGCCACCACCGGGGGTTCTCCAACTGCAGCTGCTGGATCCTCCCGAGGGAAAGGTAAGTCTGTGTCCCGAGAAGGTAAGTCTGTGTCGATTGTGGGCGACTCCATGGTAAGACATTTAGTTAGGGCTACCCGCACTAAACTTAGGAAGGTTGTGTGTCTGCCTGGCCATGGAGTTGGGAGGGTTTTAGAGAAGATGGACCACATCTTGGAAGATAGTGGAGATAACCCCATTATCTGTCTCAGTGCCGGGAGTAACGATGTTGGTAAGGGTAGAAGTGAGGAACTGCTGCAGCAGTATCGGGATGTGTTAGATAAAGTTAGGATGAAGGGAGGGATCCCTGTAGTACATTGTATCCTACCCAGAAGAGGAGTTCCCAAGGAATGGACATCCAGGGCGATTGGTGTCAATTGCCGTTTGGAGAAATATTGCAAAGAAAAAGCAATACCATTCATTGATAACTGGGATAGTTTCTATGGGAGAGATGGGATGTACGCAAGGGATGGGGTTCATCTTTCACGGTTAGGGGTTTCTACATTAGCTAGTTCTTTAGATAGGGTGGTTGTGGGGTTTTGAACAGAAATATTGAGAGTGTAAATGAGAGGTTAATTGGAACAATTTTAGCGTCAGGCGAAAGCGATAAGGATATTCAGTCTCATGCTAAAAATGATGACTATAATGCAAATAATAGTAGTGATGGTGCAACAGAAGATGGAAATGTCGCTAAAAACAAAGGTAAATTAGGTATAAAGAAAAGAAGTAAATTGAGAGTATATTACACAAACTGTAGGAGTCTATGTAACAAAATGAACGAACTTAGAGCCCTTGTTAGCAAAGAAAATATAGACATAATAGCGCTAACTGAAACGTGGATTAATACAGAAACCAGGCATTTTTTAGCAGAATTTGATATACCAGGATATAGTTTGTTTAAATATGACCGAACAAGTAAGAGGGGTGGCGGTATAGCAGTGTTTGTCAGGAGTACATTAAAAAGCTGTATTAAATCAGGTATTAGACTAAATAACGATAATGAAAGTGTTTGGGTAGAGGTTAACGAAGGTAGTGAGACCATAGTTATTGGAGTTATGTATAGACCGCCAAATATGAGTAGAAATGACGGAACGTCATTATGGGAGGAAATTAAAATGGCATCAAGGTTTAGCAATGTGTGCATTATGGGGGATTTTAATTTTCCGAATATAGATTGGCAGCATCAAATAGGAGACTCTGATTCTGAGGAGTTTATAGAGGTAGTACAAGATAGTTTTTTATTTCAATTCATAGATACGCCGACTAGAGGTAATAATATTCTCGATTTAGTTTTCAGTAACAATGAACATATGGTAAATAATGTAGAGATAGGGGACCACCTAGGAAATAGTGACCACAATTCTGTGTATTTTAATATACAATGGAAAGGTAATACCAGAGAGAATACAACATTAATACCTGACTTTAGAAAAGCCAATTATGGTGGGTTAAGAAGAGCCCTATTAGCGGACCCTATGGTCAAAAAATTAAGTCGATCCAGGTGTCCAAATGAGTGTACCCCTTCTCAGGCACCTGTCATCTTAAGTCAGGAAGAGACGTCAACCTTGGTAGATACATACGATAATTTTATCAAGTCAGTATTCAATGCACAAAATAAATACATCCCCAAAAGAAAATTTAGATCAACACAGAACCAACCCAAATGGATGAATAATAGACTATTAGATCTTCTAGGACAAAAGAGAGGAATATATAGAAAAATTAGAAAAGGCGAAATTCACCTACTTGCTTACTATCAGAATCTATCAAGACAGGTAAAAAAGGATATTAGGAAAGAAAAAAGAAATTATGAAATTAAGGTTGCCAATGACTCAAAAAATAATCCTAAAGCTTTTTACCAACTATATAAATCCAAGGTTAGAGATGTAATTGGTCCCCTTAAAACTTCGATAGGAGAAATGACAGAAAATGATTTAGAAATGTGCAGTACATTAAATGGTCAATTTCTTTCCGTTTTCACTAATGAAAATTTGGCACAGTTTCCAGAAGTCCGTAAGGTATATAGCGATAGTATAGAAAATAGGTTAAGTACGGTTACTATAAGTAGAAATGATGTGCTTAAGGAAATTGACAGACTGAAACCTCATAAATCGCCTGGTCCTGATGAGGTATATGCTAGAGTATTAAAAGAATGTAGGGATGAGTTAAGTTACCCATTAACATTTTTATTTAACAAGTCATTGGAGACAGGTATAGTTCCAGAAGCTTGGAAGCTTGCAAACGTAGTTCCGATCTTCAAAAAAGGTGACAAATCAATAGCATCCAATTACCGTCCCATTAGTCTTACATCAATCATAGGAAAGCTACTAGAGTCAATTATTGCTAGTAAAATTAGAAACCACTTAGATACATTTAATTTAATAAATTCTTCTCAGCATGGATTCACTCAGGGACGTTCTTGCCTTACTAATTTGCTTAGTTTTTTCTCAGAGGTATATGAAGCAGTAGATAATGACAAGTCATATGATATAATATATTTAGATTTCAGTAAAGCTTTCGACAGAGTCCCCACGAGAGATTGATGAGAAAGGTTGAGGCGCATGGAATAGGTGGGGCGTTGTTGGGATGGATTAGGTCATGGCTAATTGGTAGGAAGCAGAGAGTCAGCATAAATGGTACGAAGTCAGAATGGGGAGCAGTCAAAAGTGGTGTCCCCCAGGGATCTGTATTAGGTCCTCTGTTGTTTGTTATATACATAAATGACCTTGATTTAGGTATAACTAGTAGGATAAGTAAATTTGCAGACGATACCAAGATGGGGAGAACAATTGATTCAGATAGAGATATAGAGTGCCTCCAAAGGGATCTAGATACCTTACACGAATGGTCAGTAAATTGGCAGATGAAGTTTAACATTGACAAATGCAAGGTATTAAAGATAGGGAAGATGCATACAAATGTTAAATATAAACTAGCTAATGTGGAATTAGAAAACTCGAATTGTGAGAAAGATCTAGGTGTGTTTGTTAGCAATGATTTGAAGCCTAGACAACAGTGTATAAGCGTTCGAAACAAGGCAAACAGGATTCTCGGGTTCATCTCAAGGAGTGTGAGTAACAGAACTGCTGATGTTATCTTAAAACTTTACTTGTCATTAGTGAGACCCCATATGGATTATGCTGTTCAATTTTGGTGTCCTTATTACAGAATGGACATAGATTCATTGGAGAGAGTACAACGTAGAATGACAAAAATGATCCATAATATTAGAAATCTTCCGTATAAAGAAAGGTTGAAGAAATTAGGCTTACATTCGTTAGAGAGACGCAGAGTTAGAGGGGATATGATAGAGGTGTTCAAGTGGGTTAGTGGGATTAACAAAGGGGACATGACAAATGTACTAAAGCTCAGTGATAGCGAAAGAACTCGTACAAATGGTTTCAAATTAGATAAATTTCGTTTCAGAAAAGATATAGGCAAATATTGGTTTGGTAACAGAGTTGTAGATGGGTGGAATGGACTACCAAGTGCTATAGTGGGATTAAAAACGATAGGGAGCTTTAAGATAAAATTGGATAAGCATATGGACGAGAAGGGTTGGGTGTGAAGGGGGATCAGCAGGGTTGGGCCAATCAGCGCTCTGCAGACCCCCGTAATCCTGCGTTAATCTCTAACCGTTTTGGTAAGATGATCCTCAGGGTATTAGAGTGTTGAGCCTATAATTGGGCTTTGTAATTGGGGTTGTGTGGGACAGGGATCTGCCTTGCTTAGGCCAATCGGCTTTCTGCAGACTCCCATTTTCTTATGTTCTTATGTTCTTATGTATTTTGGCTCGAACGTCCCTTCATTTTGGCCCTGTCACTCTTTCAACTATAGGGGAGGCACTCGCTACAGGCAGTTCTGCCTTATGTCTCCCTCACTCACATAGAACACAACAAAATGCAACAAAACAAAGAAAGAAGAAATGTCAGTGGGCCTTCACCTTAGTAACAACCGATATGGTGTGTGTGTGTGTGTGTGTGTGTGTGTGTGTGTGTATGTGTGTGTGTGTGTGTTAATCTGCTCGCGAATAACCTAATGTATATTATAACTTTAATACCAAGATGACAAACTTTGGAGGTATTAGTTAACAAGTTTTGAGAGGTTAATTGGAACAATTTTAGCGTCAGGCGAAAGCGATAAGGATATTCAGTCTCATGCTAAAAATGATGACTATAATGCAAATAATAGTAGTGATGGTGCAACAGAAGATGGAAATGTCGCTAAAAACAAAGGTAAATTAGGTATAAATTAGGTATAAATCAGTTCAGTGACAGTCAGTGACAGAGAAGGTTGTGTTAATCTGAGCTCCTGCCCGGACCACTTACCAGTGACCTTTAGTGACCATTACACCTACCTGTGTTTGGGGGCAGTGCACTCGTGTTATATAAAAGTGTTATAGCTCAGTTTTTTAGCTGTTAGTTTACTTGTTTTTGTTTTTCTGTACTTAGTTTCGTGTTCCTCGCTAAGCTTATTGGGATCATGGCAGGTATGGAGTGCGAGTCTCTAACTGATCTGCATCATCTTATTCTCCAGGTAAGAGAGGAGATGGTTGTGGTGAAGGAAGAGGTCTTGGCTCTAAGGGAGGTTAATGTTAAACTTCAGAGGGAAGTGGATTTGATTAAAGACGAAAATCTAGCTTTCAAGCTTAGCCAAGAGGAAATAAAGTCAAGTAAGGGGAAAAGGGAGGAAGTTGATGAAAAATTTTATTCATGGCAGGTTGTTAAAAATACGGGTGGGAAAGTCACACTCAAGATGCAGGATAGTAGAATAGGTATGAGTGTGACAAATACATTCTCTCCTTTGCGAGACGAATGTGAGGGAAAAGATAGTCAGGATAAGGGAGGGATAACCGAAGTGCCTGCCGCCGACTCAGCTCCAACCTCTGACGCTGTGCTACCTACCACCACCACTACCCCCACCACCACCACCACCAAGGGACCTTCTGCCACCACCGGGGGTTCTCCAACTGCAGCTGCTGGATCCTCCCGAGGGAAAGGTAAGTCTGTGTCCCGAGAAGGTAAGTCTGTGTCGATTGTGGGCGACTCCATGGTAAGACATTTAGTTAGGGCTACCCGCACTAAACTTAGGAAGGTTGTGTGTCTGCCTGGCCATGGAGTTGGGAGGGTTTTAGAGAAGATGGACCACATCTTGGAAGATAGTGGAGATAACCCCATTATCTGTCTCAGTGCCGGGAGTAACGATGTTGGTAAGGGTAGAAGTGAGGAACTGCTGCAGCAGTATCGGGATGTGTTAGATAAAGTTAGGATGAAGGGAGGGATCCCTGTAGTACATTGTATCCTACCCAGAAGAGGAGTTCCCAAGGAATGGACATCCAGGGCGATTGGTGTCAATTGCCGTTTGGAGAAATATTGCAAAGAAAAAGCAATACCATTCATTGATAACTGGGATAGTTTCTATGGGAGAGATGGGATGTACGCAAGGGATGGGGTTCATCTTTCACGGTTAGGGGTTTCTACATTAGCTAGTTCTTTAGATAGGGTGGTTGTGGGGTTTTGAACAGAAATATTGAGAGTGTAAATGAGAGGTTAATTGGAACAATTTTAGCGTCAGGCGAAAGCGATAAGGATATTCAGTCTCATGCTAAAAATGATGACTATAATGCAAATGATAGTAGTGATGGTGCAACAGAAGATGGAAATGTCGCTAAAAACAAAGGTAAATTAGGTATAAAGAAAAGAAGTAAATTGAGAGTATATTACACAAACTGTAGGAGTCTATGTAACAAAATGAACGAACTTAGAGCCCTTGTTAGCAAAGAAAATATAGACATAATAGCGCTAACTGAAACGTGGATTAATACAGAAACCAGGCATTTTTTAGCAGAATTTGATATACCAGGATATAGTTTGTTTAAATATGACCGAACAAGTAAGAGGGGTGGCGGTATAGCAGTGTTTGTCAGGAGTACATTAAAAAGCTGTATTAAATCAGGTATTAGACTAAATAACGATAATGAAAGTGTTTGGGTAGAGGTTAACGAAGGTAGTGAGACCATAGTTATTGGAGTTATGTATAGACCGCCAAATATGAGTAGAAATGACGGAACGTCATTATGGGAGGAAATTAAAATGGCATCAAGGTTTAGCAATGTGTGCATTATGGGGGATTTTAATTTTCCGAATATAGATTGGCAGCATCAAATAGGAGACTCTGATTCTGAGGAGTTTATAGAGGTAGTACAAGATAGTTTTTTATTTCAATTCATAGATACGCCGACTAGAGGTAATAATATTCTCGATTTAGTTTTCAGTAACAATGAACATATGGTAAATAATGTAGAGATAGGGGACCACCTAGGAAATAGTGACCACAATTCTGTGTATTTTAATATACAATGGAAAGGTAATACCAGAGAGAATACAACATTAATACCTGACTTTAGAAAAGCCAATTATGGTGGGTTAAGAAGAGCCCTATTAGCGGACCCTATGGTCAAAAATTAAGTCGATCCAGGTGTCCAAATGAGTGTACCCCTTCTCAGGCACCTGTCATCTTAAGTCAGGAAGAGACGTCAACCTTGGTAGATACATACGATAATTTTATCAAGTCAGTATTCAATGCACAAAATAAATACATCCCCAAAAGAAAATTTAGATCAACACAGAACCAACCCAAATGGATGAATAATAGACTATTAGATCTTCTAGGACAAAAGAGAGGAATATATAGAAAAATTAGAAAAGGCGAAATTCACCTACTTGCTTACTATCAGAATCTATCAAGACAGGTAAAAAAGGATTAGGAAAGAAAAAAAAAATTATGAAATTAAGGTTGCCAATGACTCAAAAAATAATCCTAAAGCTTTTTACCAACTATATAAATCCAAGGTTAGAGATGTAATTGGTCCCCTTAAAACTTCGATAGGAGAAATGACAGAAAATGATTTAGAAATGTGCAGTACATTAAATGGTCAATTTCTTTCCGTTTTCACTAATGAAAATTTGGCACAGTTTCCAGAAGTCCGTAAGGTATATAGCGATAGTATAGAAAATAGGTTAAGTACGGTTACTATAAGTAGAAATGATGTGCTTAAGGAAATTGACAGACTGAAACCTCATAAATCGCCTGGTCCTGATGAGGTATATGCTAGAGTATTAAAAGAATGTAGGGATGAGTTAAGTTACCCATTAACATTTTTATTTAACAAGTCATTGGAGACAGGTATAGTTCCAGAAGCTTGGAAGCTTGCAAACGTAGTTCCGATCTTCAAAAAAGGTGACAAATCAATAGCATCCAATTACCGTCCCATTAGTCTTACATCAATCATAGGAAAGCTACTAGAGTCAATTATTGCTAGTAAAATTAGAAACCACTTAGATACATTTAATTTAATAAATTCTTCTCAGCATGGATTCACTCAGGGACGTTCTTGCCTTACTAATTTGCTTAGTTTTTTCTCAGAGGTATATGAAGCAGTAGATAATGACAAGTCATATGATATAATATATTTAGATTTCAGTAAAGCTTTCGACAGAGTCCCCCACGAGAGATTGATGAGAAAGGTTGAGGCGCATGGAATAGGTGGGGCGTTGTTGGGATGGATTAGGTCATGGCTAATTGGTAGGAAGCAGAGAGTCAGCATAAATGGTACGAAGTCAGAATGGGGAGCAGTCAAAAGTGGTGTCCCCCAGGGATCTGTATTAGGTCCTCTGTTGTTTGTTATATACATAAATGACCTTGATTTAGGTATAACTAGTAGGATAAGTAAATTTGCAGACGATACCAAGATGGGGAGAACAATTGATTCAGATAGAGATATAGAGTGCCTCCAAAGGGATCTAGATACCTTACACGAATGGTCAGTAAATTGGCAGATGAAGTTTAACATTGACAAATGCAAGGTATTAAAGATAGGGAAGATGCATACAAATGTTAAATATAAACTAGCTAATGTGGAATTAGAAAACTCGAATTGTGAGAAAGATCTAGGTGTGTTTGTTAGCAATGATTTGAAGCCTAGACAACAGTGTATAAGCGTTCGAAACAAGGCAAACAGGATTCTCGGGTTCATCTCAAGGAGTGTGAGTAACAGAACTGCTGATGTTATCTTAAAACTTTACTTGTCATTAGTGAGACCCCATATGGATTATGCTGTTCAATTTTGGTGTCCTTATTACAGAATGGACATAGATTCATTGGAGAGAGTACAACGTAGAATGACAAAAATGATCCATAATATTAGAAATCTTCCGTATAAAGAAAGGTTGAAGAAATTAGGCTTACATTCGTTAGAGAGACGCAGAGTTAGAGGGGATATGATAGAGGTGTTCAAGTGGGTTAGTGGGATTAACAAAGGGGACATGACAAATGTACTAAAGCTCAGTGATAGCGAAAACTCGTACCAATGGTTTCAAATTAGATAAATTTCGTTTCAGAAAAGATATAGGCAAATATTGGTTTGGTAACAGAGTTGTAGATGGGTGGAATGGACTACCAAGTGCTATAGTGGGATTAAAAACGATAGGGAGCTTTAAGATAAATTGGATAAGCATATGGACGAGAAGGGTTGGGTGTGAAGGGGGATCAGCAGGGTTGGGCCAATCAGCGCTCTGCAGACCCCCGAAATCCTGCGTTAATCTCTAACCGTTTTGGTAAGATGATCCTCAGGGTATTAGAGTGTTGAGCCTATAATTGGGCTTTGTAATTGGGGTTGTGTGGGACAGGGATCTGCCTTGCTTAGGCCAATCGGCTTTCTGCAGACTCCCATTTTCTTATGTTCTTATGTTCTTAAAGAAAAGAAGTAAATTGAGAGTATATTACACAAACTGTAGGAGTCTATGTAACAAAATGAACGAACTTAGAGCCCTTGTTAGCAAAGAAAATATAGACATAATAGCGCTAACTGAAACGTGGATTAATACAGAAACCAGGCATTTTTTAGCAGAATTTGATATACCAGGATATAGTTTGTTTAAATATGACCGAACAAGTAAGAGGGGTGGCGGTATAGCAGTGTTTGTCAGGAGTACATTAAAAAGCTGTATTAAATCAGGTATTAGACTAAATAACGATAATGAAAGTGTTTGGGTAGAGGTTAACGAAGGTAGTGAGACCATAGTTATTGGAGTTATGTATAGACCGCCAAATATGAGTAGAAATGACGGAACGTCATTATGGGAGGAAATTAAAATGGCATCAAGGTTTAGCAATGTGTGCATTATGGGGGATTTTAATTTTTCGAATATAGATTGGCAGCATCAAATAGGAGACTCTGATTCTGAGGAGTTTATAGAGGTAGTACAAGATAGTTTTTTATTTCAATTCATAGATACGCCGACTAGAGGTAATAATATTCTCGATTTAGTTTTCAGTAACAATGAACATATGGTAAATAATGTAGAGATAGGGGACCACCTAGGAAATAGTGACCACAATTCTGTGTATTTTAATATACAATGGAAAGGTAATACCAGAGAGAATACAACATTAATACCTGACTTTAGAAAAGCCAATTATGGTGGGTTAAGAAGAGCCCTATTAGCGGACCCTATGGTCAAAAAATTAAGTCGATCCAGGTGTCCAAATGAGTGTACCCCTTCTCAGGCACCTGTCATCTTAAGTCAGGAAGAGACGTCAACCTTGGTAGATACATACGATAATTTTATCAAGTCAGTATTCAATGCACAAAATAATACATCCCCAAAAGAAAATTTAGATCAACACAGAACCAACCCAAATGGATGAATAATAGACTATTAGATCTTCTAGGACAAAAGAGAGGAATATATAGAAAAATTAGAAAAGGCGAAATTCACCTACTTGCTTACTATCAGAATCTATCAAGACAGGTAAAAAAGGATATTAGGAAAGAAAAAGAAATTATGAAATTAAGGTTGCCAATGACTCAAAAATAATCCTAAAGCTTTTTACCAACTATATAAATCCAAGGTTAGAGATGTAATTGGTCCCCTTAAAACTTCGATAGGAGAAATGACAGAAAATGATTTAGAAATGTGCAGTACATTAAATGGTCAATTTCTTTCCGTTTTCACTAATGAAAATTTGGCACAGTTTCCAGAAGTCCGTAAGGTATATAGCGATAGTATAGAAAATAGGTTAAGTACGGTTACTATAAGTAGAAATGATGTGCTTAAGGAAATTGACAGACTGAAACCTCATAAATCGCCTGGTCCTGATGAGGTATATGCTAGAGTATTAAAAGAATGTAGGGATGAGTTAAGTTACCCATTACATTTTTATTTAACAAGTCATTGGAGACAGGTATAGTTCCAGAAGCTTGGAAGCTTGCAAACGTAGTTCCGATCTTCAAAAAAGGTGACAAATCAATAGCATCCAATTACCGTCCCATTAGTCTTACATCAATCATAGGAAAGCTACTAGAGTCAATTATTGCTAGTAAAATTAGAAACCACTTAGATACATTTAATTTAATAAATTCTTCTCAGCATGGATTCACTCAGGGACGTTCTTGCCTTACTAATTTGCTTAGTTTTTCTCAGAGGTATATGAAGCAGTAGATAATGACAAGTCATATGATATAATATTTAGATTTCAGTAAAGCTTTCGACAGAGTCCCCCACGAGAGATTGATGAGAAAGGTTGAGGCGCATGGAATAGGTGGGGCGTTGTTGGGATGGATTAGGTCATGGCTAATTGGTAGGAAGCAGAGAGTCAGCATAAATGGTACGAAGTCAGAATGGGGAGCAGTCAAAAGTGGTGTCCCCCAGGGATCTGTATTAGGTCCTCTGTTGTTTGTTATATACATAAATGACCTTGATTTAGGTATAACTAGTAGGATAAGTAAATTTGCAGACGATACCAAGATGGGGAGAACAATTGATTCAGATAGAGATATAGAGTGCCTCCAAAGGGATCTAGATACCTTACACGAATGGTCAGTAAATTGGCAGATGAAGTTTAACATTGACAAATGCAAGGTATTAAAGATAGGGAAGATGCATACAAATGTTAAATATAAACTAGCTAATGTGGAATTAGAAACTCGAATTGTGAGAAAGATCTAGGTGTGTTTGTTAGCAATGATTTGAAGCCTAGACAACAGTGTATAAGCGTTCGAAACAAGGCAAACAGGATTCTCGGGTTCATCTCAAGGAGTGTGAGTAACAGAACTGCTGATGTTATCTTAAAACTTTACTTGTCATTAGTGAGACCCCATATGGATTATGCTGTTCAATTTTGGTGTCCTTATTACAGAATGGACATAGATTCATTGGAGAGAGTACAACGTAGAATGACAAAAATGATCCATAATATTAGAAATCTTCCGTATAAAGAAAGGTTGAAGAAATTAGGCTTACATTCGTTAGAGAGACGCAGAGTTAGAGGGGATATGATAGAGGTGTTCAAGTGGGTTAGTGGGATTAACAAAGGGGACATGACAAATGTACTAAGCTCAGTGATAGCGAAAACTCGTACCAATGGTTTCAAATTAGATAAATTTCGTTTCAGAAAAGATATAGGCAAATATTGGTTTGGTAACAGAGTTGTAGATGGGTGGAATGGACTACCAAGTGCTATAGTGGGATTAAAAACGATAGGGAGCTTTAAGATAAAATTGGATAAGCATATGGACGAGAAGGGTTGGGTGTGAAGGGGGATCAGCAGGGTTGGGCCAATCAGCGCTCTGCAGACCCCCGAAATCCTGCGTTAATCTCTAACCGTTTTGGTAAGATGATCCTCAGGGTATTAGAGTGTTGAGCCTATAATTGGGCTTTGTAATTGGGGTTGTGTGGGACAGGGATCTGCCTTGCTTAGGCCAATCGGCTTTCTGCAGACTCCCATTTTCTTATGTTCTTATGTTCTTAAAGAAAAGAAGTAAATTGAGAGTATATTACACAAACTGTAGGAGTCTATGTAACAAAATGAACGAACTTAGAGCCCTTGTTAGCAAAGAAAATATAGACATAATAGCGCTAACTGAAACGTGGATTAATACAGAAACCAGGCATTTTTTAGCAGAATTTGATATACCAGGATATAGTTTGTTTAAATATGACCGAACAAGTAAGAGGGGTGGCGGTATAGCAGTGTTTGTCAGGAGTACATTAAAAAGCTGTATTAAATCAGGTATTAGACTAAATAACGATAATGAAAGTGTTTGGGTAGAGGTTAACGAAGGTAGTGAGACCATAGTTATTGGAGTTATGTATAGACCGCCAAATATGAGTAGAAATGACGGAACGTCATTATGGGAGGAAATTAAAATGGCATCAAGGTTTAGCAATGTGTGCATTATGGGGATTTTAATTTTCCGAATATAGATTGGCAGCATCAAATAGGAGACTCTGATTCTGAGGAGTTTATAGAGGTAGTACAAGATAGTTTTTTATTTCAATTCATAGATACGCCGACTAGAGGTAATAATTCTCGATTTAGTTTTCAGTAACAATGAACATATGGTAAATAATGTAGAGATAGGGGACCACCTAGGAAATAGTGACCACA
The DNA here is from genome assembly GCA_032716605.1 of Paralithodes platypus. Lineage (NCBI taxonomy): Eukaryota > Metazoa > Arthropoda > Malacostraca > Decapoda > Lithodidae > Paralithodes > Paralithodes platypus. Next base: position 5,106,685 of record CM064548.1, on the reverse strand, counting down.
ATTCTGTGTATTTTAATATACAATGGAAAGGTAATACCAGAGAGAATACAACATTAATACCTGACTTTAGAAAAGCCAATTATGGTGGGTTAAGAAGAGCCCTATTAGCGGACCCTATGGTCAAAAAATTAAGTCGATCCAGGTGTCCAAATGAGTGTACCCCTTCTCAGGCACCTGTCATCTTAAGTCAGGAAGAGACGTCAACCTTGGTAGATACATACGATAATTTTATCAAGTCAGTATTCAATGCACAAAATAAATACATCCCCAAAAGAAAATTTAGATCAACACAGAACCAACCCAAATGGATGAATAATAGACTATTAGATCTTCTAGGACAAAAGAGAGGAATATATAGAAAAATTAGAAAAGGCGAAATTCACCTACTTGCTTACTATCAGAATCTATCAAGACAGGTAAAAAAGGATATTAGGAAAGAAAAAAGAAATTATGAAATTAAGGTTGCCAATGACTCAAAAAATAATCCTAAAGCTTTTACCAACTATATAAATCCAAGGTTAGAGATGTAATTGGTCCCCTTAAAACTTCGATAGGAGAAATGACAGAAAATGATTTAGAAATGTGCAGTACATTAAATGGTCAATTTCTTTCCGTTTTCACTAATGAAAATTTGGCACAGTTTCCAGAAGTCCGTAAGGTATATAGCGATAGTATAGAAAATAGGTTAAGTACGGTTACTATAAGTAGAAATGATGTGCTTAAGGAAATTGACAGACTGAAACCTCATAAATCGCCTGGTCCTGATGAGGTATATGCTAGAGTATTAAAAGAATGTAGGGATGAGTTAAGTTACCCATTAACATTTTTATTTAACAAGTCATTGGAGACAGGTATAGTTCCAGAAGCTTGGAAGCTTGCAAACGTAGTTCCGATCTTCAAAAAAGGTGACAAATCAATAGCATCCAATTACCGTCCCATTAGTCTTACATCAATCATAGGAAAGCTACTAGAGTCAATTATTGCTAGTAAAATTAGAAACCACTTAGATACATTTAATTTAATAAATTCTTCTCAGCATGGATTCACTCAGGGACGTTCTTGCCTTACTAATTTGCTTAGTTTTTTCTCAGAGGTATATGAAGCAGTAGATAATGACAAGTCATATGATATAATATATTTAGATTTCAGTAAAGCTTTCGACAGAGTCCCCCACGAGAGATTGATGAGAAAGGTTGAGGCGCATGGAATAGGTGGGGCGTTGTTGGGATGGATTAGGTCATGGCTAATTGGTAGGAAGCAGAGAGTCAGCATAAATGGTACGAAGTCAGAATGGGGAGCAGTCAAAAGTGGTGTCCCCAGGGATCTGTATTAGGTCCTCTGTTGTTTGTTATATACATAAATGACCTTGATTTAGGTATAACTAGTAGGATAAGTAAATTTGCAGACGATACCAAGATGGGGAGAACAATTGATTCAGATAGAGATATAGAGTGCCTCCAAAGGGATCTAGATACCTTACACGAATGGTCAGTAAATTGGCAGATGAAGTTTAACATTGACAAATGCAAGGTATTAAAGATAGGGAAGATGCATACAAATGTTAAATATAAACTAGCTAATGTGGAATTAGAAAACTCGAATTGTGAGAAAGATCTAGGTGTGTTTGTTAGCAATGATTTGAAGCCTAGACAACAGTGTATAAGCGTTCGAAACAAGGCAAACAGGATTCTCGGGTTCATCTCAAGGAGTGTGAGTAACAGAACTGCTGATGTTATCTTAAAACTTTACTTGTCATTAGTGAGACCCCATATGGATTATGCTGTTCAATTTTGGTGTCCTTATTACAGAATGGACATAGATTCATTGGAGAGAGTACAACGTAGAATGACAAAAATGATCCATAATATTAGAAATCTTCCGTATAAAGAAAGGTTGAAGAAATTAGGCTTACATTCGTTAGAGAGACGCAGAGTTAGAGGGGATATGATAGAGGTGTTCAAGTGGGTTAGTGGGATTAACAAAGGGGACATGACAAATGTACTAAAGCTCAGTGATAGCGAAAGAACTCGTACCAATGGTTTCAAATTAGATAAATTTCGTTTCAGAAAAGATATAGGCAAATATTGGTTTGGTAACAGAGTTGTAGATGGGTGGAATGGACTACCAAGTGCTATAGTGGGATTAAAAACGATAGGGAGCTTTAAGATAAAATTGGATAAGCATATGGACGAGAAGGGTTGGGTGTGAAGGGGGATCAGCAGGGTTGGGCCAATCAGCGCTCTGCAGACCCCCGTAATCCTGCGTTAATCTCTAACCGTTTTGGTAAGATGATCCTCAGGGTATTAGAGTGTTGAGCCTATAATTGGGCTTTGTAATTGGGGTTGTGTGGGACAGGGATCTGCCTTGCTTAGGCCAATCGGCTTTCTGCAGACTCCCATTTTCTTATGTTCTTCTTATGTTCTTAAGTGTATCTGTACCACGGCGATTAAGGGGGGTCACCATTGTTTGTTTGTTTTATCTTTCTCTCATTTTCTCTCTTTCCCTGGCTTGTATCCATTCGGCCCCATTCAGCCAACTGTTTTAAGACGTTTATCCCCATCCAGGTGTCGATTTCATCCTGGCGAGCGATAGCAAGCCATCATTGTATGGAGAAATTCGGCTTCGCCGGGGCCGAATGGATGCAAGCCAAAGAGAGAGGGAGAGAAAGAGAAAAAAGCGAGGTGGGCTCCCGTTATGATAATTGAAGGACTCTTTTTAGAAAACTTTAAGCTCGATGTCGAACTTCTAAAAGTGCCAGATGAGCACATCTTCACAAGGGAACGCACTACCCCCTCGAGCAGTCTGATGCACCAAATCACAACCAACAACGGGTGGGGCATCACGCTCAGCGGGGGCATTAACCCCTTCTGTACTGGCGACGTTTATTTAATTCTATTCTAGGTATATTTAGACGATTTTGCGCAGTTTAAGGAGGATATGTGGTAGTACAAAGGGTTAAGTGAGATGGTTCGAAACCTGATAATTGAAGGAGGCCCTTTTGAAACTGAGTGGAATCGTCTAACAGTAGCCAAAATAAAGTTAATGAACGGCGCCGGTACTGAAAGGATTAACACATCCAAGGTAGGTATATAGGTAGGAAACCCTGAGCATAAAACAGACACATATTAACGTACATACGACAAACACACATGAAAAGTACGCTATAAACAGTATATGCAAATGTAAACTAAGGATAGCTTGACAACTTAACGTGAAACTGAGAGATACACAAACATGGATAAACATGAAGAGGGAGCCCGGGGTTTAGTGGAAAATGTTATATGTTCAAGGTGAGCATTTCGTCCTTGTGTGTGTGTGTGTGTGTGTGTGTGTGTGTGTGTGTGTGTGTGTGTGTGTAAGGAACCCTCTACCGTTCATGTGATGGTATATATTATAACAGCAGCCCATTCTTTATAAGTAGGCCAGAACTCATGACTTCTGACTTCTATAACTAAAAAAACGACTCGAGTAATCGAGCTACTATGTCTACCATTAGGGAAGAGTCAGCCAAGGAATAGCTGAGAAAATGTACAGCCCATTTTCTCTAGCCTTTTTTTAGATACATATGTTAGAGGTCACGATTTGTGGTCTACTTATAATGAATGGACTATAATACGAAGAATGGCGTTCATTCATAGGATAATAGCCAGACAAATCTACACACAAACACACACACACTCTCTCTCTCTCTCCTCATACACCTACAGACACACACTATGATATTTCTGATATCTGTGTCAATGTTTCTGGTGCGCATAATTATATTCCCAAACGAAAGAATATAAGGAACAACCATATATTAAATTTCCTTTTGTTATAATAGCTAAATAATTAGTCCCGTAGGATAGAATTAGGTAACTAACAACATATTATAGTATTTAGTTACACCTTGTCATGATACGACGGAATTGTGAAAGCCAGAGCTCCAAGGCCATGGAAAGTATCTCCATAATAGTCTACGGGAAGCCAACACCATATCTGAAATATACGAAATACCAGATAGCAAAATAGAATGTCCTTTTTAGTTTTTACTATTATGAATATTAAATACATTATTGTGTGTGTGTGATATCTATAGATAGATAGATAGATAGATAGATAGAGAGAGAGTGAGAGTGAGAGACTGAGATTATTAACTAGGACAATCTATTGGCCAACAAACCTACAAATGGTGCAGGAAGAGGGTACAAAGGGGGAAGGAGATGAAAGGGAAGAGGAATGGAAGAGGGAGAGAAGATGAAGGGAGGGGGGGAGGGAAGATGAAGGGAGGGGGAGGGAAGAGGAAGGGAGGGGTGGGAAGAGGAAGGGAAGGAGAAAGAAGAAGAAGTGAGGGGAGAAGAAGAAGGGAAGGGGGATAGGATGGCAAGGGGAGATAAGAGGAAGGGAGGGGGTAGGGAAGAGTAAGCGAGGGGGGGAACGAATATGAAGGTAGGTGAGAAAAAGAAAGGGGTGGTGGGAGCCAAGAGGGAAGGAGGTAGATAATGAGAGAGGAAGAAGAAAGAACAACATTGGGAAACAATACAAATAGGGGTCTCTGAACCTGACATCATAGGTTAACACATTCAAATGGATGTTTACTTAATACTCCTCACGAATGCAGGTGCCTGTTAAATTTCACAAGAGAGAGAGAGAGAGAGAGAGAGAGAGAGAGAGAGAGAGAGAGAGATATATATATATATATATATATATATATAGAGAGAGAGAGAAAGCACATCCCAAGACCCAGGTGGCCAGCTTAACAACACAACATCCTTATTGTGTTTCATGTTGACTTACTTTCAGCCAACTCCACCTCCTCCCCCTTCTCTTCCCCTCCTTCATATTTGTCTCACTTCCTCCCCCTTCTACTCCACCTCCTCCCCTTTCTACTCCACCTCCTCCCCCTTCTACTCCACCTCCTCCCCCTTCTACTCCACCTCCTCCCCATTCTACTCCACCTCCTCCCCCTTCTACTCCACCTCCTCCCCCTTCTACTCCTTCATATTTGTCTCACTTCCTCCCCCTTCTACTCCACCTCCTCCCCTTTCTACTCCCCCTTCTACTCCACCTCCTCCCCCTTCTACTCCACCTCCTCCCCCTTCTACTCCACTTCCTCCCCTTTCTACTCCACCTCCTCCCCCTTCTACTCCACTTCCTCCCATTTCTACTCCACCTCCTCCCCCTTCGACTCCACCTCCTGCCCCTTCTACTCCTCCTCTTCCCCTCCTTCATATTTTTCTCACTTCCTCCTCCCTCTTCTTCTTTTGACTTCTAGTTCAGATTCCCCTCCTTATTCTCTTTATCTCCTCTCTCTCTTCCTTCGTTTCTTCTTCTCCTTTTCCTTCACGATACCCTCCCTCCTTCTCCTCCTCCAGATTCTTCTTATCCTTATAATTTGTCCTTCTCCTTTAATCTCTCTTCCTCCTCGTAGTTCATATCCTCTTCCTTCATGCATCCAACCTCCCCTTCCTCCTTTCTTAATATATAACCCTTTATATAAATGTATTACAACATGATATAAGTTACATATCCTTATTGTGTTTGATATTGACTTCCTTTGATCCTCCTACTCCAACACCCTCTCCTTATCATCAACATTATTATTCTTAATACTACAGATTTTTGTCAAATTATTTTATATTTAAGATGTTTACATAAGAACATAAGAAAATGGGAGTCTGCAGAAAGCCGATTGGCCTAAGCAAGGCAGATCCCTGTCCCACACAACCCCAATTCAATTACAAAGCCCAATTACAGGCTTCACACTCTAATACCCTGAGGATCATCTTACCAAAACGGTTAGAGATTAACGCAGGATTATGGGGGTCTGCAGAGCGCTGATTGGCCCAACCCGGCTGATCCCCCTTCACACCCAACCCTTCTCGTCCATATGCTTATCCAATTTTTTCTTAAAGCTCCCTATCGTTCTTGATCCCACTATATCACTTGGTAGCCTATTCCACCCATCTACAACTCTGTTACCAAACCAATATTTGCCTATATCTTTTCTGAAACGAAATTTATCTAATTTGAAACCATTGGTACGAGTTCTTTCGCTATCACTGAGCTTTAGTACATTTGTCATGTCCCCTTTGTTAATCCCACTAACCCACTTGAACACCTCTATCATATCCCCTCTAACTCTGCGTCTCTCTAACGAATGTAAACCTAATTTCTTCAACCTTTCTTCATACGGAAAATTTCTAATATTATGGATCATTTTTGTCATTCTACGCTGAATTCTCTCCAATGAATCTATGTCCATTCTGTAATAAGGACACCAAAATTGGACAGCATAATCCATATGGGGTCTCACTAATGACAAGTAAAGTTTTAAGATAACATCAGCAGTTCTGTTACTCACACTCCTAGAGATGAACCCGAGAATCCTGTTTGCCTTATTACGAACGCTTATACACTGTTTTCTAGGCTTCAAATCATTGCTAACAAACACACCTAGATCTTTCTCGCAGTCTGAATTTTCTAATTCTAAATTAGCTAGTTTATATTTAACATTTGTTTGCATCTTCCCTATCTTTAATACCTTGCATTTGTCAATGTTAAACTTCATCTGCCAATTTACTGACCATTCATGTAAGGTATCTAGATCCCTTTGGAGGCACTCTATATCGCTATCTGAATCAATTGATCTCCCCATTTTAGTATCGTCTGCGAATTTACTTATCCTACTAGTTATACCTAAATCTAGGTCATTTATGTATATAAGAAACAACAGGGGACCTAATACCGATCCCTGGGGGACACCACTTTTGACTGCTCCCCACTCTGACTTGGTACCATTTATGCTGACTCTCTGTTTCCTACCAATTAGCCATGACCTAATCCATCCCAACAACGACCCTCCTATTCCATGTGCCTCAACCTTTCTCATCAATCTCTCATGAGGGACTCTGTCGAAAGCTTTACTGAAATCTAAATATATAATATCATATGACTTGTCACTATCTACTGCTTCATATACCTCTGAGAAAAAGCTAAGCAAATTAGTAAGGCACGAACGTCCCTGAGTGAATCCATGCTGAGAAGAATTTATTAAGTTAAATTTTATCTTACAGTTCAAGCCACAACATTTCTAAGAGTGTGTGTGTTCTATGTTGTGTGTGTGTGTTGTGTTGTGTTTAGTGTTGTGGTGTAGTGTGTGTGTTGTATTGCGCATGTGTGTGTTGTATTGCGTATGTGTGTGTGTGAGTGTGTGTGTGTTGTATTGCGCATGTGTGTGTGTTGTATTGCGTGTGTGTGTGTGTGAGTGCAGTATGGTGTGCTGTAGTAATAATAATAATAATAATAAAAGGTTTATTGATAATTGCAGCCGTAGGCTGAATATGTACAGAGGAACAGTTTTTAGCTTAACTCTAACTTATATATTATCTTATAATAAGGACCAAAGCACAGTTGTATAAGAGCTGTTTGACCAGATCAATATTATGTACTAGGTTGGCAGATAATTTTCCAGATTGAGATAATAGATTGCATAGGAGCTGTTTGACCAGTAAACATTATGTACAAGGTATGCTGAAAGAAATAATAGTACGCATTTATAAAAGGGTATAAGGTTTGTTGAAAGCTATTGAGTTGATTTACTGACAACATTACTGACTATGTTTACTGTTTGCCTAGTTACTATGTAACTGCTGATAATAAAAGTAAACAGATTATTAAGAATTACAGCCAGAGGCTGGAATGGGAGTAATGTGTCACTGTCGGATTACACAGTGAAAAAAAAGAAAAAAAAAAAAAGAAAAAAAAAAAAAAGGAAACATGCTTGCATTACTGAAATGTTTGTGGACATGCAGTAATGCAAGTAATGGTCACTCTTCTGTAAATCTAAAATGGCTTACTTAAGAATGGGAAAGGTGTGGGACCTTTTTTTTTTTTTTTTTTTTAGTGTGTGGTGGGGGGGGGGGGGGGGGGTAGTGTGTGTGTGTGTGTGGTTGGTTGTGTGTGTGTGTGTGTGTGGTTGGTTGTGTGTGTGTGTGTGTGTGTGTGTGGTTGGTTGTGTGTGTGTGTGTGTGGTGTGAAAGTTTGTGAGTTGATTTACCTGTTATTCTAGGATAGAGATGACATCTCTCGTATGACTGATTACGTATGACTTTTGTTTTCTTTCCTTTCTTTATTTTCTTTTTTCTTTTTTCCCCATTTCCGTTCACTTAAGAATGGGAAAGGTGTGGGACCTTTTTTTTTTTTTTTTTTTTAGTGTGTGTGAGGGGGGGGGGGTAGTGTGTGTGTGTGTGTGGTTGGTTGTGTGTGTGTGTGTGGTTGGTTGTGTGTGTGTGTGTGGTTGGTTGTGTGTGTGTGGTTGGTTGTGTGTGTGTGTGTGTGTGGTGTGAAAGTTTGTGAGTTAATTTACCTGTTATTCTAGGATAGAGATGACATCTCTCGTATGACTTTGATTACGTATGACTTGTTTTCTTTCCTTTCTTTATTTTCTTTTTTTCTTTTTTCCCCATTTCCGTTCACCGTATTTAAGAAAGCTGGTGTTTACACGAGCGTGTATGTATCCCGGCATTCTTTTTGGGAGCAAGTATATTTATTAAATTATTTATTATATAATGTATTAATTGTTTGTTATTGCTTTATTTATTTATCTATTTATTTATTTATTTTTATTTTTACTCATTTATTTATACAGTATAATATATAACCTGAAATATTTAAGGGCTAATTTGCGTTAGGCGCGGAGACTTAACCAAAGGTAGCTTGCTATTAAAAGTTGACGGAAAAAGAGCTCGTGTGACACTGCCTGCCCACTTGTTGTTGGTTTGACACTTAACAAGAGATATGGTAAGTCGCACACTGGTCATTGTTTTTCGGCTAGTCCTACTCAAGATACATAGACTTACAGGTATGTTCACTTTGGCCCAAATATTCGTCCCGCGCGCGCCGGACGTCACTAGGTGATTTTTCAGTAGGGTTCACCAGGTGAGGAGCGGTCAGTCCCGTCCCGACCTCTGGCCAGTTCAGGTCAAGGCTTGGGTCCCGGTCCAGTGAACCCACTCCAGCCATTAGACTTAGATCTCCATGCTGCCTCCAGATTTACTGATAACTTTTCAAATAGCTTACTTTGCTTGTTTTCCAATATGCCCTATTGTGCTATTGCTGGATGCAATTCCAATAATAGCAATAAAAATGTCCCCCATCTACAGTTTCACCGCTCCCCCCCCCCCCCCCCAATAAAGAAATGCAGAAACAGTGGATTGCTCTTTGCAACCCCCAAAAAACTATTTTAATGTCAAGACTGCACGGGTCTGCAGTTTGCATTTTAACCGTACATCATACAAGAGACACCTTATGTATGAATTATTAAATAAACCAGTCCCCAATCGTCTGATTGTATTGATGGATGATATTCGTCTTAAGCTTCATAATATCGTCTAAATTTGGCTACAATAAAATATAGCACACGTTGCTGATACTCAAGGGTTAATATAGCACACGTTGCTGATACTCAAGGGTTAATATAGCACACGTTGCTGATACTCAAGGGTTAATATAGCACACGTTGCTGATACTCAAGGGTTAATATAGCACACGTTGCTGATACTCAAGGGTTAATATAGCACACGTTGCTGATACTCAAGGGTTAATATAGCACACGTTGCTGATACTCAAGGGTTAATATAGCACACGTTGCTGATACTCAAGGGTTAATATATAGAACACGTTGCTGATACTCAAGGGTTAATATAGCACACGTTGCTGATACTCAAGGGTTAATATAGCACACGTTGCTGATACTCAAGGGTTAATATAGCACACGTTGCTGATACTCAAGGGTTAATATAGCACACGTTGCTGATACTCAAGGGTTAATATAGCACACGTTGCTGATACTCAAGGGTTAATATAGCACACGTTGCTGATACTCAAGGGTTAATATAGCACACGTTGCTGATACTCAAGGGTTAATATAGAACACGTTGCTGATACTCAAGGGTTAATATAGCACACGTTGCTGATACTCAAGGGTTAATATATAGCACACGTTGCTGATACTCAAGGGTTAATATAGCACACGTTGCTGATACTCAAGGGTTAATATAGCACACGTTGCTGATACTCAAGGGTTAATTCTACAGTATAGTCAAGCGGTGTGGCAAACAAAGTTGGACTATGGGTAACCCCCCCCCCCATTTCCCATGGACATTCCCCTGGGTATAGGTGCGACATTCCTTGGATAGTTAAAAGTTCACCGCTACATATAAATGGCGCTGATAAGCCTCCCTCTCACCCAACCCCTCGGCAGTAGATATTTTTGTATTTACTTTAACTTAAGTAACTTTCTATGTGGGTACTTTTACTTTTAGCTGAGTAACCTTTCAAGTACATACTTTTACTTGAATCATGTTCACACAGAGGGTTCTGATGTTGCCAGTCACAAGACAGGTGTGTGTGTGTGTGTGTGTGTTACTCAGTTACTCAGTTACTTGTTCGTCAAGGGGAATCCACGCAATGCGAGCTAAGCTCATTATTATCGCGCCTCCTTAACTGGGAATGTATTGCGTGAAATGCATGTTAAGTGTTTTATGTACTGTTGGAATGGCTGTGAATGTGTGTGTAGTCTGTATTTTAGCCAATTGGCGACATCGGAAACGAAGGCTAAGGGTGGATCTGTATGGTACCATTCTCACTATAGACGGTACTGTCTCTCCCGAAGGCTTAGGTAGCCATCAGCTTAGGTGAACCATATGATACCCATCTCGCCTTGTACCATTTTTGCCAACCCCAGATGGGACGTCACAACGTCGTCCACTTATTCCAGGTACCTATTTACAGCTAGGTGAACTGAGGCTAACACATGAAAGGAGACAAGCCCAATTTGTCTCCGCCCGGACGGGGATTGAACCCCCGACCCCTCGTGTGTGAGACGAGAGCTCTACCTACTAGGCTACGGGCTGTGTGTGTGTGTGTGTGTGTGTGTAATAATAATAATAATAATAATCGGTTTATTTCAAGCCGGCAGCCAATGGGGCTGAAAATACACAGACTTAACCTAGATCTTATCCTAAGGGATCAATAGACTGATCCTGGCTGCTAACGAGAGCGCCTACATACTCCCGAAGGAGTAGGACGTGGGCAGGAGACTTTGTGGGCCCCCCGAGGCAGTCCGTCCAGACCTTGACTTCACGGCCAGGGAAAGTTTTTGAGAGAACTTCCCCTGCCGGCGCGTGGGATTGAACCCCCGACACCAGAGCTAGCGCTCCCAATACAGAGTACTAAGCGCCCTCGGCCACCGTGACCGTGTGTGTGTGTGTGTGTATGTGTGTGTGTGTGTGTGTGTGTATGTATGAGCGACTACAAGATACACTACCGGTACTATTTGTAAACCAAAATCATGCATAAATACACAGTAATAACAAAGGACAAATAATAATAATAATAATAATAATAATAATAATAATAATAATAATACAAATTTTAGCATACAGGATTATTAAATATGAGTTTATATGTGTTTACCTTCTACTCTCCATTTTCTTTCATATCCCCAAGATTTAAGGATATCAGTCTTGGGTATAAATACCCCATTTTCCAACTGGAGAACACCTACTGACGTCACTGACCTGCGCACCAGGCGGGAGTGAACATACCTGGTCCTACTGTTGGTTGATTAGGTTCACGATATATATAAAGAAAATTATAAGCATATGGACGAGAAGGGTTGGGTGTGAAGGGGGATCAGCCGGGTTGGGCCAATCAGCGCTCTGCAGACCCCGTAATCCTGTGTTAATCTCTAACCGTTTTGGTAAGATGATCCTCAGGGTATTAGAGTGTTGAGCCTATAATTGGGCTTTGTAATTGGGGTTGTGTGGGACAGGGATCTGCCTTGCTTAGGCCAATCGGCTTTCTGCAGACTCCCATTTTCTTATGTTCTTATGTTCTTATGGGATTGGGCTTGCTTGGTATAGTGATGTCATTGCACGTATAGGGGTGATGGTATTGTGATGCCTGATAGCTCTCCTGGGAGGGGGCGCTGGGGGTGGGAGCATGTTTCGGTGACGTGGGTTGGCGACTAGCTTTTGACCGAATTTCAGAGTGAGGTTCCGGTATCGGCTCGATAGTGTTTCTAATCCCAGGAACCGCAGAGCTTCGGGGTAGTGTGTGTACGAGGGTCCTAGAATGATCCTGGAAGCTCTTCTCTGCACTTTTTCGAGTTGTTCTTTCTGTGGTGCTGTTAGTGATGAGGTCCATGCTGGGCAGGCATAAGTGAGTTTGGGCAAAATGAACAACTTGTACACGTATGAGAGGTCGGGTGAGGGAGCGCCTAGCGACTTAAGACGGCGAAGGAGATAGAGTTTATAGCCACAGATTTTGACTACAGTACTGACGTGGGGTTTCCAATTTACTGTAGATTGTCGTCTATGATGACACTTAATAGTTTGAAGTAGTTCACTACCTGTAGAGCGCTGGATCCAAGGGTGATGAGAGGGGGGTCGATTATGTCTGATCCCACGCTGATGTGCATCACTACTGTTTTGGCACTGTTTATGGTGACGTCGTTGGCTGAAGTCCAGGCCTGAAGTTGGTTGACAAGATCCTGAAGTACGCTGAAGTCAGGTGAGGTGTTGTCTATGCTCACTGCGATTGTTGAGTCATCCACGTACTTTCAGCGTGCATCTGTCTCGCATTGCATCTTTGATCAACATGAGATAGACAAATGGGCCCATTTTGGTACCCTGTGGGACCCCACAGATCAGAGGGAGTGGGGAGGATACAGTGCCTTTTAACCCTTTGAAGCTCTGATGCGTTTTAGCTTTTTATTTTGGCTATCATTAGACGATTGTATGCAGCTTAGGAAGGATTTGTAGGTATTAAAAGGGTAAATACTATCTCAATCAACCCTTTGACTTCCATATACCGTTACTAATCTGAATAAAATCATCTAATAATAGCCAGAGAACAGAACAGAAACGCGTATTGGAGCTTGAAAGGGTTAACCGCACGGATTGTTTGCGGTCACTGAGGAAATTCGCCAACCATAAAACGAGGGAGGGTCGTAATCCAAGCTCCGTTGCCTTTATTATGACAATGTTGTGGTTGACTAGATCGAAAGCCTTACTGAAATCTAGGAAGGTTAAGGCGACTGAGGTTTTTCTTTTTTCCAGGTGTGTGTGTGTGTGTGAGTGTGTGTGTGTGTAATGTTGTATTGCGCATGTGTATGTTGTATTGCATATGTGTGTGTGTGAGTGCAGTATGTTGTGTTGTAGTGTGTGTATGTGTGTGTGTGTGTGTTGTGTTGTGTTGTGTTGTGTTTGTGTGTGTGTTTTAAGTATGACCGTTTGACTTGCTTTGGTACCGACAACAACAATCACTCATTTATAATATATACGTCGTACTCACCCTGCCAACTCATCCCTCTCACTTTCACATTCATCTTACGTATTATTAAGTTTCGGTTCGTTATTACTCGTCTTTTACACACACACACACACACACACACTCTCTCTCTCTCACTCACTCACACTTACTCACTCACTCACTCTCTCTCTTACCAATATGGATATCAACAAGTACTTTACAAGTTATCAACACAATACACTATAGGAAATGGTTGTAAGATCATTGGAAAGTCTTTGTCACTCACATGAGGCAATATATATATATACCGGTATATATATATATTTTTTTTCCAATCGAGTGGTAAACTTAAGCAATGGACTACCTAGAAATGTGTTGTAGCGTCCCAACTTCCAAAAGTCGACTAGATAAATATTTCGCTCTGATTAACTGCCTTTACAAATTAATAGCTTCCCTTCACACTGTGTTTTTTTCTCATATACACTTGGTAGATAAGATACAAGCAGCCTCATAAGGATCAATAGACTGGTTGTTGCGTGTGGTCCTTGTACTCCTTTGTATTTTGTACTATCGACATGCGACTCCAAGAAGACTCAGATGGTAACACATAGGACGACAGATAACACTGGGCACCACCACCACCACGCACGCTGAATATAAACACCATGTGAGGAGGAACACTCTATTGACAACGCTCCGCATATAACAGTAACATCACCAAGGCAATTTCTAAGTCTATTTTTCACCACCACCACACATTTACACGCAACCCTCCACATTGTTTAGCTTGTTCCCCACACACATTTCTCCAGTGTTGGGTATACACATGCACTATTACAGTATTAGCTCTGCTCTCCTAACTCGGGAAGGGCTGGAGCAAATGGGATATATTTTTTCTATTTACTGGTTGACTCTTTCCAAATGGTTGAAATAAGAGCCTCAATGACAAAGTCAAACACAACACATAAAATTAGGATCAACTCAGTAATTAAGGAACTCCCCGTTCTTATCATTAATCCTCCATTACAAATCCCAATGCACTAGAATAAACTAATGAAAGCATATGATCCTCCAGGGATTCGAACTCGGGACATCACACCCAGAACATAAGCATCTAAATCATTACACCACCAACACAGTTAAAGGTTAAATACACGATAAGGATAAATATCCATTTTCGAATTCTGGATATTAATCTAATCATGCACTTAGACCCAACTGCATTATGTTACAGATAATATTATCCATTACTTAGACAAATACATGTTGTATCAATATCGTTGCTCTTTGTTCATCCATGAATGCAATGAATAAAACAAAATTATATATATATATAGTCAGAATCACCACTATTTCTACAGTACTTACCTCAGCAGCCCAAGTAGTCAAAGAGGTAATACTGTTTGTGGTATATATCCCACTTGTTCCACAGATGTTTTGGTAGGTGGCGGGGCAGGGGTGGTAGGTGGCGGATGGATGCACTCAACTCTGTAGGGGTAAAGGTATAGGGTGAGTGGGGGAATGTAGAGGAGAAAAACTAAAACTTCTAGTCTGTCTCCTATGTGTATTGTTAAATAATTTGGTTACTGCTTATGTTAGGTTAAGAGGTACAAGCATTAGACATGTAAACTAGTTCCAATGTCCATAATAAGACTGAAGAAATCGACCTTGGGTGTGTTAATTGCACCGTCGAGCATGATATAATATTGTAGTAACTCTAGGAAATAATACCCCCCCCCCTTTGTTGGTTATGATTAGGTGCAGCAGACTGTTCGAGGGGTAACATGTTCCCTTGTGAATATGGGCTAATCTTAATCTGGCACGTTCTGAAGTTAGACGTCGAGGGTTCTCTCTAAGTTTGCTAAAGAAACGCCCCTAGTGTATCTTACTCGCCGTGTTAACTATAGCCTTCAAAGTTTTTATCTCATTATAATTACAAAATACAGTATATACAGTAAGTGTATTTGCGAGCACATAAACACACACACACACATACACACAAGGTATACAATGTACAGTACTAATATTAACAACGATTTTCTATTGTCCTTACAGGTATGTTTGGAAAGCTGAAGCTGTTTGTCATGGGGTACTATAGTCTATTCGCTGTAAGTAGGCGAGAAATCATGACCTCTATCATCTGTAACTCAAAAAGGGCTAGAGCAAATTGGTTGTACATTTCCACATCTATTCTTTGACTGACTCTTCCCAAGTGTTAGACATATTAGCTCGATTACTCTAGTAGTTTTCTAGTTACAGAGGTTAGAGGTCATGATTTCTGCCTACTTACAGCGAATAAACTATAGTAGGAAAGGTGAGCATAGCCAACATTATACAACATTATACTGAGTGGTGGGTTTATACTTATGTTTGGATTACCCTGGGGATCAGGTAAGATATTATTACCTGCAGTTATGAGTGGCATATAATATAATGAGTGATTATGAATGACTCCTCCATAATCTGTACCAGTCCAGTGATTTATTGACTGAATTTATATTGTTGTTCCTATAAATACATGTCTTTTAAAGGGGCTACAATTCCAACAAACTATCTAACTTAAACTTTAGGAAACATTATGGGATTCTGTGAACAGTAAGCTAGTTACTGCTCCATTATAGAACATTCAATTTCTTCAAGGCGTGAAAGTGTTCTCGTTTTCTTTGTCAAGATATTCTGTGTAGACTATTTTAATTTTCCTAAAATAGACGTTTGCTTTGGCGAGTACAGTAACACAAGTTATACTCTTACATATCTACTTTAATTATTGGATAAATATTACATTTGCAATTCCCCACTGTTTGCCATATGCTCAAAAGGCCTTAATATTATCCTTCAATAATCAAACCTCTCGTGATTTTAACCCTTTGAAGATTATGACGCATTTTGTCTGTTTATTCTGAATATCATTAGACGATTTTATACAATTTAGGAAGGATCTGTGGGAATTATAAGGGTAAAGACCATTTCAAGTAACCCTCTGACTTCCACATACCCTTCCTATTCCGAAAAAGTCAAATAATAGCCAAAAAACCAGAAAATAAATACGTCATCGGATCTTCTAAGGGACATATTAGCATCGAAGACTTCAGAATAATAAAGCACTAAACACCGAGACGTGTTAACATTTACGTGACATCATCCAGCAAATAAGATACTGAAGATTAATATGCAGGCTTCGAAACTGCATAATAAATCGTAGGCTTGTGCATATTTAATTACAACTGTCTTGATAGCGTAATGCATAGTGCGCGGAATTTCGATGTGAGTATCCTAGGTTCGAGTCCTTGGAGTGCCATATGTATTTGTTGATTTCATTAATTGAGTTTAGAAGTGAAGTTGGTTGGTGGAAAAAATATAATAGTCAGCAAGAATGTCTTTATGACACACTTCTTAACCCTATTTGGTCAGATGGGGGTATTTTTGGATCTCCCCTGTTTCGCTCCATTATTTTGGAGATTTTAAGACGTTTCACCCCATTAGCTTGACGGTAAACTGTCATGTCCCCAGCTTGATTACTCGGCTACTACGATCATTGTGTAGCGAAATACGTGTACAGCTGTATTGTTAATGGGCGAGCTCACACAGGCGGATCTTGTGTTCGAGTCATGTGATAAGTGGCTTAAAATGTGGCATGGATACTTGTTGACCTCACCTCATTCAAAAGCTTATATTTGCTTAATGACGCCAATCAAAATCAAAAGGTAGCCTTAGTAAGGATTATAAATGTCACTGGTGAGCCCTGACGAATTTTGTGGAGTGTTCGCTAAGGCCCATATTAAGCCATCAATCAAAAGATTCGGATAACAAAAGACATAACGTAGGTGTGAGTTCCCTCATTATATACAGTATACCTAACATATGACGCAGAGACATACAGGTGTTACAGTTAAGGATCGATAAATCAGCTATTAAGGGATTCAATTAACCGGCAGATGAAATCATTCTTACTTTTATAAATTCCAATCTCAACACTAAACACCTCCCAATGAAATTAATGAAAGCGTGTGATCGTCCCGGGATTCGACACTGGGTTACCACATACACATCTTAAACACTCCAATCATTACACCATCAAGACAGTTAAGGGGAGATCTCCACTTGAGGGATTTTTTTCTTGACCCCTTCCTCCCTCATGTTTAGCCCCATTGCTTTTGATATTATAAAACGTTTGCCCCATTAGTTTAGCGATTTTAAGAACTTTCACCCCATATTAAGACCTTTCGTGCCATTCAGGTGTCAATTTTATCCTGGCGAGCGATAGCGAGCCTGTAATTTAAGATGTAATTTAAGATGTAATGTAATTTAAGATGTAATTTAAAATGTACACATTTATCTTGAAAGGGACTCAAGGGGGTGTAATTTTAAGCTAGATGGAGGTCTAGGGAACAAACTAAAGATATCCCCTTAAAGGTTTAGGCACAAGCCTACGACATATTATCCATTCTCAAATACTGGATATTAATCCAAGCATGTACATATACCCAACTGCACTATGATAGTCTAATGATTACACAAATGGAAGAAGTAATTGATGGGGAACTTAACCACAAGGGAAGTAATTGATGGGGCACTTAACCACAATGGAAGTAATTGATGGGGCACTTAACCACAAGGGAAGTCATTGATGGGGCACTTAACCACAAGGGAAGTAATTGATGGGGGCACTTAACCACAAGGGAAGTAATTGAAGGGGCACTTAACCACAAGGGAAGTAATTGATGGGGCACTTAACCACAAGGGAAGTAATTGATGGGGCACTTAACCACAAGGGAAGTAATTGATGGGGCACTTAACCACAAGGGAAGTAATTGATGGGGCACTTAACCACAAGGGAAGTAATTGATGGGGCACTTAACCACAAGGGAAGTAATTGATGGGGCACTTAACCACAAGGGAAGTAATTGATGGGGCACTTAACCACAAGGGAAGTAATTGATGGGGCACTTAACCACAAGGGAAGTAATTGATGGGGCACTTAACCACAAGGGAAGTAATTGATGGGGCACTTAACCACAAGGGAAGTAATTGATGGGGCACTTAACCACAAGGGAAGTAATTGATGGGGCACTTAACCACAAGGGAAGTAATTGATGGGGCACTTAACCACAAGGGAAGTAATTGATGGGGCACTTAACCACAAGGGAAGTAATTGATGGGGCACTTAACCACAAGGGAAGTAATTGATGGGGCACTTAACCACAAGGGAAGTAATTGATGGGGCACTTAACCACAAGGGAAGTAATTGATGGGGCACTTAACCACAAGGGAAGTAATTGATGGGGCACTTAACCACAAGGGAAGTAATTGATGGGGCACTTAACCACAAGGGAAGTAATTGATGGGGCACTTAACCACAAGGGAAGTAATTGATGGGGCACTTAACCACAAGGGAAGTAATTGATGGGGCACTTAACCACAAGGGAAGTAATTGATGGGGCACTTAACCACAAGGGAAGTAATTGATGGGGCACTTAACCACAAGGGAAGTAATTGATGGGGCACTTAACCACAAGGGAAGTAATTGATGGGGCACTTAACCACAAGGGAAAGCCTCGCTAAGAATTACTCCTTAACCTGAATACATCTTTTTTGTATTAATTCCACTCTCAACACCAAGCACCTCCCAATTAAATTAATGAAAGCATGTGATCGTCCAGGGATTCGAACCTGGGTTACCACATACAGATCTTAAACACTCTAATCATTACACCATCAAGCAGATTAAAGCATGACCAAGGAGGAGGGCCGGAGTGACTATAGGGCCGGAGTGACTATAGGGCCGAAGTGACTAAACAAACACTAGAGAAGTAAACTGACTATAGCATGCCCAAGGAGGGGGGCCGGAGTGACTATGGGGCCAAAGTGATTAAAGAAACACTCGAAAAAAAAAACCCCGAGTACAGCATGACCAAAGAGGAGAGCCGGAGTGAGTATAGGGGCCGGAGTGACTATAGGGCCGAAGTGACTAAACAAACACTCGAAAAACAAAAACAAAACACGACTATAGTATGACCAAAGAGGGGGCCGGAGTGACTATAGGGACCAAAGTGACTGTAAACAAACACTAGATAAATAAAACCCACTGCATGACCAAGGAGGGGGGTCGGAGTGACTATAGGGGCCGGAGTGACTGTAAACAAACACTAGATAAATAAAACCCACTGCATGACCAAGGAGGGGGCCGGAGTGACTATAGGGGCCGGAGTGACTGTAAACAAACACTAGATAAATAAAACCCACTGCATGACCAAGGAGGGGGGCCGGAGTGACTATAGGGGCCGGAGTGACTGTAAACAAACACTAGATAAATAAAACCCACTGCATGACCAAGGAGGGGGCCGGAGTGACTATAGGGACCAAAGTGACTGTAAACAAACACTAGATAAATAATACCCACTGCATGACCAAGGAGGGGGGCCGGAGTGACTATAGGGGCCGGAGTGACTATAGGGGCCGGAGTGACTGTAAACAAACACTAGATAAATAAAACCCACTGCATGACCAAGGAGGGGGCCGGAGTGACTATAGGGACCAAAGTGACTGTAAACAAACACTAGATAAATAAAACCCACTGCATGACCAAGGAGGGGGGCCGGAGTGACTATAGGGGCCGGAGTGACTATAGGGGCCGGAGTGACTGTAAACAAACACTAGATAAATAAAACCCACTGCATGACCAAGGAGGGGGGCCGGAGTGACTATAGGGGCCGGAGTGACTATAGGGGCCGGAGTGACTGTAAACAAACACTAGATAAATAAAACCCACTGCATGACCAAGGAGGGGGGCCGGAGTGACTATAGGGGCCGGAGTGACTAAACAAACACTCGAAAAAAAAAAAAAACGACTATAGTATGACCAAGGAGGGGGCCGGAGTGACTATAGGGACCAAAGTGACTGTAAACAAACACTAGATAAATAAAACCCACTGCATGACCAAGGAGGGGGGCCGGAGTGACTATAGGGGCCGGAGTGACTAAACAAACACTCGAAAAAAACAAACAAACGACTATAGTAGAGGGGGCCGGAGTGACTATAGGGACCAAAGTGACTGTAAACAAACACTAGATAAATAAAACCCACTGCATGACCAAGGAGGGGGGCCGGAGTGACTATAGGGGCCGGAGTGACTGTAAACAAACACTAGATAAATAAACAACCAGTCACAACAGGTGGTCAGTGTTTGGGTATAAGGTTGTCTATGACGTCAGCCGTGGTGACAAGAAAACATGTTAGTCTAATGGCTCTTCAAGGACACACTAAACAGATTAAAGCAATCACTTGTTGTCGAAGCTCATTTTACTTTTCTATTTCACCTCTTCAATTTCAATATGTTTTCCCTTAATCATAAAAATGAATACATCAATAGGCCTTTTTTTTTTTTTTTTTTTTTTTTTTTTTTTTTTTTTTTTTATGTAGATGAGGGAGACAAAAGGGAAAACTGCCTGTGGTGAGTGCCTCCCCCAGAGTTGAAAGAGTGACAGGGCAAAACATCAAGGAATGTTCGAGCAAAAATGTCTGGACACACGGAGTTTGAAGCAATTTAAGTCATAGGATGAGGGAAAGATGGATTCAGGGAGAGAGTTCAAGAGCTCAGCTGTTGAATATAAGAAAGATTGGGAGTATCGTTTCACTCTAGAGTTGGAGAGTTGCACAGAGTAGGGGTGGGATTGTGTTGCAAGACGGGTACTATATACGTACCCTACGTTGAGGAGGTGGTATACACTGGGAGAGGTCTGAGGAACATAGGTTACAATGGTTCACAATTTCAATCCCATGGTATTTTCCTTTATGTGAAATACTGATAAACAGTTTTTCAGCTTATGAAGGACATTTCGTAGTTAAAGGATTACACACCTTATCTAAAGTATTACTCTGACCTTACAAAGTCCCATAATATAAAATCATCTGGATATAGTCACACTAATAAATCATAAGCTCAAGGTATAATAGACAAAATTATATCTACGAACGCCATAAACTATAGTCTGATTTTTTGTGTTGCTTTGTTTTATGTGACAAAATGCAACCCCATAACAGCCGTTTTTTCGCTTCTTAATGGTAAAATATGTAAATGCTGTTTGTGTAACATATTAATGCTAGCTCATTATAATTAACAACATATTATTACTTACGGCATATAGTCATGTAGTACCTAAATATTAAGGGGAGATCTCCACTTAAGGGATTTTTTTCTTGACCCCTTTCTCCCTCATGTTTAGCCGCATTGCTTTTGATATTATAAAACGTTTGCCCCATTAGTTTAGCGATTTTAAGAACTTTCACCCCATATTAAGACCTTTCGTGCCATTCAGGTGTCAATTTTATCCTGGCGAGCGATAGCGAGCCTGTAATTTAAGAGGAACCGGCCTTCGGCCGGGACATTTTTCTACCGAAAAATGTACAAATTTATCTTGAAAGGGGGTCATGGGGGTGTAATTTCAAGCTTGATGGAGGTCTAGGGAACAAACTAAATACTTCCCCTTAAGCTTTACACAGTCAGCCATTAGATTGGATATTTTCATGTGGCTTACGTCACATAATTATATTATGTTACAGACTACTTCCAACCATCCGTTAGTAATACTATTTATGTTACAGACTACTTCCAACCATCCGTTAGTAATACTATTTATGTTACAGACTACTTCCAACCATCCGTTAGTAATACTATTTATGTTACAGACTACTTCCAACCATCCGTTAGTAATACTATTTATGTTACAGACTACTTCCAACCATCCGTTAGTAATACTATTTATGTTACAGACTACTTCCAACCATCCGTTAGTAATACTATTTATGTTACAGACTACTTCCAACCATCCGTTAGTAATACTATTTATCACCTAATTGACAATGGTGACCTGTAACGCATAATTGAAACGTCCAGGGTTCAATTCCCAGGCAGGGCGAGACGGATGGTTAGTCTTCTTGGACCTTATGCCTCTGTTCATCTAGCAGTAAATAGGAACCTGGAATTACTGAACATTTGTGACGTACCACCCGTGGAAGCGAAGTGTTGTATCCTAATAATATTCAGTGTCTGTGTGTACCAGGTTGGATAACTCACACGAGATAACCATCACAGGCTCCAAAGGGCAACACAAACAACCAAACACACACACACACACACACACCGCTATTCACCCAACCACCTCCCAAAACCTCAACATAGACCCACGTAACACCAACCGAGCTGTCGTGCGACCTTCTCATTACCTAACATCAGCACTTAAGGGGGGTCACCGGTTTTGTTTTATCTTCTTCTCCTTTTCTCTCTTTCCCTGGCTTGTATCCATTCGGCCCCATTCAGCCTACTGTTTTAAGACGTGTATCCCCATCCAGGTGTCTATTTCTTCCTGGCGAGCGATAGCGAGCCAGCATTTTATGAAGAAATCCGGCTTTGCCGGAAAATGTTTTCTATCGAAAAATGTACGAATTTAGCTTGCTGTCAAAACAAATATATGTATATGCTGGCTCGCTACCGCTCGCCAGGAAATTATTGACACCTGGATGGGGGCAAACGTCTTAAAACAGTAGGCTGAATGGGGCTGAATGGATAAAAGCCAAAGAGAGAGGGAGAGAAAAAGATAAGAAAAGCGAGGTGGGCTCCCTTAAGTGTTTACGCCTCCCTTCCGGCCGGTCTGTCACGCTCTTGTAAGGCTTAGGTGTGAAGCCCGTGAGTATTTCGTCAATGGGGCGGGACAGAGGTTTTTGTTTTTATGTTTTGTTCTCCAAGAGGACTTATAACTCAGGCTTCAAGATACCTGGGTTGTCGACCTCTTTTCGTCTACGTCGAATACAAAGGCATATGAATAGTCGACCGTTGTTGTTGTTGTTATTTGTTGTGGATCAGAGCTCAGCTGATTAGTTGATTTGTAGCCGTATTTATTTAGATACTGATCAGTAATTTGGCATAGAGATAAATATGACCCACTAAATGTGCTGGGTCCATTTGAAACTATAATGCATGACCAAACCTGAGAATCCTCCGGTGGGCTGTGAAGGATTCAGCTATGACTTCCTTGATTCACCACCATAATTATTGAGATAATTACTTGAATTTTGTCAACTGTATATATATATATATATATATATAGTACATCCGTGGGTGGCCTAGGGCACCGTAATTTCCATAGTAAGCATATTAAAAGAGTCAAAACTGTACTCAACGCCATCTTTATTTTCACTTACTTCTTTTCAATTTTCTTTACAAATTTTCGGCCCACATCAGGGAAGCCATCATCAGGTAAAACAACTGATCCTTAAACAAAATGAAATCTAAAATTAATGCAAAGTAAAAGTGGATCAAATATAATTCAAAATTTAAAGTTTAGCATAAAACATGAACACATTAAATCATCCTAGATCACAAATAAACGTAAATAATCAATCAAAATTTAAAAAGACCATTACATTTTATCAAAACAATAAACATGTTTCTATACTATTCCACAAACAACTTTAATCACATTTTATATATTCACTTCCACAAATTAATTTGATGTGGGTAGGCTATTTAGTCTACAACAGTTACATTTGATGTGGGTAGGCTATTTAGTCTACAACAGTTACATTTCAATAACAAACAAATCATGAATGGTGAGTCATTAGGAGTATCTTATATAACACACACACACACACACACACTTATACATATATATATATATATATATATATATATATATATATATATATATATACAGTATATATATACCGGTATATATATATATATATATATATATATACCGGTATATATATACACAGTATATACCTGTATATCCTTTCACTCTGTACTGGCATAATATAACCAAAGTAGGTCAAACACGTCCTAAAAGTTAATCCACCGTAATATTTAACTTTCAGCCACATGTTAAGGGAGGTCACCTCGCTTTTTGTATCTTTATCTCCCTCACTCTTTGGCTTGTATCCATTCGGCCCCATTGTGCCTACTGTTTTAAGACGTTTACCCCCATCCAGGTGTCAATATTTTCCTGGCGAGCGGTAGCGAGCCAGGAAAATATATATTTTTGCTTTGACAGCAAGCTAAATTTGTACATTTTTCAATAGAATAATGTCTCCGGCGAAGCCGGATTTCTCCATACAATGCAGGCACGCTATCGCTCGCCAGAAAGAAACCGACACCTGGATGGGGATAAACGTCTTAAAACAGTTGGCTGAATGGGGCCGAATGGATACAAGCAAAGGGAAAGAGAGAAAAGGAGAGAAAGATAAAAAAAAGCCGGTGACCCCCGTTAACCATTTGCCAGCCGTCAGTAATAGGCACACACTGGAGCTCAAACTTATAATAGAACATAGGATTTTATTTGTATCACTATGCAAACAGTAGCCTGATTTGGTCGAACATAACCATATATTACACAGGGACCAGTGAGTACCTAAGATTCATTATAGTGTTTGACATTAGACTGTACACAACAACACAATCATGATAACACCTATCTTAAAATCATAAAAGTCTACGGAGTTTATGTTCCATCATTCATTCTATCGATTAAAATATTACGCTTTTTCAACAAACAAAATCTCTTTCTCTCTCTCTCTATCCACATTTGTCTTATTAGATCTCCATTTACTCTCCACTCACATACTCCATATTATAGCTTATCATAATTCTCACCAAAAGCCCCAAAACTCTCTCTCTCGCTTTCCTCTACCCCTCCTCTTTCGTCCTCCTCCACCACCATCATCTCCTTTTCTCTCCTCTTCTTCCCTCCTCCACCACCTCCTTATCTTTCTCTTCCACACTTTCTCCTCTTCTTCCCTCCTCCACCACCTCCTTATCTTTCTCTTCCACACTTTCTCCTCTTCTTGCCTCCTCCACCACCTTATCTTCCTCCACATCTTCCTCTTTTTCCCTCCTCATCTTCCTTGTCCACCACATCCTCCTCTTTTTCTTTCCTCCATCACCTTATCAGTGTATTATTCTTCTTCTTCTTCTTCTTCCTCCCTTCCGCTCTTCCTCAGTCTCTCTACAACCTTTCCTATTCTCTCTGTTCAACCCTTTCTTCTTCTTCGTCTTTGTCTTCTTCTTTTTCGTCTTCAACACTTCTTCCTCCCCATTATCATCAACAACTTATCTAATGGGACAGACTTGGAGAGAGAGAGAGAGAGAGAGAGAGAGAGAGAGAGAGAGAGAGAGAGAGAGAGAGAATTCCTTCTTTTCTTCCTCCTTATCGTTCTCCTCCTCCTTTCCCTCTCCCCCACCATCACAAAAAAAAAAAAAATATTTATATGTACCGTATATACTGTATATATACATATATATATATATATATATATATATATATATATATATATATATATATATATATATATATATATTCCTATATAACCCTTCCCCCTCCCCCTCCCTTACTCACTTCACACCCCACTGTTCCTCCAATCTCCACCGGCTCTCGTTTCTCCTGCCATCCATCTATCCCTACCCCCTCCTCCCTCCCCTCTAACCGTACCCCACGTACCCCCCCCCCCCTTCCCCACACACCCTTTCCTACCTCCCCTACCCCACCTACCACCCCCTATTTCCCCTCCCCCCCCTTCCTACCCCTACCCCCCCCCCCCCCAGCTAACACGACCTCTCTCTCACGTCCACACCACACAGTTCTATGACCTCGTATGACCTCACTTGCTACTCACTTTACGTATTACATCACTTAACAATTACCTGTCTTTTCGATTACACTAATGCATAAATAACAAAACATAGAAATACCTGGTGTAAGTTAAGAGATCCTTTACGATCTCTAGTGTAAGTGTATATATACTGCATAAATGTAAATGCAATTTTCCTTGCATATAACGAACGTGCAATATATATATATATATATCATGTATATAATGCATGGATGTATACACCATGTAGGCCTATTACTGCATTAAAGTAAACATTAGGCTATTAATAAAACGAAAACATCTACAGCCGAGTGTCATATATATAATGAGAGCCTAAACCGAGTAAATCCTGCCCACGGTATATATAAAATACGGCCTCTTAATTATCTATAACATACGGCCTCCTAATTATCTATAAAATACGGCCTCTTAATTATCTATAACATACGGCCTCCTAATTATCTATAACATACGGCCTCCTAATTATCTATAACATACGGCCTCCTAATTATCAGTTAATTGTATGAGTGACGGGGGGGGGGGGGGTGAGAAGGTTATGATAATGTTTGTTGCTGTTATTTGTCTTGTCCTTGGTTGTAATGCTGGTGTTGTATTTCTCGCTACAGATGTTATATTTATTGTGACGGTGGTGCGATATTTGTGCTGTATTGTTGTCATTTTTGTTATTTTCTTTCTTTGTTGTATGTTTTAGCTGGTACATTTGCTGCCTTTGTTGTTTTATCTCCAATTATACTGCTGACAACGAGGTGTTGTTGTTGTTGTTGTTGTTGTTGCTAGTGCATTATTGTTTTTGATGAGGCCTTTGTTGTTTATGTCTTTGTTATTGTGGTGATAATGAATTAAAATGGTGTGTATGTGTGTGTGTGTGTGTGTGTATGTGTGTGTGTGTGGTGTGGTGTGGTGTGTGTGTGTGTGTGTGTGAGAGAGTGGGTGTGTGTGTGTGTTTGTGGTGATGGTGGTGTGTGTGTGTTGGTTAACCCTTTCACGCGCATATGACGCAGAGGTTGCCAGATTAGCAATAAGAAATAGAGTTCTCTCTCTTATAAATACCTCTCCAAAATTAGTTTCTGCCCACAGTTAACTCAAAGACAACTGCAGAGGTTGAAGTAACTAAACTAAAGGTTTCTAAATACCCCTGATGGTAACAAAGACTTTAAAGTATCCCTAATAGGCTCAAAATCGCGTCATATGTCGCAGAGGGTTAATATCACTTTGTGTTAATGGTTTGTTATTGTTGTTGCTGGTCTATACAGGGAAGCGATCAGTGAAAAGTGGTGTTTTTAAACTATGTGTAGGTAGCGAACGTCACAAGGTTTGTACATGACAAATTAGCCACATTATGTTCAAACGTTGTCAAATGTGGTGGTCTGCAGCAACTTACGACAAAACAAGTAAGTACCCAGTCAAATTATGGTATACCTATAATACTGTGCCTACAACAATATACAGATGGTTGTGATGGCAAGGATGGTAACTGTGGTTGTGGTAGTGGTAGTTAAGGGGACATGGCCGCTTTTCTGGACCATTTTGTCCCTCATGTTTAGCCCCATTAGTTTTCAGATGTTAAGATGTTTGCCCCATTAGTTAGTCGATTTTAAGACCCTTCGCCCCATTTCTTCGTAAATATTTAGACCTTTCGTGCTATTTAGGTGTCTATTTTTCCCTGGCGAACGATATGTAATGTTGGAAGAACCGGCCTTCGGTCGGGAAATTTTTCTACCGAAAAAATGTACAAAATAATCTAGAAGGGGGATCTAATGGATGTTTTTTTTTTAATTTGATGGAGGTCTACGGAGGAAACTAAACAAATAATGAATACATGCAAAAATCGCCCAAAAAGTTAACCGTCTCCCCTTAAGATAGTATGGTAAGTGGTGGTTGAGAATGTGGTGGTTGATTGGATGATAGTGGTAGTTGTGGCTGTGTTAATGGTGGTGGAAGTAGGGATAGTCAGTACTCTGTGATTATTGATATAGTGCTGCCTGGTTGACGGTTGGTGGGGTAATGTTTGTGGTAATGACAGAAGATGATAGTAATGACAGTAATTATGTGGTAGCAGTGGTTATCATAGCTGTGGTAGTGATAGACGTGATTGCTACTACTATTGAAAAAACTATAGTATATTCACTATAATTAGGCCTGAAATCTTAACTACTAACCTCCATAAAAAAAAAAAAAAAAAAAAAAAAATATAATAATAATAATAATAGGCATAATAATAATAATAATCGAGCTAATAATATATCTACCCTATATGCAGCGTTAGCCAGGGAAGAGATCTGGAAATTGACCACTTGCGAGTTTCAGGCTATAAGGAAGTTGGAACCGTGAACATCAAAATTAAACAGAAATGCAATAATAATGTACGCGTTTCTGATGGATAAATGGTATTATATGGTGAATTGGGTTTGATGTATTTATATATGTACTACGACCGTGTTTTAGCTGTAAATTCTGTTACATATCGTTGTCTACAGCTCCAACTTCCTTATAGAACGAAACTCGCAAGTCGGCAATTGACAGCCTATTTTCCCTAGCCCATTTAGATTTACAGAGGTTAGGGGTCAAAACGTCTGGCCTAATTACAATCAATAGTCTATAGTTGTGGTAGTTATAGTAGATGTACAGTCATAAGTCATAATACCTGCACACCCCTTTCAATCTGTATCGAACCCAAGCGAGACAATCCAATGTTCTGTTATATCCCAGAGGCTTCAAAACTTGGCTTTAAGGGGGGATGGGCGTATTTATTTTCTCATTTATGTACCTTTTTAATATTTTTTAGTTTCCTCCCTAGACCTCCATCAAGCTTAAAAAAACTCCCACCCAAGACCCTCCTTCAAGATACATTTGTAAATGTTTCGATATAAAAGTTTGCTTACATATGTGAGACAGTATGGCAAGCGTTAGCCACTTTAGCCACTACATGTCAGTTCTTTTTCTAGCTTCACGAGAAAGGGACAGGAAAGAAGTCAAGACAGATGGTAAGAGAAGGGGGAGGGGGGGCCTCAAAGAAGGGGTAAAAGGAGATGGTAGGAAAAGGGGGGGGGGGGGGGGGGGGGAGTCAAGGAAGGGGGTCAAGAAAGATGGTAGGAAAAGGGGGGGGGGGATCAAGGAAGATGGTAAAAAGGGAGGGGGGGTCAAGGAAGGGGGTAAAAAAAGATGGTAGGAAAAAGGGGGGGGGGGGGGTCAAGGAAGATGGTAAAAAATGGGGGGGTCAAGGAAGCGAGTCAAGAAATATAATAAAAAAAAGGATGGGGTAGTCAAGGAAGATGGTAGAGAAGAGGGGGGGGGGTGCAAGGAATATGACAGGAGAAGGAGGGGGAGGGGGGACAAGGAAGATGGTAGGAAAGGTGGGGGTCAGGGAAGATGGTAGGAAAGGGGGGGGGGGGGTCAACGAAGGGGGTCAAACGGATGGTAGGAAAGGGGGGGGGGGGCGGGCGTCAAGGAAGATGGTAGGAAAAAGGAGGGGGAGTCAAGAAACATGGTAGAAATGGGGGGAGTCGAGGAATGGTGTTAAGAAAGATGGTAGGAAAAGGTTGGAGGGGGGGAGGGGGGAGCGGGTCAAGGAAGATGATAGGAAAGGGGGGGGGGGGGGAGGGGAGACAAGGAAGATGTAAGGAAAAGGGAGGTCAAGGAAGGGGGTCACGAAAGATAATAGAAAGGGAGTGAGGAGTCAAGGAAGATGGTAGGGAAGAGAGGGAGGGGGGGGGGGGGGGCAAGGAAGATGCCAGGAAAAGGAAAGGGGGTGGGGTGTAAAAGGAGGTCAGTGTAAAGGAAGGGGGTCAGATAAAGGGGGCAGTGGGGGGGGGGGGGGCGGAGGGAGGGGGTTAGGTTATATAAGCTCCAAAGAGGACAAAGGCAGTATTTTCGGCAGCCCCTGTGTGATCAAGCCAAGGGTTTACTGGTTGTAGGGTTAGTGTTGGCTGGTTAGGGTCAGTGTGGTAGTGGTAGTAATGGTGGTAGGGGGAGTGATGGTAGTGGTGGAAGTTGTGGTAGGGGGAGTGGTGGCAGGGGGAGTGATGGTAGGGATGGTAGGCTGGTTTAGTGGTAGTTGTGGTGGTAGTTGTGATAGTGGTGCTAGTTGTGGTAGTGAGGGGGGGGGGGGGTGGCATTGTGGATGGTAGGCTGGTTAAGGAGGTAGTTGTGGTAGTTATAGTTTTGGCAATGAGGGTGATAGAGATGTTAGTGATGCAGGTATGATTGGCTAACAGGAGTGGTTGTGGTGATAGTATACTCTATTCGCGGTAAGTGGGCGAGAAACCATGACCTCTATTCGCGGTAAGTGGGCGAGAAACCATGACCTCTATTCGCGGTAAGTGGGCGAGAAACCATGACCTCTAACCTCTGTAATTAAAAAATGACTAGAGTAATCGAGCTAATGTTTCTACCATTTGGGAAGAGTCAGTCAAGGAATAGATTTGGACATATACAGCCAATTTGCTCTAGCCCTTTTTGAGTTACAGAGGATAGAGGTCATGATTTCTCGCCTACTTACAGCGAATAGACTATAGTGGTTATGGTAATTGTATTTATTTTTATAGTTTTCTCCATAAACCTCCATCAACCTTAAACAATACCCCCAAGACCCCCTATCGAGGTTAATTCGTGTATTTTCGGTAGACAAAACGACGGTTCCTCCCAAATTGCACGCTCGCTATCGCTCGCAAGGATAAAATCGACACCTAAGTGGCACGAATAATCTTGAAGTTGACAAATAAATGGGGGAGGGGGGGGGGGTCTTAAAATACACAAAATAATGGGCCGAACGTCTTATAAACTCAAAACTAGTGGGGCTAAAGCAAGAAGAAGGAGAAGGGGGGGTCCAGAAAAACGGCCCATCTCCCCTTAAGGGGAGGTTTTTAGTTTGTTTCCTAGTCTTCCATCAATCTTAAAATTACACCGCCTAGACTCCCTTTCAAGATAAATGTGTACATTTTTCGGTAGAAAAATGTCCCGGCCGAAGGCCGATTCCTCTTAAATTACAGGCTCGCTATCGCTCGCCAGGAAAAAATCGACACCTAAATGGCACGAAAGGTCTTAAAATTGACAGAAATGGGGCTAAAGTTCTTAAAATAATCCAACTAATGGGGCGAACGTCTTACAATTTCAAAAGCAATGGGGCTAAACATGAGGGAGAAAGGGGTCCAGAAAAAAGTCCCTCAAGTGGAAATCTCCCCTTAATCCAGACACCCAAAGTAGTACACAGTACAACGTTATGCACACGAAGCCTGACAAAGGACAAACAAAGGTATACGCCGCTGGAAGGTCACCGCTTAAACCCCACTTGTTTTGGTTCAAGGGGAGATGGGCGGGATTTTCTGGTCTCCCTTTCTTCCTCGTGTTTAGCCCCATTAGTTTTGAGATTTTAAGACGTTTGCCCCACTAGTTTGTCGATTTAAAAACCTTTCACCCCATTTCTTTGTCAATATTAAGAACTTTCGTGCCCTTTAGGTGTCGATCTTTTTCCTGGCGAGCGATAGCAAGCCTGTAACCGGCCTTCGGCCGTGACATTTTTCTACCGAAAAATGTACAAATTAATCTCGAAGGGGGATTTAATTGATGTTTTTTTTTAAAGTTCGATGGAGGTCTAGGTAGGAAAACAAAAATACATGAATATATAAGTAAATAGACCCAAAAAAACAAGCACTAACCCCTTAAGGATACATATATATAACTGCGATTATATTATTACTAAAGCCGGTATCACACGAGAGCTTTTGTAGTCAACATTCGATAATCAACACTTTTCTGGCAACGTTTCTGGAATATTTTGCACTGGTATCGGAAACTAGACTGATGATAGATTAATTTAGGTGACCGATATATTATAAATGTTGACCTCATAAGCTGCCAGATCAGTGTTGAGGATAAATGTTGAGGGAAAAAGCGCTCGTGTGATACCGGCTTTACATTATTATGCTGCTATTGGGCTTCACATTATTCCCAACAAAGACACTCGGATATTATTTGGTCTCGCATTTAACTGTGTTGGTGGTGTAATGGTTTAGGTGCTTATGTTCTGGGTGTGGTGTCCCGAGTTCGAATCCCGGGAGGACCATATGTTTTCATTAGTTTATTCAAGTCCATTGGGGTTTATAATTGATGATTAATGTTAAGAACGGGGTGTTACTTATAAATAATAATAAAAGGCACATGGACCATTTTTGTTTTGTCTTTGTTTTCCTTCCTCCGTTCATTCTCTTAAGGGGAGGTATTTAGTTTGTTCCCTAGACCTCCATCAACCTTAAAATTACACCCCCTTGAGTCCCTTTCAAGATAAATTTGTACATTTTTCGGTAGAAAAATGTCCCGGCCGAAGGCCGGTTCCCCTTAAATTACAGGCTCGCTATCGCTCGCCAGGATAAAATCGACACCTAAATGGCACGAAAGGTCTTAATATGGGGTGAAAGTTCTTAAAATTGCTAAACTAATGGGGCAAACATTTTATAATATCAAAAGCAATGGGGCTAAACATGAGGGAGAAAGGGGTCAAGAAAAAAATCCCTCAAGTGGAGATCTCCCCTTAAACAAATTAAATTAAATCAAAATCAATACAACCATATGCATAATTTGGATCACACGCAGTTTTCCAGGATTTGTACAGATCATTGCAACGTTGAAGTTTTGTATTTGATGATTTTGGATACAGGGATATACAGTATGTTGTCTGGATCCCCTTCTTAGCCCCATTCATTTTGAGATTTTAAGACGTTCGCCCAATTGATTTGGCGATTGTAAGACCTATCACCCCATTTCTTTGTCAATACCTTTCGTGACAGTTAGGTGTAGATATTTTCCTGGCAAGCGATAGCGATCCTATAATGTAGAATGAACCAGCCTTCGGCGGAACAGATAAGGGGGTGTCACACGAGTCCATGTATCGGATACTAGGCTCGGAGTCGTTTTATCGGA
Organism: Paralithodes platypus; assembly: GCA_032716605.1. Classification (NCBI taxonomy): domain Eukaryota; kingdom Metazoa; phylum Arthropoda; class Malacostraca; order Decapoda; family Lithodidae; genus Paralithodes; species Paralithodes platypus. Next base: position 5,073,813 of record CM064548.1, on the reverse strand, counting down.
TTCACAATATACTATAAAACAAAGGCTATTATTTGTCCAAAGCTACTCACATTCTGACGTTCTTGTAAAGTGTGCATATACCTTAAAATCACTAACAGAAACCTTGAAACACGAATACATTATCAAGATACTAAAGCCATAGACTATTAGATGATTGTAGATAGAAGACTGTGGTTGAGATTATCGGCTACAACTGGTGGTGTGACGCTGGCGGCTTTAGGGTGTAAGGAAGGATCGGATAAGGGGAAGAGGAGTGAGACGGATGGCTCAATTGGTGGAGGAATATTGAGTAGCGTGAGGGTGAGGGTGATGGTGAGGCAGGGTGAGTGAGGGTGATGGTGAGGCAGGGTGAGTGAGGGTGATGGTGAGGCAGGGTGAGTGAGGGTGGAGCAGGGTGAGTGAGTATGAGGCAGGGTGAGTGAGTATGAGGCAGGGTGAGTGAGTATGAGGCAGGGTAAGTGAGATATGATGCAGTATGAGTGAGATATGAGGCAGGGTGAGTGAGGGTGAAGCAGGGTGAGTGAGAATGAGGCAGGGTGAGTGAGATATGAAGCAGTATGAGTGAGATATGAGGCAGGGTGAGTGAGGTATGGGTTTTGGCAAGATGAGTAAGGTGAGAGGTAGAATGAGTTAGTATGAGTGAGGTATAAAGTAGTATGAGACCACATAAGTGAGATGTGAAGCATGAAGGAAGGTGTGAGGTAGGATAAGCCAGTATGAGTGAGGTATAAGGCAAGGTGAGGAATAATAAGTGAGGTGTGTGGCCTGAGTATAAGATGAATATAGATGAATATAAGATGAATGTAGGGTGAGTTAGAATGAGTGAGGTAAAAGGAAGTATGAAGGAGAATAAATAAGATGCGAGGTAGGGTGAGTTAGTATGAGTGAGGTATGAGATAGGACGGGTCATAATGAGTGAGGTGTGAGGCCTGAGTCAAGATGAATAAGATGCGAGGTAGGGTGAGTTAGTATGAGTGAGGTATGAGATAGGACGGGTCATAATGAGTAAGGTGTGAGGCCTGAGTCAAGATGAATAAGATGCGAGGTAGGGTGAGTTAGTATGAGTGAGGTATGAGATAGGACGGGTCATAATGAGTAAGGTGTGAGGCACGAGTCAATCTGGTGTTGGCAAGAGAGGTTGTTTGAGTGAGGTATAAGGAAATATAAGGCAGTATGAGTGAAGTGTAAGGCATGAGCGAGGTATGAGGTAGGGTGAGTTAGTATGAGTGAAGTATAAGGCAGGACGGATCATAATGAGTGAGATGTGAGGCCTGAGTCAAGATAAATAAGATGTGAAGGAGGGTGAGTTAGTATGACTGAGGTACAAGGAAGGACGAGTCATAATGAGTGAGATGTGAGGCCTGAGTTAAGATAAATATGATGTGAAGGAGGGTGAGTTAGTATGACTGAGGTACAAGGAAGGACGAGTCATAATGAGTGAGATGTGAGGCCTGAGTCAAGATAAATATGATGTGAAGGAGGGTGAGTTAGTATGACTGAGGTACAAGGAAGGACGAGTCATAATGAGTGAGGTGTGAGTCAAGCTGGTGTTGGCAAGGGCAGGTTGTTTGAGGTAATTATAGAAGTTTATGCCCCACTGCCTCTCTGTTTATCCTGTGTGCCTGCCACCAAACCTGCCTGCCTTTAGTCTACCTGTTTCTTTTTGTGTGCCTGTTTCTCTGCCCTGTTTGTCCCCTCACGTGGCATTTTTTTTTTTTTACCTTACTGTGTATATCTTTTATGTTTCTCCTTGCCTCTATCTGTTTCTCCTATCTCTTTCAAGCCTGTCTGTTTCTGCTGTCTATCGATCTCTCTGCCGCTTTATTTCTTAATGTGCTTGTGTTGTTGTCTCCTGGTCACTCAATGGTTTTAAGTCATTCTCTTATCACCCTGTCACTTTGCCTAATTGGTCGTGCCATTTCCTGTCCTCTTTTCATCCTCGAGGCGTTGTGGAGTCTTTGTTTACCTTTTGTGTTTGGTTGTTTATTAGTCATTCTCACTGTGTATGTCTTTGATCCGTCTCCTTAGCTCTCCCTGTTTATCACATGTGACTACAGCGGTGCCTTCTTGCTCAAGCCTTCACTAACTAAGCCACTTTTGTCTTCCTTCACCTTTACTCACGCTGCCTTGTTTGTTGACTAGTGTTATTGTCTTACGGCGTCTTGGTGCCACAACACCATGGCGCCTTTTTACCTTTGATTTTGGCTAACATTAAAAGAGTGTATGAATTTTAATTAGAACTTGTGTTAATAAGAGGGTTTATTGAAATCGTATTTACCCATTTCAGTCTCAAGAGATAGATTGAAAGTTAATGAAAATCGTCTAATGTTAACCAAAATATGATGAAAAGTACGTCATGGTGCTGAAGGGGTTGTCTCCTTGTCTCGTCTCCTATTATATTTTTTTCGTTGTCTCCTAATATATATACTTTTCTCGTTGTCTCCTATTATATTTTTTTCGTTGTCTCCTAATATACTTTTCTTGTTGTCTCCTAATATACTTTTCTTGTTGTCTCCTAATATACTTTTCTTGTTGTCTCCTAATATACTTTTCTCGTTGTCTCCTAATATACTTTTCTCATTGTCTCCTAATATACTTTTCTCGTTGTCTCCTAATATACTTTTCTTGTTGTCTCCTAATATATTTTTCTCGTTGTCTCCTAATATACTTTTCTTGTTGTCTCCTAATATATTTTTCTCGTTGTCTCCTAATATACTTTTCTCGTTGTCTCCTAATATACTTTTCTTGTTGTCTCCTAATATATTTTTCTCGTTGTCTCCTAATATACTTTTCTCGTTGTCTCCTAATATACTTTCTTGTTGTCTCCTAATATATTTTTCTCGTTGTCTCCTAATATACTTTTCTCGTTGTCTCCTAATATACTTTTCTTGTTGTCTCCTAATATATTTTTCTCGTTGTCTCCTAATATACTTTTCTCGTTGTCTCCTAATATACTTTTCTTGTTGTCTCCTAATATATTTTTCTCGTTGTCTCCTAATATACTTTTCTCGTTGTCTCCTAATATACTTTTCTTGTTGTCTCCTAATATATTTTTCTCGTTGTCTCCTAATATACTTTTCTCGTTGTCTCCTAATATACTTTTCTCGTTGTCTCCTAATATACTTTTCTCGTTGTCTCCTAATATACTTTTCTTGTTGTCTCCTAATATACTTTTCTCGTTGTCTCCTAACATACTTTTCTCGTTGTCTCCTAATATACTTTTCTTGTTGTCTCCTAATATACTTTTCTCGTTGTCTCCTAATATACTTTTCTCGTTGTCTCCTAATATACTTTTCTCGTTGTCTCCTATTATATTTTTTTCGTTGTCTCCTAATATACTTTTCTTGTTGTCTCCTAATATACTTTTCTTGTTGTCTCCTAATATACTTTTCTCGTTGTCTCCTAACATACTTTTCTCGTTGTCTCCTAATATACTTTTCTTGTTGTCTCCTAATATACTTTTCTCGTTGTCTCCTAATATACTTTTCTCGTTGTCTCCTAATATACTTTTCTCGTTGTCTCCTAATATATTTTTCTCGTTGTCTCCTAATATACTTTTCTTGTTGTCTCCTAATATATTTTTCTCGTTGTCTCCTAATATACTTTTCTCGTTGTCTCCTAATATACTTTTCTTGTTGTCTCCTAATATATTTTTCTCGTTGTCTCCTAATATACTTTTCTCGTTGTCTCCTAATATACTTTTCTTGTTGTCTCCTAATATATTTTTCTCGTTGTCTCCTAATATACTTTTCTCGTTGTCTCCTAATATACTTTTCTTGTTGTCTCCTAATATATTTTTCTCGTTGTCTCCTAATATACTTTTCTCGTTGTCTCCTAATATACTTTTCTCGTTGTCTCCTAATATACTTTTCTCGTTGTCTCCTAATATACTTTTCTTGTTGTCTCCTAATATACTTTTCTCGTTGTCTCCTAACATACTTTTCTCGTTGTCTCCTAATATACTTTTCTTGTTGTCTCCTAATATACTTTTCTCGTTGTCTCCTAATATACTTTTCTCGTTGTCTCCTAATATACTTTTCTCGTTGTCTCCTAATATTTTTCTCGTTGTCTCCTAATATACTTTTCTTGTTGTCTCCTAATATATTTTTCTCGTTGTCTCCTAATATACTTTTCTCGTTGTCTCCTAATATACTTTTCTTGTTGTCTCCTAATATATTTTTCTCGTTGTCTCCTAATATACTTTTCTCGTTGTCTCCTAATATATTTTTCTCATTGTCTCCTAATATACTTTTCTCGTTGTCTCCTAATATACTTTTCTTGTTGTCTCCTAATATATTTTTCTCGTTGTCTCCTAATATACTTTTCTCGTTGTCTCCTAATATACTTTTCTTGTTGTCTCCTAATATATTTTTCTCGTTGTCTCCTAATATACTTTTCTCGTTGTCTCCTAATATACTTTTCTCGTTGTCTCCTAATATACTTTTCTCGTTGTCTCCTAATATACTCTTCTTGTTGTCTCCTAATATATTTTTCTCGTTGTCTCCTAATATACTTTTCTCGTTGTCTCCTAATATATTTTTCTCGTTGTCTCCTAATATACTTTTCTTGTTGTCTCCTAATATATTTTTCTCGTTGTCTCCTAATATACTTTTCTCGTTGTCTCCTAACATACTTTTCTCGTTGTCTCCTAATATACTTTTCTTGTTGTCTCCTAATATACTTTTCTCGTTGTCTCCTAATATATTTTTCTCGTTGTCTCCTAACATACTTTTCTCGTTGTATCCTAATATACTTTTCTTGTTGTCTCCTAACATACTTTTCTTGTTGTCTCCTAATATACTTTTCTCGTTGTATCCTAATATACTTTTCTTGTTGTCTCCTAACATACTTTTCTTGTTGTCTCCTAACATACTTTTCTCGTTGTCTCCTAATATACTTTTCTTGTTGTCTCCTAACATACTTTTCTTGTTGTCTCCTAATATACTTTTCTCGTTGTCTCCTAACATACTTTTCTCGTTGTATCCTAATATACTTTTCTTGTTGTCTCCTAACATACTTTTCTTGTTGTCTCCTAATATACTTTTCTCGTTGTCTCCTAATATACTTTTCTCGTTGTCTCCTAATATACTTTTCTTGTTGTCTCCTAATATACTTTTCTCGTTGTCTCCTAACATACTTTTCTCGTTGTATCCTAATATACTTTTCTTGTTGTCTCCTAACATACTTTTCTTGTTGTCTCCTAATATACTTTTCTTGTTGTCTCCTACTATACTTTTCTCGTTGTCTCCTAACATACCTCTCTCGTTGTCTCCTAATATACTTTTCTCGTTGTCTCTTAATATACTTTTCTCGTTGTCTCCTAATATACTTTTCTCGTTGTCTCCTAATATACTTTTCTCGTTGTCTCCCAATATATTTTTCTCGTTGTCTCCAAATATACTTTTCTCGTTGTCTCTTTATCTCTTAGTGTGTATTTGTTAACGGTCTCTCTGCTTCATAAAGTATATACCTGTCTCATTGTCTCTTTATCTCCTAGTATATTTGTCTATGTTATCTAATGTATAAACTTGGTCTCGTTATCTCCTAGTTTATTAGTTTAGTTGTCTCTATGTTATCTAATGTATAGGCTACACTTGTCTCGTTATCTCCTAGTTTATTAGTTTAGCTGTCTCTCTGTTATTTAATGTATAGGCTACACTTGTCTCGTTATCTCCTAGTTTATTAGTTTAGTTGTCTCTATGTTATCTAATGTATAGGCTACACTTGTCTCGTTATCTCCTAGTTTATTAGTTTAGCTGTCTCTCTGTTATCTAATGTATAGGCTACACTTGTCTCGTTATCTCCTAGTTTATTAGTTTAGCTGTCTCTCTGTTATATAATGTATAAACTTGTCTCGTTATCTCCTAGTTTATTAGTTTAGCTGTCTCGCTGGTATCTAATATATACACTTGTCTCATTATCTTCTAGTTTATTAGTTTAGCTATCTCGCTGGTATCTAATATATACACTTGTCTCGTTATCTCCTAGTTTATTAGTTTAGCTGTCTCGCTGGTATCTAATGTATATACTTGTCTCGTTATCTCCTAGTTTATTAGTTTAGCTGTCTCGCTGGTATCTAATGTATATACTTGTCTCGTTATCTCCTAGTTTATTAGTTTAGCTGTCTCGCTGGTATCTAATATATACACTTGTCTCGTTATCTCCTAGTTTATTAGTTTAGCTGTCTCTCTGTTTTGTTATGCATACACTTGTCTCCTTATGTACTTGTGTCGTCGTCTCGCTGTCTCCCTGCTTATTAAATGGTCTCAAATGTCTGTTAATCTCTTGCTTAATGTACCTGGCTAAGTAGTAGGTAACCTTGACTCTTTGGCTCAAAGTACTTATTGATTGACTTGTGGTTTCACTTATTTACCTCCTTGCTTCGTTCAACTCGTGATTAATTAGCTTCAATAATATCTTCGCCTTTTTCATCTCTTACTTTCTGACCTCTGTTTTCTTGCCTATTATGTATATCTCGTTTATTTGTAGTCTGTTTGTTTTCGGCTGACGGTAAGTTCAACCCCCCTATTAGCAGCTGATTTATCGGTACTTAATTGAAAGAAAGGGAAAAAAAAACACCACCTACTCTGTCTTTGAGTTAAACTAATGCCAGGTTTTCATAAATAACAACGTATTCGCTATACATAACCTTCGTAATAGCCGACTAATTAAGAAGATGACATGTGAATTTACCGTCCGCTGGTACGGAGAGAGAGAGAGAGAGAGAGAGAGAGAGAGAGAGAGAGAGAGAGAGAGAGAGAGAGAGAGAGAGAGAGAGAGAGAGAGAGAGAGAGAGAGAGAAAAAGAGAGAGAGAGACACATACTATAGTGAAGAATATCCGACTCTTTCCTATCCTCTGCATATCGACAACACATAAACACGAGAAAGATAAAAAAAAAAAAAAAAAAAAAAAAAAAAAAATGTAATCCAGTTCACCCCGGAATACGATCAAGCCATAATCGATGTTATTCTCCAGGTACAGTTGTCCACATATGTTCTGTTCCTCGGCGTGATCTTATGTATGAAGGTAAAATACGTATGAATGAATTGTGAGTGCGGTTTCTATTAAGGGGCCCCACCTCGCTTTTTTTCTCTTTCTCTCCCTCTCTCTTTGGCTTGTATCCATTCGGCCCCATTCAGCCTACTGTTTTCAGACGTTTACCCCCATCCAGGTGTCAATACTTTCCTGGCGAGCGGTAGCGAGCCAGCATATAATTATATGTTTTTGTTTAGCAAGCTAAATTTTTACATTTTTCGATAGAAAAATGTCTCCGGCGAAGGCGGATTTCTCCATACAATGCTGGCTCGCTCTCGCTCGCAAGGAAGAAATCGACACCTGGATGGGGATAAACGTCTTAAAACAGTTGGCTGAATGGGGCCGAATGGATACAAGCCAGGGTAAGAGAGAAAAGGAGAGAAAGATAAAAACAAAAACGGTGACCCCCCTTAATGATCAGTTGACTAGTTAGATAAGTTAATCACTGCATAAGAAACTACCCTGGTAATTCAATCATGCGCATTTAATTATATATATTTCCATGTATAAGATCACGGAGAGGAACAGGACTTATTTGGGCAACTGTACAACCGCCTGCGAAAGTACCTGCTACACCACTATATAATAAACTTGCCTTTATATGTCTATGTCTGTATGATTGTTATAATAATCAACACCAAATTATTATCACTATTATTAATATTATCGTTAATATTGTTTTTATTATTATTATTATTATTATTATTATTATTATTATTATCATCATTATTACTTTTATTATTATTATTATTATTATTATTATTATTATCATCATTATTACTTTTATTATTATTATTATTATTATTATTATTTTTATTATTATCATTATTATATTATTATTATTATTTTTATTATTATTATTATTATTATTATCATTATTACTTTTATTATTATTATTATTATTATTATTTTTATTATTATCATTATTATATTATTATTATTATTTTTATTATTATTATTATTGTTGTTGTTGTTACATTTGTTGCGTAGTTTGCCAAGGTGTTTGCTAGCTTCTCTTCCTGGTTTCTGGTTATATATACCGGTATATATAACCAATTCAGTATATTTTCTCGCAAACATTTAGGATATTGTACAAATTATGCCTCTCGGTTTCATTCCTTATTCAGTTTGGAATTATTTTGTCTTTCACACACACACACACACACACACACTGTTTTGTCTCTCACACACACACTCACTTTATGTCACATACACATACACACACACACACTGTTTTGTCTCTCTCACAAACACTCACTTTATGTCACATACACACACACACACACACTGTTTTGTCTCTCTCACACACTCACTTTATGTCACATACACACACACACACATCTTCACTTTTTTGTCTCACACACTCACACTTTTGTGACACACACACACACAAACATTACCCCCCCTCTCTATCTATCTATCTATCTATCTATCTATCCATCTATATCTATCTCTCTCTCTCTCTCTCTCTCTCTCTCTCTCTCTCTCGCTCTCACACACTCTAACTCTCTCTCTCTCTCTCTCTCCCTCACACACACTCTAACTCTCTCTCACCACCTCGACACACAGCCATCCCCCGTATTATTAGCGGGTGGAAACAATAGCGAGGACAGACAAATGGTCTAGGAGATTTACTAACGAGAGGTATGCCAAAATATACCGGCCGCAAAAACAAATATTAACGGATTCTTTAAGGGGAGACGGGCGGTTTTTCTGGCCCCTCTTCTTGCTCATGCTTAGCCCCATTAGTTTGGTGATTCTAAGACGTTCGGCCCATTAGTTTGGCGATTTGAAGACCTTTCACCCCTTTTCTGTGCCAATATTAAGACTTTTCGTGTCACATAGGTGTCGATTTCTTCCTGGCGAGCAATAGCGAGCCTGTAATTTAAGAGGAACTGGCCTTCGGCCGGGACATTTTTCTACCGAAAAATGTATAAATTTATCTTGAAAGGGGATCTAGGGGGTGTAATGTTAAGCTTGATGGAGGTCTAACGAACTAACTAAAAACCTTGCCTTAAATGACATAGTTTGAAGTCTATTTATTGCTGGAGGCACCTTTTAGTCTGAATAACATCATCTAATATTAGCCAGAATAAAGTTAAAAGGACGTCACCGGTAGTGAAGGGGTTAATATAATATTTTAGCAGTAGTATACAATCGTCTAATGATAGGATGATACACTGCTACAACGCGTCATTATTATGGAAGGGCTAACTAACAGCCAGTTAACTTTCACCTTAACCCCCTTAAGGTGAAAGTTAATTGGCTGTTAGCCCTTCGATAATAATGACGCGGTTTAGCAGTTTATCACTTGTTGGTAGATTTTTTCATTTTTTTGTTTAGTTTCCTGCCTAGACCTCCACCAAACTTTAAAAAAACATCTATCAGATCCCCCTTCTAGATTAATTTGTACATTTTTCGGTAGAAAAATGTCCCGGCCTTAAGATTACAGGCTCGCTTACGCTCGCCAGGAAAAACTCGACACCTAAATGACACGAAAGGTCTTCAAATTGACAACGAAATGGAGGAAAAGGTATTAAAATCGCCAAACTAATGGACCGAACGTCATACAATCTGAACACTATTGGGGGTAAGCATGAGGGAGAAGGGGGACCAGAAAAACAGCCCATGTCCCCTTAAGGGGGCTGACTTGTTTTTGTTCTGTCCTTTTCTATCTTTCTCTGGCTTGTATCCATTTGGCCCCATTCAGCCTACTGTTTTAAGATGTTTATCCCCATCCAGGTGTCAATTTTTTACTGGTGAGCGGTAGTGAGCCAGCATATTTTTTATTTTTGTTTGACAGCAGGCTAAATTTGTAAATTTTTCGATAGAAAAATTTCTCCGGCGAAGCCGGATTTCTTCATATAATGCTGGCTCGCTATCGCTCGCCAGGAAGAAATCGACACCTAGATGGGGATAAACGTCTTAAAACAGTTGGCTGAATGGGGCCGAATGGATACAAGCCAGAGAAAGAGAGAACAGGACAGCAATAACAGCCAGCAGGTGACCTCCCTTACCCAAGCTAACATTGGTATTGGTAGTTAGGTTTGTTATAATTCGCTGTTTCCGACCCACTTTTATGGCAATTGATCCAGCTGATTAACTATACTCGGTTTCTTTTCATGTGATGATAAATTGAATCCCCTAGCAGCTAATTTATCGATAATTAATGGCAAAATATGAAACTACTATGTCTCTACATCATAGTAAGACGAAAATGTATATAATTAACATAATATTTCACTACAAAATCTTCAAAATAACCTAGAAATCTTGATGGGAATTTTACAATTTACCGTCAGTTGATATGAAACCGACTATAGTGCGACGGTGATTATTAAAACATTTGTTAAGAATAAATAATATGAGACATTGGACACAGTCGCAAGAACCAATCAGGTAGAATTATTGACACATACAGTAGAAGGGATGTTGTTTTCTCAGAATTGCTGAAACCGTGTAGTTACCGGTTACCAATGGAACACTGCCCTGTCGCCAACACGTAGCGATATTTGACATGATTATTGATTAAAAAAAAAAAAAAAAAAAAAAAAAAAAAAAAAAAACGCAGCCGAGACTAACATATACAGGGGGATATATATATATATATATATATATATATATATATATATATATATATTCGGAGGGATGTATTGCATATGTGTGCATCAGTAGAACAAACTGCACAATAAAAAAGCTTTCTATGTTATGTTGGCCCAATATAACTTGGCATTAAACCAAGCTGGACCAAGATATCACTGGCATACAACAGTATCGGGAGGAGGACCACAGACAAATTATAGACTAACCCCCCCCCCCCTCCTCCCCAGCCTGGCCATTGTACACCGTTAGAGGAAGGAAGCAAGGTGATGTTTGGGTTACTTCACACATCCATGGTAACACTCTCTTATTATATCGCTATCACAATGTAAACACCAGTTAAGGGGAGACTGACCGTTTGTTTAGTCTATTAATAAATTTATTCATATATTTGTTTAGTTTCCTCCCTAGACCTCCATCAAGCTTAGAAAAACATCCCCTAGACCCCCCTTCAAGATAAATTTGTACATTTTTCGGCCGGCCAAAGGCCGGTTCCTTTTAAAATTGTAGGCTCGCTTCGCTCGCTAGGAAATAATCGACACCTAAATGGCACGAAAGGTCTTAAAAATGGCAACGAAATTGGGCGAAAGGTGTTAAAATCGCCAAACTAATGGCCTTCTAATCTCAAAACTAGTGGGGCTAAACATTAGGGAGAAGGGGGTCCAGAAAAACGGTCTTCCTCCCCTTAACCGTGTGAGGAAGGAAGCAAGCGAGGTGATGATTAGGTTACTACACACTTCCATGGCAACACACTCTTATTAATATCACTGTCACGATGTCTCGGTTATTATCTTCTAAACTTTATGATGATTACGTTGTGGGTAATCTCTCTCGCTCTCTCTCTCTCTCTCTCTCTCTCTCTCTCTCTCTCTCTCTCTCTCTCTCTCTTCAATTTAAATTATCTCCCTCGTGTGGGCGTGTTATACCAAATTATCAAGTCTTCATTATAACCCTCTCCCTCTCTCACACAAACCACCCACAGGAGACAGTTACATAGAGAGTTACCGTTACATGGATACACATTCTACGCAGACCTTGCACTCCCTGTCAGATAGTCTGGACTTAGATCCAATATAGTCTTTGCTAGTAAGTGGAAGCTAAGGACAGAAAAAACAGATGACTCCCTCCCCATCCCCCACTTCCTTCTACGTTGGGATGGCATCATTGGGAAAAAGGTCCCAAGCAGAATTAACATATATTTTTAATTTGTTTTTATTATTATTATTATTATTATTTTTTTATTTTTTATTTTTTATTTTTTTTTAGAGAACGATAACAGACGATAGAGAACGATAGAGGACGATAAAAAAAACGATAGCGGACGATATAAAACGATAGAAGGAGATAGAGAACAATAGCGGACGATAGAGAACGATAGCGGACGATAGAGAACGATAGCGGACGATATAAAACGATAGCGGACGATAGAGAATGATAGCGGACGATAGAGAACGATAGCGGACGATAGAGAACGATAGCGGACGATAGAGAACGATAGCGGACGATAGAGAACGATAGCGGACGATAGAGAACGATAGCGGACGATAGAGAACGATAGCGGACTATAGAGAACGATAGCGGACGATAGAGAACGATAGCGGACGATATAAAACGATAGAAGGAGATAGAGAACGATAGCGGACGATAGAGAACGATAGAGGACGATAAAAAAACGATAGCGGACGATATAAAACGATAGAAGGAGATAGAGAACGATAGCGGACGATAGAGAATGATAGCGGACGATAGAGAACGATAGAGAATGATAGCGGACGATAGAGAACGATAGTGGACGATAGAGAACGATAGCGGACGATAGAGAACGATAGCGGACAATAGAGAACGATAGCGGACGATAGAGAACGATAGCGGACAATAGAGAACGATAGCGGACGATAGAGAACGATAGCGGACGATAGAGAACGATAGCGGACGATAGAGAACGATAGCGGACGATAGAGAACGATAGCGGACGATAGAGAACGATAGCGGACGATATAAACCGATAGAAGGAGATAGAGAACGATAGCGGACGATAGAGAACGATAGCGGACGATAGAGAACGATAGCGGACGATAGAGAACGATAGCGGATGATAGCAGACGATAGAGAACGATAGCGGACAATATAAAACGATAGAAGGAGATAGAGAACGATAGCAGATGATATAAAACGATAGGAGGAGATAGAGAACGATAGAGAATGATAGCGGACGATAGCAGACGATAGAGAATGATAGCGGACGATATAAAACGATAGAAGGAGATAGAGAACGATAACGGACGATAGAGAACGATAGCGGACGAGAGAACGATAGCGGACGATAGCGGATGATAGAGAACGATAACGGACGATAGAGAACGATAGCGGACGATATAAAACGATAGGAGGAGATAGAGAACGATAGCGGACGATAGAGAACGATAGCGGACGATATAAAACGATAGCGGACGATAGAGAACGATAGCGGACGATAGAGAACGATAGCGGACGATATAAAACGATAGAAGGAGATAGAGAACGATAGCGGACGATAGAGAACGATAGCGGACGATATAAAATGATAGCGGACGATAGAGAACGATAGCGGACGATAGAGAACGATAGCGGACGATAGAGAATGATAGCAGACGATAGAGAACGATAGCGGACGATAGAGAACGATAGCGGATGATATAAAACGATAGCGGACGATAGAGACGATAGCGGACGATATAAAACTATAGCGGACGATAGAGAACGATAGCGGACGATAGAGAACGATAGCGGACGATAGCGGATGATAGAGAACGATAGCGGACGATATAAAACGATAGCTGACGATGACCAACAAGTAAAGTATGTCAGTGTTTTTGTTTACACCCTGGGCTCCGACAATACTGGCTGGGAAAATATTGCCTCTGTATCCCTATTAATTTAGGTGTGTGTGTGTGTGTGTGTGTGTGTGTGTGTGTGTGTGTTACAGCTATACAGACACTAGTTATCCATATTATTTTTAATATCAGCATATATATACAGTATATATACAGTATATATATATATATACAGTATATATATATATATATATATTTATAAAACAAAATATATATATATATACTGTATATATATATATATATATATATATATATATATATAGATATATATATATACATATATATATATATATATATATATATATATATATATATATATATATATATATATATATATATATATATATATATATATATATATATATATATATATATATATATATATATATATATATATATATATATATATATATATATATATATATATATATCGGTATATATACTGTATATATATAATATTATATATATTATATAATATGGTGGTCACGGCGGTAGTAGTAGCTCCGGCGGTGAGGATTGGCCTAAGGGTCATGTATAGTGAAGGTCATTATGGGGAGATGGGTTGGTTTTCTGGTCCCCCTTCTTCCTCATGCTTAGCCCCATTAGTGTTCAGATTATATGACGTTCCGCCCATTAATTTGGCGATTTTAATACCTTTCGCCCCACTTCTTTGTCAACATTAAGACCTTTTGTGCCATTTAGGTGTTGAGTTTTTCCTGGCAAGCGGTAGCGAGCCTGTATTTTAGGAGGAACCGGCCTTTGGCCGCAATATTTTTCTCCCGAAAAAATGTACAAACATATCTAGAAGGGGGATTTTGGGGATGTTCTATCAAGTTTGATGGAAGTCTATAGGGAGGAAACTATATAATAATAAGTCTATATGGAGGAAACTATATAATAATAAGTCTATATGGAGGAAACTATATAATAATAAGTCTATATGGAGGAAACTATATAATAATAAGTCTATATGGAGGAAACTATATAATAATAAGTCTATAGGGAGGAAACTATATAATAATAAGTCTATAGGGAGGAAACTATATAATAATAAGTCTATATGGAGGAAACTATATAATAATAAGTCTATATGGAGGAAACTATATAATAATAAGTCTATAGGGAGGAAACTATATAATAATAAGTCTATATGGAGGAAACTATATAATAATAAGTCTATATGGAGGAAACTATATAATAATAAGTCTATAGGGAGGAAACTATATAATAATAAGTCTATATGGAGGAAACTATATAATAATAAGTCTATAGGGAGGAAACTATATAATAATAAGTCTACAGGGAGGAAACTATATAATAATAAGTCTATATGGAGGAAACTATATAATAATAAGTCTATATGGAGGAAACTATATAATAATAAGTCTATATGGAGGAAACTATATAATAATAAGTCTATATGGAGGAAACTATATAATAATAAGTCTATATGGAGGAAACTATATAATAATAAGTCTATATGGAGGAAACTATATAATAATAAGTCTATAGGGAGGAAACTATATAATAATAAGTCTATATGGAGGAAACTATATAATAATAAGTCTATATGGAGGAAACTATATAATAATAAGTCTATAGGGAGACAACTATATCATAATAAGTCTATATGGAGGAAACTATATAATAATAAGTCTATATGGAGGAAACTATATAATAATAAGTCTACAGGGAGGAAACTATATAATAATAAGTCTATATGGAGGAAACTATATAATAATAAGTCTATAGGGAGGAAACTATATAATAATAAGTCTATATGGAGGAAACTATATAATAATAAGTCTATATGGAGGAAACTATATAATAATAAGTCTATAGGGAGACAACTATATCATAATAAGTCTATAGGAAGACAACTATATCATAATAAGTCTATAGGGAGGAAACTATATAATAATGAATACAGCAAAACATCAACCAAATCAATAAGCCCATCTCCCCTTAAGGGGAGGTTTCTAGTTTGTTTCCTACTCCTCCAGCAATCTTAAAATTTCACCCTCTTGACCCCCTTTCAAGATAAATGTGTACATTTTTCGGTAGAAATGTCCCGGCCGACGGCCGATTACTTTTAAATTACAGGCTCTCTATCGCTCGCCAGGATAAAATCGACACCTAAGTGGCACGAAAGGTCTTAAAATTGACAGAATGGGGCGGAAATTCTTAAAATCACCAAACTAATGGGACAAACGTCTTAAAATCTCAAAAGCAATGGGGCTAGACATGAGGGAGAAAGGGGTCAAGAAAAAAATCCCTCAAGTGGAAATCTCCCCTTAAAGCTGTCTGTACATTTTCGAAGCTGTATCGGGCTGGACTAAATCTCCTTCTTACTTCTTTGCCTGATATTGACATTTCGGAGGTTCCCTTAGAGGCTTAGTCAGTTCCAGGCTTCAACCTGTATAACAATTATTGACCGCGACTGAACGAGATTTGTTCAGCAATGTCGCATCCTTGATAGTATTTGATGACCGAACAAACACACATACACACACACACATACACCCAGTCTTTCTCTCTCACACACACATACACATACAGTCTCTCTCTCTCTCTCACACACACACACACACACACCCACAGTCTTTTTCTCTCACTCACACACACACACAAATACACATACAGTCTCTCTCTCTCACACACACACACACACACACACAAACAATCAAATACACACACAGATGCTGCTGAATGCCTTACCTACCCGCGGCGCAGGAAGCAACCCGCAAACGTCTTCATTATGCTAGTATGTGAAAAAAACACACCTCCGGTATGCATCACAGAGCAACCCCGTGATTGTAGTCTTGGCAGATATCTCATTCTAGCAGAAGTCATAGTCAAGGAGAGAGAGAGAGAGAGAGAGAGAGAGAGATGACCGGGAGAGAGAGACAGAGCAGAGTGATTGTAGTCTTGGAAGAGGAGAGTGAGAGAGGCAGAGAGAGAGAGAGGAGAGAGAGGGAGAGAGAGAGAGAAGAGAGAGGAGAGAGAGAGAGAGAGAGAGAGAGAGAGAGAGAGAGAGAGAGAGAGGAGAGAGAGAGAGAGAGAGAGAGAGAGAGAGAGAGAGAGAGAGAGAGAGAGAGAGAGAGAGAGAGAGAGAGAGAGAGAGAGAGATTTTAATATTTTCAGTAAATACATTTTTCACAAGATATTTGATTGACTGATTTTGAAGTTACGAAGTCCAACTTTTCGTTTGATTAGTAGTTTGTGGATTTGTCCATGGTGTTAGCAGTGGTACAGACAGAGCTGAAATATTCGTTAAGAGTAGAGAGTATTTCTCTGCTATCTGTTTGTAGCACCCTTTGAGTATTAAGTATTGGTTCTATACCACATGTATCTTGTTTGTTACTAATTACATATTTATATAATTGCTTTGGATGTATCATAATATCTTTAGCTACATCAATTTCATATTTCATATTTTCCGTTTTCATTAGCGATTTTACTTTTGCTCTGGCAACCGAGTATTGATTACATATGGTATTGTAATTTGTTTCTTGTTTTAACATAAGTGAATAGTTTCTCTCCATAATTACTGTACCGATATTAATAGCATACCAAAGGGGTTTGTTTATATTTTAACTGTGTTTTATGTGCACAGGGACATGTTTTTGAGGAGGGAACCATCAATAATTCTTGAATTTTTCTCATATATCGTCAAATTGGAAGAGTCCTTCGAGATGCAAATGAGTCTTTTGGATATATATATATATATATATATATATATATATATATATATATAGAGAGAGAGAGAGAGAGAGAGAGAGAGAAGGGGGGAGGGAAGTGAGTTACTGACGTCATTCCCTTCCACTTTTTAACACTTGTTGATAATCACCCGGTCTCTTGCTATTGATACACAGGATGAGAGAGACAGATAGTGTGTGTGTGTGTGTGTGTGTATACTATATATATATATATATATATATATATATATATATATATGTGCGTGTATACTATATAATTGTGTGTTAGTGTTTGTGTGTCTGTTTGTGACTGTGAGTGAGTGCGTGTGTGTGACTGTCTGAGAGTGAGTGAGTGAGTGAGTGAGTGAGTGAGTGAGTGAGTGTGAGTGCGTGAGTGTGTGTGTATGACCGAGCCCTACAACCAACCAATATAGATGTAGCGGTAACAGACATTAAGGGGGAGGTAGTCGCTTTCTCTGGACCCCCTTCTCCCTCATGTTTACCATTTTAGTGTTGAGATGTTCATTCGTTCTTTCCGTTAGTTTGGCGATTTTGAGACCTTATGCCCCATTTGTTTGTAAATATTAAGACCTTTCGTGCCGTTTAGGTGTCGATGTTTTCCTGGCGAGCGATAGCGAGCCTGTAATTTTAGAAGGAAGCGGCCTTCGGCCGAGACATTTTTCTACTGAAAAATTTACAAATTTAACTTTATATTTTTTTTTTTTTTTAGCTTGATGGAGGTCTAGCGAGGAAACTTAAATATTTTTCATAGATAAATATATAGACCAAAAACCAAGCACTTCCTCTTAATGGTTCAAAGATTATAAAGGGTATATATAACATTAATGGAAGTTACAGCCGCGTCAGCACCTCAGCAGCGTTCTTGGGCTCCTATTTACTCTGGTGAAGGGGGGGATTGCTTGCTTTGTATCCACTCACTTCTCCCTTATGTTTAGCCCCAGTAGTTTTGAGATTTTCAGACGTTCTTTCCATTAGTTTGGCGATTTTCAGACCTTTTACCCCATTTATTTGTTAATATCAGGACCTTACGTGCCATTTAGGTGTCGATTTTTTCCCTGGCGAGCGATAGTGACCCTGTAATTTTAGGAGGAACCCGCCTTCGGCCGGATTTTTTTTCCACCGAACAATGTACAAATTTATCTCGAAGGGGGCACAAGGGGTATTTTTTAAAAGCTTGATGGAGGTCTAGGGAGGAAAATAATAAATAACAATCACATCGACATTTAGCAGAATTCCCAGCTAAAATACGGTCGTAGTACATTCATAAATACATGAAACCCAATTCAACAAACCTTATAGCCATCAGAAACCTACATTATTATTGTATTTCTGTTTAATATCGATGTGTATGGCTCCAACTTCCTTATAGCCTGAAACTCGCAAGTGGTCAATTATATCTATCTGGATTGATATTTGGATGGAACTTGCTTTTCATTAACCCCTTCTGTACCGATGACGCCCCTTTAGCTTCATTTTGACTACTTTTAGATGAGTTTATTCAGTTTAAAAAGGGCCTCCAGCAAATACCAGGCTTCCAATTATCTCCCTTAACCCTTTTTACTACCAGAGACCATATTTAAACTGCACACAATCGTCTAAATATAGCTAGGATAAAATAATAAATACGTCGCCGGTAGAGAAGGGGTTAAGAGAGAAAGAGAGAGAGAGAGAGAGAGAGAGAGAGAGAGAGAGAGAGAGAGAGAGAGAGAGAGAGAGAGAAGGGGGGGGGGGGTGTAGCATTCTAGTTGATGTATATTAAATTATAGTCATAAATTCGTTTCCAGAGATATACCCTCCATAATTAGAATTGGGTACAGGTGGCCAAATAAGTCGTGTCGCGGCACCAAGTATATTCCGATCAATAATTGGTATCAGCACTATCTAAGTATTGATTCATTGTTTCGAGTGAGACATACACACATGATCCTATCTTTACACACCATATTCAACATCTGACAGACATGAATACAGCACAGCGAGCAAAATGTAATGCCAGCGGCGACATGACTCATTTGGCCAACCGTACATATTTTGTTATCTCTCTTTCCCACGAGGACAGGTTGATTCTTAAGGGGAGGTTTTTAGTGTGTTCCCTAGACTTCTATCAAACTTTGAATTAGACCCTCCTTCAAGATAAATTTGTACATTTTTCGATAGAAAAATTTCCCGGCCGAAGGCCGGTGCCTCTTAAATTACAGGCTCGCTATCGCTCGCCAGGAAAAAATCGACACCTAAATGGCACGAAAGGTCTTAAAATTGACGGAAATGGGGCGAAAGTTCTTAAAATCACCAAACAAATGGGGCGAACGTTTTAAAATCTCAAAAGCAATGGGGCTAAACATGAGGGAGAAAGTGGTCAAGAAAAAAATCCCTCAAGTGGAAATCTCCCCTTAAGTGATAACAAGATTATAATGATACCAAACAACTTGAAGTGTGGGTTTTGTTTACCCCTTTCTCCCTCATGTTTAGCCCCTTTAAGTTGGATAGTTTAAAACGTTCGCCCCCATTTGTTTGGCGATTTTAAGGCCTTGCGCCCCATTTCTTCGTCAATTTTAAGAATTTGTGTGCCAGTTAAGGGTCGACTTTTACCTGGCGAGCGATAGCGAGAACAACACAACAACAACAACAATAATAAATCTACCTTTAAAGACTGCATAACTCCAAGTGCCATTAGAGAGGGGACGAAGGGCGGTGGCAGGTGAGTGAGTCACAGGTAAACGCAGCGAATTTACCTCTTTGGTTAACTTCCAAATACAAGGTAAATAAAGGCTTTAATACAGCTATGGAACGGGTCATTCAAGTGTCCATAATATTATACTGCAGGTATATTGGAAGTAATAAGCCTATCCAATAGAAAAATATATAACAACTGCCACATGTGTCTGCTAATTTCATTAATCGATTTTAGGAGTAGAGTTGGTTGGTGGAGAGAACATAATCAATCAATATACCCAATGATAATATATACCTTTTTTATACCTTCATTTTTTTTCCAGAGTAGTGTTGGGGCGGCCAAAGGTCATTTCAAAGCTACATAAACATTTCTGCCAATAGCTAAATAAACTAATAAGCATTTTCAAAACAAATTAACAAATAAAACATTCCCTTGTGCATTGAAAGACACGAGCTTTTGTGAAGAAAAAAAATCTGGCGATAGGTAAAATACACTAATGTAAACAAATAATATACTAATTCAACAAGCGTTTCAAAGCATCGATGACCTCTGTCAAACGTTGTCAATCACCCAGCAGGGTTCAAACTCTTCTTCCTAATCTCTCTCTCCCCTGATAACTCCTTCGGCCGATCCAGTATAACAAGCAGAACAACAACAACGACGATAACAACAAGAACAACAACAACGAGTGAGACGAGGAAAAACAAATAAATAAACATAATATTTTTGCGATATGACCTGGCCGGATAATAACAAATAACCCCTTCTGTACCGGCGACGTCTTTCTGATTTTATTATAGCTATATTTAGACGATTATATAGAGTTTAAAAAGGATCTGTGGTAGTAAAAAGTGTGATCATTCGAAGCCTGTTGATTGCTGGTGGCCCTTTTTAAACTGAATATAATCGTCTAATAGTAGTCATAATAAAGTTAAAGAGACGTCGCGCTACAGAAAGGGTTAACGAAATCACTTGTGCATTGAAAAGGGCGAGATTTGGTGACGATACGCGAATTTTGCAGGCGTCAAGTTTTTCGCACCGCCCTTCTGTCTCGGCGTAAGTGCGTGAGACAGCGCTGACGGGAGATGAATGAGTCAGTAGCAGAAGACAGTACCGGACAGACACTGTGGACGTGCTAGACGGGAGCAGCACGAGAGAGAGAGAGAG
Source organism: Paralithodes platypus (assembly GCA_032716605.1). NCBI lineage: Eukaryota > Metazoa > Arthropoda > Malacostraca > Decapoda > Lithodidae > Paralithodes > Paralithodes platypus. Next base: position 5,052,743 of record CM064548.1, on the reverse strand, counting down.
AGAGAGAGAGCTAGAGAGAGAGAGAGTCAGAGTCAGGATTCTTTATGTGGACGGTCCTGAGGCTCGTGATCATACTATAGCTGCCATTTTGAAGACCTCGCTCTTCGCTCTGTTCGCCTGGTGTGCGTCTTGGTCTCGTGATGTACATTATATTAATTAATTTATTTATTTATTTTTCAAACTGATATAACTTCATTTGACACTTTTCCACCAGGCCATTACTACATTGACATTTCCTAGTTTTAATTGATGTGACTATTATATAATGCATTGGACTAATTAATGAGAAGCGTCGAATTTTGCTTGTGAATTGGCGAACATTACAAAAGCAAGTTAAATGTGGAACTGTAATGTGTTGTTACCTACATACGGCAGGGTAAACTCGTAATGAATATCAAATAGCTTATCAAAGGCATGAACTCCACATGGCCAGGTAAACAAGATGGCGGCTATTGTACGGACATTTGGACAGGTGCAAGGAGCGCGTGCGTGGTGAGATAAAGAAAACCGACTCCCTCACGAGCCTCAGTGCGACGGCAGACGGCGGAGAGCGAGTATATAGGGTTGGTGAGGAGCGGCCCAGGCAGTAGCAGGAAGGCCGTCACAGTCATTTCTTTCATGAGCGACCTGCAAAAGAAATGCAATATAAACATGGCTTCCCAGTGCAAGGTAAGGCCAAGCTTTTCTCTATCCTCGGTGTTCAAATGGCAGAATGGGGGGAATTTTGTGAGCGCCCCCCTTCCGCCCCCTGATGCCTAACACGCCGCCCCCCACAATATACCGGTTGGATTTCTCTCTCTCTTCGGGGGTGGGGGCGGAACAACACGTGTAGCCTAACTGATAGTTTGACTTATCTTTCACCGGCATTTAAATATTGGGCCATGTAAATCGGGATCAATGTTGAGTTGCGAATAGAAAGTTATTACGAAAAACGAGGCATATACTGTAGCTAATCAGTCGGTTCTTTTGCGAATTTTTGTTGCTTGTATAGGTAGACCGAATTTGACAAATGTTGCTATCACATGAAGATTCTATTACTAAATGAGTACCAGTACCAGTAGTCTATAACACCGGTATAGAAAACAGATAACAACCGGAATAATATAATGATATAGCCTAATAAGCCAACGGCAACAACAACTATAATTATAATAATTATACGAACAATAACAGATAACGAGAATATAATGCAATATAAATATGCAAATAGTGGGTTGGATCTTGCGATATATGAATTAGCGTTGGAATGTGATATTGAGCGAAGGTGATGATGAACGCCCTAGATGTTTATAGTAATGTGATATTGAGCGAAGGTGATGATGAACGCCCTAGTTGTTTATAGTAATGTGATATTGAGCGAAGGTGATGATGAACGCCCTAGATGTTTATAGTAATGTGATATTGAGCGAAGGTGATGATGAACGCCCTAGATGTTTATAGTAATCACGAATGGAACGTAACACTTTTATTATCGGTGAACATTACCGATACCTAGCCAACAACAGCAATGATACAAAAATATATCAAGATGTTGGCTGCATTTATCGCTATCGGAAATCGAACGCCGATATTCTTGATTCTGGATGGTTCTTCGAGATCGAGGTGAATTACGAGTGTCTATTGGAAACATATATTAAAATGACATGTTGCACGTTGAATTGATACGCTTGTATAAATCCTTGTTTAAAATGATAAGTGAATAAAGTGTTGGACTGAAAATGAAAACTGAATAGGCCTACAATGAAAAATATAACATATTAATCTGAGATAGATTGAACAAATATATACAATGTGAACAAGAAATGAAACTTTAAAAAATACTATTCACGTGCATTATCATGCAATGGACAATATTCGATCCAAGTGCCTGCCTAATATCGGTTAGCGGAGTAGAAAAGTATTTGGACGGATAGCATAGGCACATCCGAACATTAAACTCTTCAATCCGACGACTATCTCTTCACTACTTTATTGCTGCTAATGTGTGATTATTTTGCTCAACTACGGAAGCACCTGTACGAAGAACACGAATAAATATCCGATTAGCCCTTCTTAACGCTGACAGGTCTATCATAAGTTAAATACAATCGTTCGGAAGTAGGTAGAATATAGACAAAATTGGAGTCCTCTGAAAGAAAAGGGTAACACATTACTGGCACCTGTTCCCCTGCCAAGAACTAAGAAAAGAATAGCCGTGAGTGAGTCCTTCTATTACCCACTTAACGTCACCTAGAGCCTAAGTGATGTGGGCGTGAAGGAAGCGGCCGCCCACATATCCCCACTGATTATATATACAAGAAAATTAGAGACAGAGCAGACAGGAGCATATTCGAGGTTGATTCTCTCCGCGGACCAAATAAGGTAGCTGAAATTCGAGCCACAAGTCACACAGATCAACCTAGGGCGTTCTCTATGTGAAAATCATTACGTTAGCAGTGACAATTATCATAATAGATGTGTTGCGAAGTCCCGATACTGCGCTACGCAATGAATGAAATGAGAAAAACGTGTTGTTTATTCTCGCTTATCGCTTGTTTGGCGCCCAATTCTGGTTGCGAATCTTACCACCAGGGTGACTAACTTGAAAGCGGGCGGGATGGGACCCCAGATTTTCACATTTCGCGCTTGACTCACGTATGCAGGTGGCTATTTTATCTTCCTGTGAGTGAAGGAGTGTGTGTGTATTTTGTGTATAGCTGTAGGGTTGTTTTATATGTTTGCAGTCATGTTGTGTTTATGTTGGCCGCATGCGAATACCACACGGACAGTATGGTTGTAAAGAGGACAAATGAAATTCTTGCATCATCCCACATCCGGCGCGCGCTCCCTTTTTGCTGCCCCTCCCTCCTCCCCTATCCAGTCCCCCCTCCCCCCTCTCGTATCTAGCCCCCCTTCTCTCTCTCTCTCTCTCGCGCTCACTCATTGTTGCCTTCCCTTCTCTCCACTCCGCTCGCATTCTCGCTCCTCTTTCTCTTCCATCTTCCGCATTCGCTTTTACCGTCAGTATTGATTTGTTTTTATACATTTGTTTATTTCCTAGTGTTCGTTCGTTCCTCCCTTCCTACTTTCCATCGCACAATGTTAGCACTTTGCTTTAATCTCGCACTTCCCTCTCTTTCTTTCTCACTTCCCTCTCTTTCTCTCTCTCACACCCCTCCCTTCCTCCACCCCTCACCAACGCTCGCCCTTGTTAAATCGATGATGCCTCGGAAGCCGGGGAGAGAGAGAGAGAGAGAGAGAGAGAGAGAGAGAGAGAGAGAGAGAGAGAGAGAGAGAGAGAGAGAGAGGTTATGGGGAAAGAGTGCATGGAGTTTGAACGTTCCGAGATAGTTCTAAAAGCGTGCTGTGAGGGGTGATCGAGTGGGAGGGAGAGAGTGTGAGTGGGTGGAGAAGTATATGTGTGGGATGTATGGGAGTGGGAGGAAGGGAGAGTGTGAGTGGGTGGAAGAGTATATGTGTGGGAGGGGGTGTGATGTATGGGAGTGGGAGGGAGAGTGTGAGTGGGTGAAGGAGTATATGTGTGGGATGTATGGGAGTGGGTGGAGGAGTATATGTGTGGGAGGGGGTGTGATGTATGGGAGTGGGAGGGAGAGAGTGTGAGTGGGTGGAGGAGTATAATATTATGTGTGGGTCCGTGGGAGGGGGTGGGATGTATGGGAGTGGGAGTGGGTGGAGGAGTATATGTGTGGGATGTATGGGAGTGGGTGGAGGAGTATGTGTGTGGGAGGGAGAGAGTGGGAGTGGGTGGTGGAGTATATGTGTGGGAGTGGGTGGTTGAGTATATGTGTGGGAGGGGGTGGTGGAGTATACTGTATGTGTGAGAGGGGGTGGGAGTGGGTGGTGGAGTATATGTGTGGGAGGGGGTGGTGGAGTATACTGTATGTGTGAGAGGGGGTGGGAGTGGGTGGTTGAGTATATGTGTGGGAGGGGGTGGTGGAGTATTCTGTATGTGTGAGAGGGGGTGGGAGTGGGTGGTGGAGTATATGTGTGGGAGGGAGAGAGTGTGAGTGGGTGGAGGAGTATATGTGTGGGAGGGGGTGGGATGTATGGGAGTGGGAAGGAGAGAGTGTGAGTGGGTGGAGGAGTATATGTGTGGGATGTATGGGAGTGGGAGTCAATGTGTGGGAGTGGGACGGGGTGGGAGTCATTGTGTGGGAGTGGGTGGAGGAGTATGTGTGTGGGAGGGAGAGAGTGGGAGTGGGTGGTGGAGTATATGTGAGGGAGGAGGTGGGATGTATGGGAGTGGGAGTCAATGTGTGGGTGTTGGACGGGGTGGGAGTCTGTGGGTTATTAACTGATAATGAAGAGGTGGCTGGCATTAGCGACGAATGGGAAAAGTCATTAAACTATTTATAATTAATAATTCAGTCAAATTATTACTTTTTATTTAATCACGGGTTAATCACTTAATACATGTTATTAATAAGCACATTCACACACACGGAAACTATGTTCGAATCATATGGAAAATGGTTTGAAATGTCTTTTCGAAACCTTTCAAAAGCTTACATTTGTTCAACGAGCCCATCCAAAATCAACAGGTAGAAACTGCAATGATTTTAAAGGACATTGCTGGGCCCTGGAAGATTTATATATAGTAACTATGGTTCATGTCTACCCATCAATTAACCAAACGACACACATGTTGGACATCTCGCTTTTGTGAGCGCGTCTATTATGACCTATTATTCTCTCTCTCTCTCTCTCTCTCTCTCTCTATCTATCTATATATATTAGCATAACATTACCCAAAGTTAGACAGATTGAGATGAATTAATGAATAAGAAACGTAATATTTTCCATCATCTCAAATCAACCGTAATCATGAGGAAACTGGCATAAATACCAAACGTGCATCATTACTTTAGGGGATGTATTTGTTTGTTGTAGACCCCTTCTCCCTCATGTTTAGCCCCATTCATGTTGACATTTTCAGACGTTCGGCTCATTAGTTTGTCGATTTGAAAACCTTTCGCCCCCATTTCTTAGTCAATTATTATGTTCCTTCCAACAACCAACTATACTCCTAAAATCGATTAATTAAATTGACAAACACGTGGCAGTCCGTGGATTCGAACCCAGGATGATCACACCGAAAATCAACACCTTATGCATCGCACCACGAAGACAGTTAAACCCACAGTTTTAAGACCCTTCGTCCCAGTTAGGTGTCGATGTTTTCCTGGCGAATGATAGCGAGCCTGTACTTTTGGAGGAACCGACCTTTGACTGCAAACATTTTCTACCGAACAAATGTACAAATTTATCTCGAAGGGGGATTTTTTTTTTCTTGTGTTTTTTTTTAAAATCTCGATGGAGGTCTAGGGAGGAAACTAAAAGAATAATAAATAAATAAACAAATCAACCAATAAATAAACCCTTCCTCCCTTAACTCTTTCACGCTTTTATGACGCAGAGGTTGCCAGATTGACAATAAGAAATAGAATTTTCTCACTCTTATAATTACCTCTCCAAAATTAGTTTTCTGCCCACAGCTAACTCAAAGACAACTGCAGAGGTTGAAGTAACTAAACTAAAGGTTTCTAAATACCCCTGATGGTAACAAAGGCTTTAAAGTATCCCTAATAGGCTCAACATTGCGTCATAAGCGTGAAAGGGTTAATGGTTCAAAGATTGTAAAGGTCATAACATTAATTGCCACAACTGTACATATGTGAGGAAGGGTGGGTGACATATCATGGTTGAGGGACTGAGGTAGTGTGGGTGAATGGGTTAAAATAATCTGGGTAAATGAACTTGTAAGTGTGAGTCGATGAAGAGCTTATCTATTGGTTGATTAACTGAGAGATTCACTGGAGGTATTGGGTGAGTTAGAAAGTATGAATGAACCGGGGAGGTAGTGAGTTTGGCTGAGTATTGACTGAGTAAATAGTTTGTGGATGGGAAGGAGTACTGTAAACTGAATGTGTGAATGGCTGCAAGTAAGAATGATAAATTTACTGAAAATCGTTTGTGATTGAAAATTAATTATGTTGCACGAGTTAGATAGGGTGAATAATATGAGAGAGAGAGAGAGAGAGAGAGAGAGAGAGAGAGAGAGAGAGAGAGAGAGAGAGAGAGAGAGAGAGAGAGAGAGAGAGAGAGAGAAAGAGAGAGTGAGAGTGAGAGTTAAGCTGATGACAAATAAGTTAAACGGTATATGGATCGTTAACCCTTTCACGCTTATGACGCAATTTTGAGCCTATTAGGGATACTTTAAAGCCTTTGTTACCATCAGGGGTATTTAGAAACCTTTAGTTTAGTTACTTCAACCTCTGCAGTTGTCTTTGAGTTAGCTGTGGGCAGAAAACTAATTTTGGAGGTAATTATAAGAGTGAGAGAATTCTATTTCTTATTGTCAATCTGGCAACCTTGCGTCATAAAAGCGTGAAAGAGTTAATATTAGGCCGAGTGCGTGAATCGGAGTGTTAAATCGTTAGTGACTTACGTATTGCATGACTTACTGTAGGTAGGGTGAATGAACTGTGGATCTATAACACCTACAGAGTAATGCATGAATGACTGAGCTAACCTGGATGAAAAAAACACAATAAATCGTTACTAAGTGAAGTACCGTATTGCACGAGTTAAACCATAGTACCTACAAGTTCGTGTGAGTGAGTGAGGTATTACACGAGTTAGACAGGGTGAATGGACTATACCCTGTTACAAATAGGTAGGCCATATAACGTGAACCTTAACCTCTATAACTCCATAAAAAGGCTAGAGCAAATGGGCTGTAAAATTCTCAATAGGTGGTGGTCTGAGAGTGAGGGTCTCTGGTCCCAAATGGTAGAGCAACATTAGCTCGATTATTTCAGTCGTTAGTGAGTTATAGAGGTTAATGTTAGAGAGTTATGGCCTACTTATTTGGAACAGGGTATAAGAACCCATAGGATATATACTGGTTTGTACACCACGCTATAGGTACACATAAGGTGGTGGAGGGGAGAGGTTGGAACAGTAACATGATAGGCCACTTTCTCTCTTACAACTCTAATCGTTCAGCTAACAGGTGGTATAAAGGTACTCTCACTCTCTCTCTCTCTCTCTCTCTCTTTGTTTACATTAAGGGTAGTCATGTTACCCTTGTCTAGCTTCATTGTTTGCTTATGTTTACGTTTGTATTTTTATCCTTATCGCTTTCTCCTCCTTCCCCCACACACCCACTCCTTCACTCAATCTCTCTCTCACACACACACACTCTCTCTCTCTCCCTCAAACACACACACACACTCACACAGACTTTCTCAAACACACACACACATTCGTAGTAATATATTTTTGCTTTGATACTTCCTCCTCCCCCATATCTCTCTCTCTCTCTCTCTCTCTCTCTCTCTCTCTCTCTCTCTCTCATAATCGCCTTTGCACTTCCAGCAATGCGCATTTTTCCCTCGTGTAAATCCCTCTTGCATATCTTCGTTTTACTTACAAATTATGTTCTCGAAATTATGTGAATTGCCCGTCTGCATATTTTCACTATTTGTATTCTCTCGCTCTCTTCTTCCCTCTTTAACAATTCATATCCAATTCCTCAATCCATGCCAGACTAAGCTGTTATTTAACTATATACATTTAAGAACCATCCTCTCCTCACTCTCTCATACACACTCTCTCTCTCTCTCTCTGTCTGTCTGTCTCTCTCACTCTCACTCACTCTCTCTTTCTGTAGTCTCCCTGGAACCATTTCCCTCATTGGTTGTAAAGCAGTTACAACATAGGGTACTGTATAATATCCCTTGCACGGAGTGCAAGGTCGTGGAGATATTAACCATTCCTTATAAGTCCTTGTAACTCTCTCTCTCTCTCTTCCCTCCGTCCTTGAATGACCTTGTGACCTTGGTTGGAGGGGCGTGGCTGGATATCTCTCTCTCTCTCTCCATTCATTCCAGATTAGGCTAAACGTCCTTTAAGGGGAGGTTTCTAGTTTGTTTAAGGGGAGGTTTCTAGTTTGTTTAAGGGGAGGTTTCTAGTTTGTTTCCTACTCCTCCAGCAATCTTTAACAATTGTCACCAACACTCCCCTGACCCCCCTTTCAAGATAAATTTGTACAATTTTTCGGTAGAAAATACGTCCCCGGCGCGAAGGCCGATTCCTCTTAATTTACAAGGCCGCTATAGCTCGCCTGAATAAAATCTCCATCTAAATGGCACTAAAGGTCTTAAAATTGACAGAATGCGGCTGAAAATTTCTTAAAAATCACCAAACTAATGGTGGCAAACGGCATTAAAATCCTCAAAAAACAATGGGGCTAGACATGAGGGAGAAAGGGGTCAAGAAAAAAATCCCTCAAGTGGAGATCTCCCCTTAAATCCCTTCCAGTATGGTTCCCTTTCCCTTCAAAGCTACCCCTCTTCTCTCTCTCTCTCTCTCTCTCTCTCTCTACTTTTTTTCTGGATACCCTTTGTAATTGTATTTTCTTATTTGCGTTCCCTCCTTCGTATCATTATCGGCAATTATCGCTTCATTCGGCAATTCGTATTTTTATTCTTCCTTCCTACACTTCCTCCAACCAAGCCATACTATCTATCTTGACATGTGTCGATGTAATTATGTAGCTTTGTGTTCTGGTCGTGTGATAAAACAAAAACAAATATATATATAATACAAATAAATACATAAAAATGGAGGCTTGAAATTTATGTAGCACAGGTGTTCATCGAGCCCATTCAAAAGCTTATATTCGCTTGACGAGGCCATCCCAGACCAACAGGTAAACATAGTAAAGATATGAAATTACACTGATGGGCCTAGGAGAGATTTTTGATGGTCACTCTGGCCCACATCTAGCCATTAATCAACAAATCGCATCTGAAAACTATGGCTTCTCTGAGCGCGCTTATTCTATCTATCTATCTATCTATTGCCGGACGCCTTACTCCCCTTACGAGGGTGGCCATACACAGAATGCCCCCAAGCGGACCTATTCCCTGTGAGAGGGACAACCCGAGCCAGTTTAGTGAAGGATTTACAGGATTGACCACTCAATTTAGGATCCGTCGGACTCCGAGGCTCTCTGTGTATCTTGTTAGCACTATTTTTCTACAGTGGTGTTCGGCTAATCCAATCCCACTAAATGCCTTACCCTTAGGTAAGCAGTAGCGGAGTTGTATCAGGTGTTACATCCCCTAGACAGGTTGCCAACCAAGGCTGACGAGTCCCATCCACCCGGATTTGTATAAGGTTGTCTCCCCTAGATGAGTTGCCGACCAAGGCTAACGAGTCCCATCCACCCGCGCTTATTCGATTGGATTAACAAAAAAAAAAAAACACACACACACACACACACACGTTAATGGCAAATATTGTAATGAGGGAGCGGTGGTTATTGTAATGAGGGAGCGGTGGTTATTGTAATGAGGGAGCGGTGGTTATTTTGAGCAGGTCTTTTATAGTGCCCCCTTTTCCAATTCTCCCTCCCTTCACATTTGTTTTCTTCCATTGTGCTTTGGTTGTTTTTTAATTTTACTTCCTGTTTTGCCCTCTCCCTCCCACACCCTCCGTTTTTTGTTCTACTTCTTTTTGTTTCCATTCCAATTTGGTTGCTCTTAATTTATTTTTTACTCCCTATTTTGCCCTTTTCCCCAGTTATTTTATTGTATTTCCTATTTTGCTTCGGTTGCATTTTATTTGTTTACTTATTTTTTAGTTCTTTTTCCAGTTACTTCGTATTTTCTTATTTTACTTCCTGTCTATCCCATTCTCGTTTTATCTTGGTTTAACGTCTTCTCTGTCGTTATTCGTTATTTCTTATTTTTCCTTTCCCTCGTTTCTCCTCCATCACCTTTTCTCTCGCAGTTCAGTTCCCTTTCGTTCGATAGCGCTTCATTCCCTCCTTCTCGTCTCTCTCTCTCTCTCTCTCTCTCTCTCTCTCTCTCTCTCTCTCTCTCTCTCGTTATATTTTCTACTTGCACTCTCTTCTCGCTCGTGTCCTAATCTTCCTTCATATATTCTCCGGTATTTAAATTCCACCCCCAACCCCACACGAACCCATCCTCACGTCCTCCCTCTCCCCTCACTCCTCTCTCTCTCTCTCACCTCCTCTCAACTCTCCCTCGTCGTCCTCCTCTCTCCTCTCATGACCAAGGCGACTTTAGGCTCACATCCCCTCTCCTATTTCCCTTGTAATATTCTCTCTCTCTACCCCCCACCCCCTCCCCCTCTGTTCATATACATACCTACGAACAACCTAATTTTATTCAGTAACAATCGGTCTATTCTTTTAATACTTGCCACGCTCACCAACATCAACAAACTACGGTTCAATTCCCACCCTGGTTACAACCCCAACCAGCCCGGTTATAATGCCACATAATGCCACTATAATAACCGATCCCACAAACACTATCACAACCATGTTACGCAGCCTACAACTTGCCTTATTATAAATATATACGGAAATAGAGGAAATTGAATATGAA